>CM031918.1:18496309-18904760 GCA_018703695.1 Prunus fruticosa | reverse complement strand
GCAAGAACTTCTTAGCAACAGCATCCCAAGTGGTTAGTGATGGGGGCTCACAACATAAACCAAGTCTTTGCTCTATCCTTCAAAGTGTAAGGGAAAACCCTCATCTTCAAATTTGCTGAGCACATCCTTCAAAGGCAAAGTACAAACCGCGGTATAAAATTCTTTAATGTCAGCCAAAGGATCTCATTGGTGGTCATCAGAGGAAGAAGCACTTTGACAGGAAAGATTCGAAGCTGATGACTTCTTTTGGCCTTCTACTGGAAGCAAAGAAATCATGAAGGTAAATGAGTTTTGATAGCTTAGACAGATCCTCCAGACAATTGGTCAGATTCAATCCCATATTTTTCTTCTTCCTCTTCTTCTTAATTCTAGTTTGAGATGTTTAAGAACAAAGAGTATTCTTCTTAAGTTCCTTCAATTTGGAGGTTTTGAACTTTAAAGGGATTGAGAAGTGGGTTCAATAGGCTGCCTCCTTTGCTTTAACAAGCCTTTGTTCAAATTCAGCCATAATGGTGTTTGTGTGCCACGGATTGGCTGGATCCTAATGGTTCAGGATTGAGAGTGTTTCTTGACCGCTGATACAACTGTAGAAGCAATGGTTTGTTGGACATGCGGAAAATACCTAGAAAACAAAGAAAAACTAAAAGACGTAAGCAATAGAAATAAGAGCTCTTAATGCGTGCAGAGCGCCATTTCTTGTTGGATAGGATTTACTACTATTCTAGCAAGTGCACGAACCAATTATAGTATAAAAATGCAGACGCGAGGTCGTTCCAGAGACTTGCCATCAAAAACACTTATCACTACTACTTAGACTCACAAGTAATTCTAAGACAAATAGTTAATTTAAATGAAGTTTTGTTGAGTTTGTTGGAATGAAAACTACACAAAGGAAATGCAAAACAACATGTGAGCTGAAAACTCTAAAAGGGAATGCAAAATAGCAAGTGACAGAAGGTAGATGTTTAGAAAGTTGAGGAGCAAAGGAACAGCACTAGGGTTCAACTTCACCATGACAACCGATTTCAAGCTACAAGTTAACAATCACCTAAGTTGATTACAATTTTCTAGAGTTCGTTCTTTCTTATGTATGATTATCCATATGGTGTTTGGTTTTAATCAAGTACTACAAACACAACTTAGCTATGGTGTTTAGTCTAAGCTATGAATCTGAATCCATTAAGCTTAAGAGAGAACACAAAGGGAACCAAGTAAACATTTAAACATGGTGTTTGTCCTAAATCATTCCACTCATTCACTAATCGTTAGACTCATATGGTGTTTATGAAACTTGAACTAGATAACCAACATGCATGTGTTCATAGTGGCCAGTTGGTTGAACATGCATAAAGACTAGACTTAAGAACAAGTGAATGAGACAAGAAAATTAGAAGTAATCAACAAAGGGTAACATTAACTTGAAAACATGAAATTGTCTTTGTAAGGTTACATGAAACCCTAGCTATGGATTTAAGCTTAGTCATGAGAAAGAAATTAAGACGTGAGATGAGAAAACATAGTGAATGCAATAAGAGTAAGAAACTCCTTGAAGTTCTTGTGGTGTCCAAGGCTTCTCAAAGTGCTTTCTCCACGTCAAATGCTTCTCAGAGCTTTTCTCACGTTAGAAGGATGTATGAAGGATATGGAGGTGATTTGGGATAGAGTTTGAGTGGGTGGTGATGAAGCTAAGGAGGAAAATAAAATTCGTACGTAAATAGAAGAGAGGTTTGCTGGAGTTGTTTTGGTGATTTGGCAGGTGCTTAGCTTTTGGTTGATTGGTTTGGGAAAATGATGGAAGTGTTTGGGGGAAGGAGTGAAGGATGGCTGAATTTGTGGGTTGTGAATCCCAATTGCACACCTTGAATCTGCAATTGAAAAGGTATTTATAGGGGAAGGGAAGTGAGAAATTAGGATCGAAATATAGCAATGACCTAACACACTGCAGTTGATAGATCAGATTGGTTGTTGCACTTCACCAACAAATCCCACCAGCGCCAGTAGCTCATCATCATGTCAGCATGACCAAGCTTAGCCAACAAATCCACCGCGCAATAGCTAGTCATAGTGTCAGCATGACCAAGAAGCAATGAGCTCATCTCCAAGTCAGCATGAAGTGTATTTTGATGGGGCTCACCGGATTGGCTTGATCAATCAAATGTCGACATTGAGCCTCTATCTTCAAGTTCAAATGTCTTCTTTCCATGCACACGTAAATTGGCCTAATCCAAGAAAAGATGAAAAGATATATCGCAAATGAATTCTGGTACTAGACTTCAGTTTTTACACATTGTTTTCACCATTTTACTTTCAAATGCCAAGTGATACCTAGAGCTCAATGACCTGAATGACAAACACAAAATAGGTTAAAAACACAAGGTTAACTCAAAAACGTAACTAAATCGTAAGCTATAAGGGTATAAAATGATATACAATTGTGAACCGAACACCACCATTAGAGGTTGGCCTTCTTCCGCTTACTTCATAGAAGGTTTGATTAAGTTTTTGGTTCCTGTTCATTGGGTTTTGTTCAAAATTAGGTTTCTGAATTTGTGGGTTCCCTGGATAGTTAGTTGGAGTATCTCCTCACTCCTTTTTTCAATTTGATGATCTTGAAAGTTCATATCGCGATATTATAGATAATATTGCGATATTATAGAGATATCGCGATATATTGACCATTTGCAGTTGTTATTTGAACGAAATATCGCTCCTGAAATTATCGCGAAAATTATTGAGGAAATTATTGAGAATCTACGAAATTAAATGGAATCATGCAAAAATATCGCTGCCCCCAAAAAACGATAATTTCGCCGATATTTTGTTCATTGGTGAAGAGCAAAGTAGAATTTGTTTGTGCAAATAATCTCACGGGAGAATATTCGCTCTTAGATCCTTCAACCTTCGATCTTCCTTCTATCTCTTCCCTCAGATTCCTGGAAAAGATCCGGAGTAAATAGACCACACCCGGGGGTTGTTGACCAAAGGCCCTCCAATGACTAAGTTAGTTCCGAGTGTTTGTAGGAAAAAAATAGCTAAGCAAAGGATACAGAGTTTGTATGTATGATGTGAATTGGGGCGGCAGCCGTGTAGAGAGAAAATATGGAAAGTGGAGAGTGGAGAGGGAAGAGAGAGCTCCGGGGTGTTTTTCTCGGGTATTATGAGTAGGTTTAGATGTCGGTTTAGATGTACCTTGAATGATGAATGAAGTCATCTATTTATAGGAGCCTCGGGGCTAGGGTTTCGTAGAGATTGAGTTGGACTTGATTACATCCTTTTATTATGATAATATCTGAATTAATGATATTATCTCATTAATTATAATATAATACCTTATAATTAAGATATTATCCCCTTATTAGGAAATATCCCAATAATGATATTATCTTATTAAATAAAGATAATATCTTATAATTAAATTTTATCCCTATTAATTAATTAACCAAATAAATTGATTTAATTAATTAATTTAAGGGATAATCTTCTTTTCCACGTGGTGTACTGTGATTGGAGACGAAATATTTGCTCCCTCAGGATTGCTGGAGACTCCATCTCGATTCGCAGTCCACAACCACAGTATGTTGAGGCATTCCAGCAATAAATATACCCACAGCATAGCCATTGCCTTGCTTGTAAAATCCAAACGCATATAGGCCAGAACTTGACAACCATGAGGAGTTGGTGGTGGGTGATAAAGAAGAGCCTCGGCTTATATTCGACTGCATTTGTTGTGCTTCAGCAGTAACAAATGCAATGCCAAGAAGAAAGAAAACTGCAAAATTCATTGAAGTTCTCAATGTGACTTCTCTTCCCTCTTTTTTTTTCTCTCTTTCTTCTTTTTTTTCTCTCTTTCTTTTTCTGTTAGTTCTTCAGAAAACAGGTTGCAGTATTAAGTTTCCAATGTCAGTTGCTTTAGTATAAAATTAGTGGTTGGTTCTAAAGAATCTTACAAAGTCTTCTCTTTCTTTGTGGAATTAACCAAGTCAAGTCGTTCAAAGTTGCATAAATTCAGCTCCCAAGGTCCTCTCCTCACCAATGCGTGTGCTTTGCAAGTTGTATATATGATTATACTTCAATTTCATTCATTGTAAAGACAAGTGTTCATAAATACATTATTAAATTTCCACCTAAGCTCTTACCAAATTATTAGATTTTCCATCTAAGAGGGGTGGCTGCAAGAGAGCAAAAACCAAGTATGGAAGGCCCTCCGACAATTAAAAGAGTTGTTTTGTAGGTCTCAGCCTCAGTATTAATAAATGTTGTAGCATGGTAGGGGTGTTAAGTCCCTTTGCACATGATACTCACATGGTTTCATGTAGGATTTTCGTTCGTTTAATTAATTATGGAAGTAAGAATGGGTCCTCAAATTGCAACCAATTAGCACACACGCATATTTTGACATTATGAAGATGCAAGTGAAACGATAATTGCACCATCTTAGGTTTTTTATTTATTTTTAAAATCTTTTTTGGGAAAAGAACACAACCATCGTTTGAAATCTTGTCGGTAAAGACAGATAAACAATGCAAGAAGGTTTGAAGATGTCAAAAGATTCTCGAATACCAAGCAAATAACAAGAAAAACGGAGAGTTGCACTTGCATGGATTAAACTTCACTAATTATTAATTAAACACAAGCAACACTCATTTTCTTAGAGGCTGAAGGGAAGTCCACAACATTTCGTAGACCTGAAAATGCAAGTGCAATTCAAAGGGATGGTGCGTTGACGGAGAGACTCAACTTTCTTATGTTAAAATATGACACTGAATATTGTCTGAATTGATGGGACTAAAATTATCAAATTTAAGATCTGCATAAGATTATCATGTATTTAATAAGTAAGATTTTAATTACTGCCATAAAACATTAGTTTTCTTCTGGATCATGCATATTTTGGATCTGTGAGGTCACAGCCTTCACAAACAAAGCATCGGTATCGCATTAAGACGACTAAATATTAACAATACAGAACTTTAGAGACATTATCTTCCCTAGTCCATGCAACAAACTGTGCAGTACTTGTGTTTCTGTCCACAAATCACCTATAAAAGTTCAATGTAACTCCATCCAAACTAGAAGGTTTCGTCTGAAATGAATTACATTGTCAGCAGGGCTTAGTAACGGTACTTGGTGGAGTAATCCTTGGGGGCAATGACGAGACCGCGTCCCTTCCTTGCCCCACGGTACACTGTCTCAACAATGTCAATGAACTCTTGCTTGTCCTTGAGAGCCCAGTTGATCTTGTTGTTGTTCCCAGTACCAAGGTCAATCATAATGTGCTTGTTTCTGAAAAAGAACATGACAGTGGATGGGTCATAGAGCTCATACATTGTGTTGAAATCAGGAACCTCCGTGATATCAACAAGGTAAAGCACAGCAAAGTTTTTGAGTGTCTCAGCAACTGCAGCTAGAACTTCATCCATCTATATAAACAGGACAAGATAACAAACCAGAAATTAACCAGCAGCATTCAAAATCAGGGTTAACAAACAAAGTCAATTTATATGGAAACAGTTGCTAAATGAAAATGAAATAAGGATAAGAGGCATATACATTATCAAAACTTAAGGTGATTATAAATCGTACTATTCTGCATGGCCATGATGGCCCATCTAACTTCTAAGCACCATAATGAACAGGGATAAAAGAACAGTGCTTCTTTCTCCCTCCAGAGTTTAGGCTTTGCTTCAAACAAAGAATGTATTGCTGTGCTCAGAAATCAACATATATTAAATATCAAAAATAAACGTTATTCCCCATCCAACAGGCCCTAAAAATAGAGAGAAACAAAAGCAAACAAGCTCATGCTCGAGTCAGGTATAATGATCAATTTTGAGTTCTACCTCCAAACCTTTCCAAGATATAAGATTTATGAAATAACTTAATACTTAAGCTTGCTTGTAGTCAGGTTGGAGACTTTCAAAATTTGATATTAGAGTGGAAGTTAAAGACTGCTTCTTGCTTAATAAAATTAACCCAAATTAGTCTATGCAACTTTTTTCTTTTATTTAACTAATCTCCCTTAAATAAGTTCCAACTTCGAACTTCCTGGTAAATTAAAAGGTGCAAAACTTCACATGAACTACCTCAATTTGCAAGCATAGAGCAAAGGAAGATTTATATGAAGTCTTCAAGTCATACAATATGCATATATGTATAAATGAATGGAATAAACAAAGTGAGCGACATATTTGCTAAAGAATAATAACTCGTTTGGTGTATGCCTCTGTTCAAAGTTAGGACTCTTCTAAATAATTCAATGAATTAATCATAAAAAAGACATATGAGCAATTGGGGGATTTAGGGGTTAATGAAAGTTGCAAGAGGCAGTTGGAACCTACCTGCATACAGGTCTCATCCCAGTCGTGGCCGAAACGAATGATGACAAGACGCTCCTCCTCAGCGAGGATGGCCTGATCCACGGCCCATCCAGAGTGGAGGTGAGGCAGTAGATACGACATTGATTTTTGTTAACTCTCTCTTCTCTCCCAACAGTCCACGAGTCCCAACCTCTATAGCGTTTAGACTCTAGCACAACGATCTGCAATCCAATTTGAAAAAGTTAAAATGATGACAGCCACTCAAAAATGTTCAAAATATGTTCCATCAAATTGACGAGATTAAAGATGTATGCTTGACTTGTGACAAATTATGTATCCTTAAATTGTGAAAAATGTAACTATATGGGAATTTAGAACTTGGCTCAAATTGCATAGACCCAAACTCGAATTGAGAACTGGCTATCTTAGCAAAAAGAAACTTTTGCCTTCATAAATCCCTATATGAAGCTTCTTACTTAATCTTTTGTTTAATTATACTTGTAGCTGGAATTCGAAAGCCTACCCACTGGAGGGAGGCTGGAGCTAAACAACAACAGGGTAATTCAAAATGCAAAAAGAATAATTTCAATCAATCATCATCAGGCAATTTTTGTTTTTTTTTCCTTTTTTTAATTTTTGTGGTAATTTAACCGGGAATAATCCTCTGTTTGGTTGCTGAGAAACGTGTATCGATTGCACAGCTTTAGAGGAAATTTCCAATAATACTTGCAGGAATCGGGAATATTCAACAGAAATCAAACAGCAGATCCAGAAAGATTGAGAGGAGAAAAATCGCATGATATGCGTACATTAGAGCCAAAATAAAAAGAAAATAGAAGACAAAATAATGAATAAGGGTAAAGGGAAGGAGAACCTGATGGATAACGCGTAGGGTAGGAGCTCCTAGAGAATCGAGAGTGGAGAGAAGACACCTTGAAGAACTTGGCTTATGGGTTTGCCAAGCGAATCTTGATCCCCCTTTGCCTACTTGGTGGATTGCAACAGGCTTGAGGACGGGGCAGTTTTTTAATATTTAGTTTAGGGGCATTTTGGATTCAGCCCAATATACAGGTCTGTATTCAGAAAGAATGACATATAAAGACGTATTTTGTAATAGTAGGACAAAAATGCCCTTATTTATATTTTAGGTTTCCTCAGAAGTCTATTTCTGCTTTTCACATAGTACCAAATAGGGGTGGGGTCCCGTTCTCACCCCAAATTGAAATTAGAATTGACATTATTTATCCAGTTCGGTTTGGTCTTGATGAAAAAAAATTCCGATTCACTGCGGTCTAATTTGTCCATAAACTGGTTCGGTTTCCAATTTTAAACATGATTTTTTATTTTTTATTACAAAAACCAACTAAAATATCAATTTTTTTGGCTTAAAAATTAACAAATTGCCCAATTTCATGTTAAAGCAGTTGATTGGGTCTAGAAAAGAGAGATGATTTAGAGTTGAACTTGGAAAAAGATTAGTTATGGGCTTAGAAATTTGGCATTGGGCTTTAATATTTTATTAAAAAATACACACTCTGTCTAGTTTTTTCAATACAATAATCGAAACAAAACCGAACTAATTGTCCTATCCAATTTTTGGTCAACTCGGTCTATTTTTTTTTTGTCAACCCAATTTTTTTAGCCCAAGTTCGGCTTCGTTTTCCAGTTTGAATGCCCACCCCAACTACCAAAGGAGATTTGCTTCTTGTTTGACATATGGTTCCAAGTTGCTTCTTGCTTGACATATGGTTCCAAAACTTGGATCACTTCTTCTTCCTTTTTGTATATGTTGCGTAGATTTCAGCTGCACCAAATGGATTCAGCTGCATCCTCAACTTGTGATACTCGCAAGTGCACGAGCCGTTGGTAGTTTAGCGTATGTAAGTGCGAGGTCGATTCCACAGGGATTGGTGATTGAAGGATCCAACCAGTTTTCCTACACAAAACATAAATGAAAACAAAAGGAAATAAATAAAACAAGGAAGAAAGAAAATAACTAACTCAAGTAGATAAGTTCCCAAGTTCAATTAGATTAATGGATTGATTCTAGCTAATGTATGATTAGGCCATGGTGTTTGGTCCTAACCTTGTGTTCCTAATTCCCTAATTTGATCATTTGTTGTCTAACCTAAAATTAAGCATTAGGAACCCATTAAGCATAGAAGAACAATTTAAACAACCAAGCATGTATCTAATCCATGTTGTCGAATGTCCATAATACTCTTCCTATTCATAGTTCAATTCGAATTAAAGCATGGTGTATACTCTTAATTCAAACCAAGGTAGCTAACATGCAAGCCTAAATGGTGATCAATCATTCAAACTAGCATATTAACTTATAAGCATAATGAATAAGAAAAAAAACCATAATTGAAACTTGGAAACTAATCAAACTTGAGATTAAAGAAAAGAATTTACATAACAATGAAAATTAAAGTAGAACTTGGAAAGACTTAAAGGAAAATTTAGTAAAAGGATTTTTGTTACAACAATTGACAACTTGAAAGGAAACTAAGAGAATTTGAGGGAGAGAAGGGAAGGGAGCTCTAGAGAAGTGTTTGAGAGCTCCCCCCCTTGGGGTGTGTTTACAAGCTTAGAGAACTTCCCTATTTATAGGCCTAAGGGAAGTGAAAATCTGAATTCAAAATGGTTAATGCATACAACACTTTTATTATAAAATTTGAATTGGTTGATGCACTTGAATTAGAAAATCTGAATTGGTTGATGCACTTGTATTAGAAAATTGTTGATGCACTTCATCAATAAATCCCACCAGGAGCCCTAGCTCATCTTCATGTCAGGATGACCTGGTCGGTGCATAATTACATATCATTTCGTATCCCTCTAACTTATGATTTGGTTATATTTTTGAGTTAAACTTGTGCTTTTAATAAATTTTTGTGCTTGTTTCAGTGTAATAAGCTTGAGACTCACTAATTGCATTTTGGAGACAAGTTAGCTCAAAACGGTGTCTGGAGATCAGTCAACTTCACGGATTGGACTGTACTTTCTCAAGAAGAACCAGATAATGAGCCATACATCATTGGAAATATACGGAAGTCTATTTTCTGTAGAATTTTACGGTTCATGATTCCAGTCTTCTAGAGAAAGTTATACATGTTTTGGCAACTTAAGGTCAAATTCGGCAGCATCTGCGTTATTGGGCCAACAATCACATTTGAAGGCCTTCCCTATTTTTCCTTGAGTTGGGCTGTATATGCTTGGAAAGATAAGACAAAGAACTTCAAGATCCATATTTTTCCAGATTTTTCAGACTAGATCCACAAGCCCAAAACGAGTCCACAAGCTAGCTGCAATGCATTATCATGCATGACATATGCATGAGGTGTTATTGATTGTGGGGAAGTTAGGTGAAGCATATTCAATTCCTATAATTGAGTGGAATTTTGCAGCAACCAAATGAATTGAAAGATGTTGAAGTGGATGATGCAACACTAAGCCTAAAGACAAGAGGAATTGTTTTCAAATGCAATTGTGTGTTAGGTTAGGTTGGTGAATTAAGTGTTGTGTGTTAGGTGAAGTTAGTGTGGTTAGTGAATTCAATTGTATATTCAGATTTTCATTTCCCCCTAAGCCTATAAATAGGGAAGTTCTCTAAGCTTGTAATCACACCCCAAGGGGGGGAGCTCTCAAACACTTCTCTAGAGCTCCCTTCCCTTCTCTCCCTCAAATTCTCTTAGTTTCCATTTGTAGTTCTCAATTGTTGTAACAAGATCTTTGTACTAAATCTCAAACACTTTTCATTTTCCTTTTACTAATTCTCAAACACTTACTTCTCCCCCCTCTCTTCTTCTAAATTTCTTCAAACACTTCTCCATTCCTTCATCAAAGTCTCCATGTCTCAAACACTTCACAAACACCTTTCTCTCCCTTCCCTAAGTTCTCAATTCTCCAAGTTCACAAACATCCTCCAAGTTCTCAACCGCTCTCTTCCAAATTCTCAAAGTTCTCAAACACATTCCCTTCCAAAATCCTCAAGCTTCCCCAAAACCTTCCTTTCTTTTCAAAATTCCCCATGTTCTCAAACACATCTCTCTTCCAAAATTCTCTAAAGTTCTCAAACATTTCATAAACACCTTTCTCTTCCTTCTCCAAGTTCACAAACACCTTTCTCTTCTCCAAACACTTTCTTCTCCCTTCTCAAAGCTCTCAAACACATGCTCTTCTAAAATCCACAAAGTTCTCAAACACACCTCTCCTCTCTTCCAAAAGTCTCCATGTTCTCAAGTGTTGTACAAAACCTTTTTGCTTCTTTTGTTTTCATTTCTGTTTTGTGTAGGAAAACTGAATTAGATCATTCAATCACCAATCCCTGTGGAATCGACCTCGCACTTACATATGCTATACTACCGAACGGCTCGTGCACTTGCGAGTATCACAAGTTGAGGATGCAGCTGAATCCATTTTGGTGCAGCTGAATCCATTTTGGTGCAGCTGAATCTACGCAACATTGTTTGATTCTATTTGGTTTTCCTACTTTTTATTATTTTTATTTTTTGTATATAACTAGACAGTTTCATGTTTTAAAGTTAAAGACGTTAATTGACAAGTTGTGTTTGTAGTCCAACTGACAAGGACAATTGCCTGACAAGCAAGAGAACTGGGTTTGAGTCCCAGCTTACACAACACAAAAGAGGTTCAAGTAGCATGTTGGTTATTTCTAGTTTATGGTTTCATTCACTTGTTCTTAATTAAATATCTTGTCCAAGTTTACATAAACACCATATGACTCTTGGACTGATTAGTGAATGAATGGGTAGATATTGAAGACAAACACCATGTTTAAATTCTACTTGGTTCTTTATTGTTCTTCTTGTTCTTAATGGGTTCGGAATTTGTGTTTAGACTAAACACCATAGCTAAATGCTTTTTCTGAATACTTGATTAAAACCACACACCATATGGATAATCATATTTGAGAAAGAACGAACTTCATAAGCTAGTTGGATTTACTTTGCTGCTTATTACTTTGAAGCATGAAATTGGACGTGTGTTGATTTTCTTTTAGTTTTTATTTCCTAATCTTTTAATTCTGTTTCAAGTTTTCTGTGTTTGTTTTAGCAAGTAATGTCAGCTAATAAAAATGGAGAGACATGACAACCTCAATCATAAGAATGGGAAGTGTGGAGCAGTGGGAGAAGTCGCGACCTCCAATTGCATCACGCCCGACCTAATCGCTTCAAGGGGGAGCATTTCAATCCTTTCTCTTTACTTGTTATTATTTTAAACTTATGTTTCTTTTTTTTTTTTATAAAAAAATTTTAAAAAAAATTAAAAAGAAAAAAATTTTAAAAAGATTTTTTATATGAGCTGACTCGTGGTAACTCCAGCTAGCGTCTCCGTCAATACAATGTCTAGGAGTTCTTCAGGCGACACCTTCGGTGTCTAAGAAGTTTGGGTTTTAAGCGGGACCATTGTGACCCCTCCAACTTTCCCGGATCCCTGGCTGTATTTTTGGGGTCCTTAACTGGTCATCCATGAGTTGCTTATATATTTGTGTGTTTTATAAAAAAAAAATTTTAAAAATTTTAAAAAAAATTTAAAATTTAAAATTGAAATTTGAGTTTTTATTTTTCCTTGTAAATTGCAATTGGGAATTTCTTTGTTTTCTTTTTTTTGTGGTCAGTTAGTTGTAAATAATAATAAATTTATTTAAAAAAAAAAAATCAATTTGGAACCTCTTTGTTTTTTTTTTTTAATTATTAAGTTAGTTTATGTATTTATTTACGTGGTGTGGTTAGTTAGTTTATTTCTGAATGTTAAAAACACATTTTTATTCAAACACCGCATTAAAAAAAAAAAAAAAAACTACAACAACAAAACAACAACAACAAAAAACAAAAAAAAAAAAAAAAAAAAACTTCTTCATCTTCATCTTCATGGCATGCCTCTATTCTCTCTTACTTGCAGAATTTGCAGCAACTCCACATGGTCCTCATTCTTTTTTGCAGTGCTTCCACGTGCTGATTGGCACAGGAGAACCGCTTCTGGAGGTCCGCCACCATAGCCTTCAAGGCAGCAACCTCCTCACTCAGAGCTGTGCACTCCCGTGTCCTCGCCAACAATCGCATGCCCAAATTGGTAGCAGAGACCACATGGAGCACCGTTAAATTGTGGGACTCCTCCACTGCAGCCTTGTCGGACCTCTGTGCCACATGCAGATGATCTGCCGATGTGAGTTTGATCGGTTCATAATTGTATATTATTTCTTACCCTTCTCGCTTATGATTTGGTTATGTTTTTGAGTTAAACTTGTGCTTTTAATCCTTTTTGTGTTTATCTTTCAGTTAATTGAGCTTTAGGTTACAATGATGGCTTTGGAGAGGATAATTCATGCAATTCAAGCATGTTAAGGCCTAATTTGGATGAATTGAAGAAGAGCTTAAAGACAAGTTCATTATGGCTACAGCCCCCTGCCAGTCCAGTTCCGTAGGTCATATTGCAAGCTTTGTTTTAGCCACCTACATACCTCGAATGAGGCCACATTCTTCATGAAAGTTGTTCCAATGGGTGTGTGCTATAACATATCCAAAATTCAGACCCATTGGATAAATCCGGAGTCCGTTACCTAGCAAACACTGAACCATGCTCAGGATGGATCTTATCAGCGCGGAAAATGAGTTAGCAATTTGTTTCGGCCTTAACTTCCTCCTCCGACCTTGGATTGGCCCAAATAACATATGGCTGGAAAGAAGACATTCTGAACTTCAATTTTGAGTGCTTAAAGTCCTAATTTGATTAAGAGAAGCCCAAGTTGTAAGCCCTTGAAGTTGCTGGTCATGCTGACCTCAGCATGTGCTGGTTGGATGCTTGGTCATGGTGAGCTAGGCATGAGCTATCATTTCTGGTTGGAAGCTTGGTCATGGTGACATGATGATGAGCTAGGGCTGCTGGTGGGATTTTATTGGGGAAGTGCATCAACCATTGAAGATTTTCTAATACAAGTGCATCAACCATTTCATATTTTATAAAACAAGTGTTGTATGCATTAGTCTTATTGAATTCAGATTTTCACTTCCCCTAGGCCTATAAATAGGGAAGTTCTCTAAGCTTGTAAACACACCCCAAGGGGGGAGCTCTCAAGCACTTCTCTAGAGCTCCCTTCCCTTTTCTCCCTCAAATTCTCTTAGTTTCCCTTTGTAGTTCTCAATTGTTGTAACAAGATCCTAGTACTATAAATCTCAAGCATTTGTCATTTCTCTTCTTCTATAAATTCTCAAACACTTTCCAAACACTTTCTTCTTCCTTCTCAAAGCTTTCAAACACATGCTCTTCCAAGATTCTCAAAGTTCCCAAACACTTCTCCCATTCCTTCATCAAATTCTCCAAATTTCCCAAACACATTTCCCTTCTCTTCCAAAAGTCTCCATGTCTCAAACACTTCACAAAACACATTTCTCTTCCTTCCCTAAGTTCTCAAATTCTCCAAGTTCACAAACATCCTCCAAGTTCTCAACCACTCTCTTCCAAATTCTCAAAGTTCCTAAACACTTTCTCTTCCAAAATCCACAAAGTTCCCAAACACCACTTTCCTTACTCTTCCAAAATTCTCCAAATCTCTCAAATACTTCTCCCCTCTTTAAAGTTCTCAAACACTTTCCTTCCTTCCTCAAATGCTCTCGTTAATGTTCTCTTAGTTGTAATTTATTTTTCTTGTAATGTACATTCTTTCTTCTTGTTTTGTTTCTTTTGTTTTCATTTTTGTTTTGTGTAGGAAAATTAAATTGGATCATTCAATCACCAATCCCTGTGGAATCGACCTCGCACTTACATACGCTAAACTACCAACGGTTCGTGCACTTGCGAGTATCACAAGTTGAGGATGCAGTTGAACCCATTTTGGTGCAGCTGAATCTACGCAACAAGTTTTGGCGCCGTTGCCGGGATCGGTAACATTGTTTGATTCTATTTGGTTTTTCTACTTTTTATTTATTTTTATCTTTTGTATAACTGGACAGTTTCATGTTTTAAAGTTAATGAGGTTAATTGATAAGTTGTGTTTGTAGTCCAACTGACAAGGACAATTGCCTTACAAGCAAGAGAACTGGGTTTGAGTCCCAGCTTACACAACACAAAAAAAAAAGGTTCAAGTAGCATGTTGATTATTGCTAGTTTGTGGTTTCATTCACTTGTTCTTAATTAATTATCTTGTTCAAGTTTACATAAACACCATATGACTCTTGGGCTGATTAGTGAATGAATGGGTAGATATTGAAGACAAACACCATGTTTAAATTCTACTTGGTTCTTTATTGTTCTTCTTGTTCTTAATGGGTTCGGAATTTGTGTTTAGACTAAACACCATAGCTAAATGCTTTTTCTGAATACTTGATTAAAACCACACACCATATGGATAATCATATTTGAGAAAGAACGAACTCCATAAGCTAGTTTGATTTACTTTGATACTTATTACTTTGAAGCATGAAATTGGACGTGTGTTGATTTTCCTTTCAATTTTAGTTTTTATTTCATCATCCTTTAATTCTGTTTCAAGTTTTTCTGTGTTTGTTTTAGCAAGTAATGTCAGCTTAATAAAAATGGAGAGAGATGGTAACCTCAATCATAAGAATGGGGAGTGTGGAGCAGTGGGAGAAGTCGCGACCTCCAAATGCATCATGCTCGACCTAATCGCTTCAAGGGGGAGTATTCCAATCCTTTCTCTTTAGTTGTTTTGTTATTATTTCAGTAATTTTAATTTTCTATTACTTTTATTAAAAAAAAAATTAAAAAGATTTTTTTATATGAGCTGACTCGTGGTAACTACAGTGAGCGTCTCCGTCAATAGAGTGTCTAGGAGTTCTTTAGGCGACACCTTCGGTGTCTAAGAAGTTTGGGTTTTAAGTGGGACCTTTGTGACCCCTCCAACCTTCCCGGATCCCCTGGCTGTGTTTTTCTGAGGCCCTTAACTGGTCATCCATGAGTTGCTTGTATATTTGTGTGTTTAAAAAAAAAAGAACAAAATTTAAAAAAAAAAAATTGAAATTTGAGTTTTTATTTATTTTCCTTGTAAATTGCAATTTGGAACTTCTTTGTTTTTTTTTCTTTGTGTGGTCAGTTAGTTGTAAATAATAATAAATTAAAAAATAAAAAAAAAATCATTTTGGAACTTCTTTGTTTTTTTTTGTTTGTCTTGTTAAGTTAGTTTATGTATTTATTTACGTTGTGTGGTTAGTTAGTTTATTTCTGAGTGTTAAAAACACATTTTTTTTTTCACTCAAACATTACAAACAAAGAAAAAAAAAGTAAAACAAAAAACAAAAAAAAAAACATTCAAGTAAATTAAAAATAAAAACAACTTCTTCATCTTCATCTTCATCTTCATGGCATGCCTCTATTCTCTCTTACTTGCAGAATCTCCAGCGCTCCACATGGTCCTCATTTTTTCTCTGCAATGCTTCCACGTGCTGATTGGCAAGGTGAGAGCCGCTTCTGCAAGTCCGCCACCATAGCCTTCAAGGAAGCTATTTCCTCGCTCATCGCGGCACACTCCCGTGTTCTTGCCAGTAATCGCATGCCCAAGTTGGTAGCCGAGACCGCATGGAGCACCGTTAAATTGTGGGACTCCTCAACTGCTGCCTTGTCAGACCTCCTTGCCACATGCAGGTGATCTGTCGATGTGAGCTTGCTGCCAATCATGCCTTCCAGGAGCACTGCTCTCTTTCGACACCCGCCTCAGAAAAGTTCGGAATTACCTCAGCAAAATTTGAGGCCGTACCATGATGATATGTGGAGTTTGGGAAGACATGGTTTGGAGGAGCCCTTATCTGCGCATTCGGTGGCGCAAGGGACAATTCAAGGCTAAGATCATCAAGGTGAGTGCATGAAGATGCCATTGTTTTGTTTTTGGATTTTTTGATGTTTTCTCTGAATTTGCAGGAAGAAATGCGGGGGTGCTCTTCTACTTCACCGAGAAGTGTTTAAATAGACTTATGCAAACGAGGTAGCCGAAAGCACTTCGGGTCTCGAGGGTGCTATCCTGTGCTCTTTCTCTCAGATCCCTTCATTTTCGGCGCAAATTGCGAGCGCATTTTCCTAAAAGGGAGCATGGCTACACTTTCACTTACTTTTGCCTCCCCTGTTTTTTGATGTTTGTGTTTTTTTTTCTTTTTCAGTTGTTATTTTATTTTATTTATTATATATATTTTTTCAATTGTTTTCTTCTTGTTTGTCAGGTTTCTCAAGAATGTAATTGCAAGAATAGACAAAATTAAAGATGCGTCTTGGACACCTGGTGCAAGAATCCCATATCTTCTTTTAAATTCTTGTTTGAATTGTGTGTTTATTTCAGTTTTTATTTTTATTTTGTTTTTATTTAATTAGGTAGTATAATTTAAAAACTCAGGATATTCTTTGAAGGAGCTAAACTTTTGGTAACTCCAGTGAGCAACCGCAGTCTATAGTGTCTAGGAGTTCTTTAGGCGGCACCTTCGGTGTCTAAGAAGTTTGGGTTTTAAGAGGGACCATTGTGACCCCTCCAACCTTCCCGGATCCCCTGGCTGTGTTTTTCTGAGGCCCTTAACTGGTCATCCTTAAGTTTTTCTCTTAAAAGAAAAAGCAGTTACTTGTGTGTTTACTTAATTAAAAATAAAAATGCATGTTTGAGTTTTCATGTTTTTGTTTGATCGTCGTTCTTTAAATTTAGGATCATTCGTGTCTTTGAGATAACATAACTTTTTATTTCCCAATTTAAAAAAAAAAAAAAACATACACTTTAAAATTAAATAAATAAAAGCTGAAATCATTTCTTCTTGGCGCTCGGTGTCTCGACCATAGGAGCTTTTAGTTTGGCCCTCTGGCTGTCCTCTTCCGGGGATTCACGCACAGCCTCTTGGGGCTCATCACTTGAGCTCCCAAAGATCGCAATCTTAGCTTCAGTATAACTTTTCTCGCGATCTGGTTTCTTGCGTTTACCCGGTCGGTCCAGGTCTTCCAGCTGCTTTCGCATGTCCCGAGAGTACAACTCTACCATCTTTGATAGGCTTTTATTCTCGTTCCGCAACACTTCTAGCTTGTGTCGATTCACCTCCACTATCCTTGCCCGCTCCCTTTTCAAGCTTTTTATAGCACTCTGACACTCTTCAACCATACTGTGCTCCGCCGCTAACTGACCTTTCAGCACCTCTACCTCATGGGACTTCGCAAGTAGGCGATGAACCAAACTTGCGACACATGCTGTACTCTCCATGCTCAGTGCCAGGGCATCACTCATGACCCGATTGTCATCCCTTGTCCCGAACACACGTATATCTTTAGGAGTCACCAAATTTCTGCCAACTCCAATGGCAACATCGTTGTCCAGGAGTATTGAGTCATTAACAGTCAGGCCCCCGTGCGGAGGCAAAATAGGGCATCCATACTGGTGCTCCTGCTTGGCCTCGTGTTTGAGTCGGTGGAGCTAGGTTGAGATCCAACGAAAAGGGGTAGGAAGAAGCCATTTGATTTCTCACTTTTCTTTTTCTTTTTCTTGCTTGTTTTCTCTTTTGTGTGTTTCTGAGTTTGTGTTTTTTGTTTTTTCCCCCTTCTTTTTCCTTCTTATAGACATAGTCTTTCACAAACCCTCAGCGCGTTTGAGAATTTTTTGAATCCCAAGCGTTCCTCGAGTCCCACAACCTTCTCACTTTCCAACCGTTTCCAACTCATTTGTCACGACTTGCTTTGTCTCGAACGACGCGTTCAGCAAAGTCGTCGCGCCTTTCCATGGCCCCGTAATTTTCGCTTGTGGATCTGCGGCGCCTCTATGCGTCGACACGCGGCTTCTGCTTTCTGCCGTGACTATCCATGAGACGACATCAGGGACCACATTCCCTCTTTTTAGAAATCCCGCTTTGCGCTCATAATTCACGTTTTATCTTTTTAAGAAAAAAAAAATTAAATTTAAACGTGTGGGCTTCAGATTTCATGTTGGGTCGGGTTTTACCGTTGTTGAGTTAATTTCATTGTGGGCTTTGGGCTTTCAATTGTTTGGGTTTCAGTTTGTGTAAGACTATCTGTTAGGGCTTACCTGTTTTGAGTGTTTTACTGTTTCGTTTTATTTATTTATTTTTTATTTTTTATTTTTTATTTTTTTTATTTTATATTTGTTTGATTGTTTTGTAATTTTTATTTTGTAATTGTTTTATTTTATTTTTGTATGTTTTGTGATTTTTATTTGCTTTAATACCTTTCATTTGTTGTTATGACATTGTTTGTGGCTAATTTTTAAACATTGAGGACAATGTTCATTTCTAGGTTTGGGGGTATTGGAGTTTAGCATGTATTATTTTTTTTCTTTATTAAAAAAAAAATTAAAAATTTCTTGTTTTTCTTCTATTTGAGTCTTGTTTTGTTTTTGAGTCACTTTCCGAACACTTATGATGAGATAGTGATAAATGTTTGCATGACTTAAATAAAAATTGGATTTCATTTTATTTTAGTGTTTCTTTTCTTTATAAAAATTAAAAATTAAAAATTTCTATAAAAAAAAAATAAAATTTGGCATTGTTCTATCATGATATGCTTGAAACCTTCTTTGCACTTGTCATTTGTTTCATAATTTTCCAATTAAAGGATTTACATGATCTAAAGAATTGTATGAAGCATAAATTAGACTTATATAACCAACCATATAAAGTGAGCTTTTGAGCCTTGTACTTCAATTCATGAGTGTTATATACATACTCTTATTTTCTTGTCATCTAAGTTGTTGTTTGATCTCATTATTCATTGATTTGGTTGAACACTTAAAAGTCATTCATTCTTATGCAATTTGATTTCATGACATTTAAGAAGTGATATTAAGGCCATCTTTGGATCGTTTGTGCCTTTCAAGCTAACCTTATGCATGCTTAAGCATGATTTTCCATTCTTAACCATTTTGAGCCTACATGTAAACCTTTTCTTTCATTTACCAATTTTATTTCCTCGCCTTAGCCCGAAAAACAAATATTTACCTTTCTAAGGAACTCATGAGCTTTAATTTGGATGTGTTTTTCATGCTAAGTTTGGGAAGAGGTGTTACATTTCGAAAAAAAAAAAAGAAGAAAGAAAAACAAAAAATCACACAATTGGTGAAAGAAAAGAGAAAAGTGGTGGTTGATTGAAAATTCATTTTTGGGCCTTCAAAATAAATTGGTGTTTGTTGAATTAAAGGAAAGGAGTGAATCATTGTAAATGAAGGCATAAGGAGTTTTGATCATGTAAAAGAAAAAATCTAATCGTGATGATTCGAAGTCTTGTAAACAATTGTTTTATGCTCTTACATTGCGAGTTCCTTGGACTTTGTATTATCCATACCTTTCATTTCTTACTCACCTTACACCCTTGGCCCCATTACAACCTATGTTAAAGACCTAAATTGATCTTAAATGTCATGTGGTTGAATTGCATTCATTTTTCTACTTTTAAGTGTTTGGCGTCCTTCTTGAGATCATTTTAATGCAAGTTCTTCATCTTTTTATTTTCGAGTTAAGTCCTTATGGTTTAACTCTATTCTCATGTTTATAACTGAGTGTTGCATTATAACCCTCTTCTGAGTGATTCATTTGTGAGAGGACAACTTTGGTGAGATTTGAAGTTGAACTTGTGCTTTGTATGATTTTCGAAATTGTGTGAAAACTAAGATTGGGGAATTTGTTGTATTTGGCTATCACACTACTACACTTTGAGCATATTGTGTTTAGAACTTTGCCGCTTTGTAAATAATGTCTAAAAATTGAGCTTTTATTGTTAAAACGTTTAAGTCATGTGCATGAGTCATTTTTCTTCAGAAAATGTTCGGAAAAATTATTTTGAGTTCGTTTTATTTTTGTAATTGTTTTCTTTATTTTTGTTTTTTTGTTTTGTTTTTGTTAATGTATTTGCGTTTGTGTTTGTTTTTGTTTTTGGTTTTGCTTAAGGACTAACAATCTTTTAAGTTTTCTAATTACTTTGTTTTAGAGTTCAGTAAAACGTTTGTGGGTGTCGTATTGCTTAAACCCTCAGGAGACACAACTCCTCCTACTAGGGATGCCTAGAGGTTTAAAGGCTTGTTGCATATGCTAAATGCAATCGAGTTACCTACGAAAGTGGTCTAGTTAACTTCTTATTTTGTTTTTTTTTATCTGTGTTTTCCTTTTTGTTTTGCTCGAGGACTAACAAA
The DNA here is from genome assembly GCA_018703695.1 of Prunus fruticosa. NCBI lineage: Eukaryota > Viridiplantae > Streptophyta > Magnoliopsida > Rosales > Rosaceae > Prunus > Prunus fruticosa. The sequence goes on along the minus strand of CM031918.1, from coordinate 18,884,303 downwards.
ATCTAGGTTTGGGGGTATTTGATCGGTTCATAATTGTATATTATTTCTTACCCTTCTCGCTTATGATTTGGTTATGTTTTTGAGTTAAACTTGTGCTTTTAATCCTTTTTGTGTTTATCTTTCAGTTAATTGAGCTTTAGGTTACAATGATGGCTTTGGAGAGGATAATTCATGCAATTCAAGCATGTTAAGGCCTAATTTGGATGAATTGAAGAAGAGCTTAAAGACAAGTTCATTATGGCTACAGCCCCCTGCCAGTCCAGTTCCGTAGGTCATATTTCAAGCTTTGTTTTAGCCACCTACATACCTCGAATGAGGCCACGTTCTTCATGAAAGTTGTTCCAATGGGTGTGTGCTATAACATATCCAAAATCCAGCCCCATTGGATAAATCCGGAGTCCGTTACCTAGCAAACACTGAACCATGCTCAGGATGGATCTTATCAGCGCGGAAAATGAGTTAGCAATTTGTTTCGGCCTTAACTTCCTCCTCCGACCTTGGATTGGCCCAAATAACATATGGCTGGAAAGAAGACATTCTGAACTTCAATTTTGAGTGCTTAAAGTCCTAATTTGATTAAGAGAAGCCCAAGTTGTAAGCCCTTGAAGTTGCTGGTCATGCTGACCTCAGCATGTGCTGGTTGGATGCTTGGTCATGGTGAGCTAGGCATGAGCTATCATTTCTGGTTGGAAGCTTGGTCATGGTGACATGATGATGAGCTAGGGCTGCTGGTGGGATTTTATTGGGGAAGTGCATCAACCATTGAAGATTTTCTAATACAAGTGCATCAACCATTTCATATTTTATAAAACAAGTGTTGTATGCATTAGTCTTATTGAATTCAGATTTTCACTTCCCCTAGGCCTATAAATAGGGAAGTTCTCTAAGCTTGTAAACACACCCCAAGGGGGGGAGCTCTCAAGCACTTCTCTAGAGCTCCCTTCCCTTTTCTCCCTCAAATTCTCTTAGTTTCCCTTTGTAGTTCTCAATTGTTGTAACAAGATCCTAGTACTATAAATCTCAAGCATTTGTCATTTCTCTTCTTCTATAAATTCTCAAACACTTTCCAAACACTTTCTTCTTCCTTCTCAAAGCTTTCAAACACATGCTCTTCCAAGATTCTCAAAGTTCCCAAACACTTCTCCCATTCCTTCATCAAATTCTCCAAATTTCCCAAACACATTTCCCTTCTCTTCCAAAAGTCTCCATGTCTCAAACACTTCACAAAACACATTTCTCTTCCTTCCCTAAGTTCTCAAATTCTCCAAGTTCACAAACATCCTCCAAGTTCTCAACCACTCTCTTCCAAATTCTCAAAGTTCCTAAACACTTTCTCTTCCAAAATCCACAAAGTTCCCAAACACCACTTTCCTTACTCTTCCAAAATTCTCCAAATCTCTCAAATACTTCTCCCCTCTTTAAAGTTCTCAAACACTTTCCTTCCTTCCTCAAATGCTCTCGTTAATGTTCTCTTAGTTGTAATTTATTTTTCTTGTAATGTACATTCTTTCTTCTTGTTTTGTTTCTTTTGTTTTCATTTTTGTTTTGTGTAGGAAAATTAAATTGGATCATTCAATCACCAATCCCTGTGGAATCGACCTCGCACTTACATACGCTAAACTACCAACGGTTCGTGCACTTGCGAGTATCACAAGTTGAGGATGCAGTTGAACCCATTTTGGTGCAGCTGAATCTACGCAAGAGAGTTTACCTGCCAATCATGCTGCCCAGAAGCACTGCTCTCTTTCGGCACTGCCTCAGAAAAGTTCGGTATTACCTCAGCAAAGTTTGAGGCCGTACCGTGATGATATGTGGAGTTTGGGAAGACAGGGTTTTGGACGAGCTCTTATCTGCGCATTCGGTGGCGCAAGGGACAACTCAAGGTTGAGATCATCAAGGTGAGTGCATGAGGATGCCATTTGTTTTGCTTCTGAATTTTTTGATGTTTTTCCTTGAATTTGCAGGAAGAAATGCTGGGTATCATCCGCTTGTAGAGATGAGGTTTAAATAGGCATATGCTGATGAGAGAGAGCCAACACCATTTCGGATTTCCCGGGCATGCTCGACCTAATCGCTTCAAGGGGGAGCACCTTTACTTTACTTTACTTTTTTCTTTTTCCGTGTTTTTCTGGTGTTTTATGTTTTTGCCCGTTACTTTTATTTTCTAGAGCTTTGTGTTTTTGCCTTTCCCTTTCGGCTATCATCTTTATTTTATTTTAGTTAGGGAACTGTGCTTTCTTTTCAGTTTATTATTTTTGTTTTATTTAAGTTTGGGAAGTGTGCTTTCTTTGTCTCTTTGTTTTTCCTTCTGCAACCTTCCTCTTTTATTTCTGAAACAAAATAACGAAAATACAAAAACAACAACATAAAATAAAAACGGTAGAAATCAGTTCTTCAGAGCGCTAGGTGTCTCGACCATAGGAGCTTTGAGTTTGGCCCTCTGGCTGTCCTCTTCCGGGGCTTCACGTACAGCCTCTTGGGGCTCACCACTTGAGCTCCCAAAGATCGCAGTCTTAGCTTGAGTGTAACTACTCTCACGATCCGCTTGCTTGCGTTTACCCGGTCGGTCTAGGTCCTCCAGCTGCTTTCGCATGCCGCGAGAATACAACTCTACCATCTTTGATAGGCTTTTATTCTCGTCCCGTAATACTTCTAGCTGGTGTCGATTCACCTCCACTATCCTTGCCCTCTCCCGTTTCAAGCTTTTTATAGTACTCTGACACTCTTCAACCATACTTCGCTCCGCCGCTCAACTGACCTTTCAGAATCTCTACCTCATGGGACTTCGCAAGTAGGCGATGACCCAAACTTTCAACACATGCTGGACTCTGCACGCTCAGTGCCAGGGCATCACTCGTGACCCGGTTGTCATCTCTTGTCCCGAACACACGTATATCTTTAGGAGTCACTAAATTTCTACCAACTCCAATAGCAACATCGTTGTCCAGGAGTATTGAGTCATTGACAGTCACAGGCCCCCTTGCGGAGGCAAAGTAGGGTACCCATACTAGTGCCGCTGCTTGGCCCCATGTCTGAGTCGGTGGAGCTAGGTTGAGATCCAACGAAACTGGATAGGAAGAGGCCATTTGATTTCTCACTTTTTTCTTTTTCTTGCTTCTTTTCTCTTTTGTTTTTCTGAGTTTGTTTTTCCCCTTCTTTTTCTTTCTTATAGATATAGTCTTTGACAAACCCTAGCCATTGCGTGTCTAACCATTTTCTGAATCTCTAGCGTTCCTCGAGTCCCACAACCTTCGCGTTTTCCAATTGTACCCAACTCATTTATCACGACTTTGCTTTGTCTTGAACGGACGCGTTCAACAAAGTCTTTGCGCCTTTCCATGAGCCCGTAATTTCCGCTTGTGAAAAATACGGTGCTTCTACTTGTCAACACGTGTCTCGCTCTGCGAAACATCAAGGACCACATTATCTCTTTTCAGAAATCCCGCCTTCGCGCTTCGAAAAAAAATGTAAAAAAATAAAAAAATAAAATTGAAACGTGTGGGTTTCGGATTTCATTTTGGGTCAGGTTTTACCGTTGTTGGGTTAATTTCATTTTGGGCTTTGGGCTGTTTTTGTTTTGGGTTTCAGTTTGCGTAAGACTGTCTGTTTAGGGCTTACCTGTTTTGAGTGTTTTACCTGTTTCGTTTTGTTCCTGGGATTTCTAAAAAGAAAGAGTGTGGTCCCTGATGCCTTGGTTCCTGGGAAGTCACGGGTAAAAGGGGTGAGGGACGTGTCGGCGCACAGAGGCAGCTGTCACATCCCCCAAGCCAGAATTATTGGCCTCGTAGGAAGGCGCGACGACTTTTTCATGTGAAGGTGGTGAAAGGTGAAAATGCAATTAAGGGAGGTTGGGAAACGGGTGCGGCGACATATAGAGATAAGCCGTAAGGGTCGCACAGAACTCAGAACCGCAGCGGCTAGGGTTTAGCAGACTAAGTCTATAAAAAGCTAAAAAGAAATGGTGAAAAACACATACTCAGAATCACACAAAAGAGAAACGAAAGAAAGAAGAAAAGCGAGTGAGAAATCAAATGGCCTCTAACTACCCATTTTCGTTGGATCTCAACCTAGCCCCACCAACTCAGACATGGGGCCAAGCAACAGCACCGGTATGGGTGCCATACTTTGCCTCCGCAAGGGGACCCTGACCGTCAATGACTCAATACTCCTGGACAACGATGTTGCCATTGGAGTTGGCAGAAATCTAGTGACTCCCAAAGATATACGTGTGTTCGGGAAAAGGGATGACAATCGGGTCACAAGCGATGCCCTGGCATTGAGCATGCATAGTACAGCATGTGTCGCAAGTTTGGGACATTGCCTACTTGCGAAGTCTCATGAGGTAGAGGTGCTGAAAGGTCAGTTGGCGGCGGAGCGAAGTATGGTTGAAGAGTGTCAGACTGCTATAAAAAGCTTGAAAATGGAGAGGGCAAGGATAGTGGAGGTGAATCGACACCAGCTAGAAGTATTGCGGGACGAGAATAAAAGCCTAACAAAGATGGTAGAGTTGTATTCTTGTGACATGAGAAAGCAGCTGGAGGACCTAGACCGACCGGGTAAACGCAAGCAAGCAGAATCGCGAGAGTAGTTACGCTCAAGCTAAGATTGCGATCTTTGGGAGCTCAAGTGGTGAGCCCCAAGAGACTGTACGTGAAGCCCCGGAAGAGGATAGCCAGAGGGCCAAACTCAAAGCTCCAATGGTCGAGACACCGAGCACGGAGAAGAAATGACTTCTACCTGCATTTTTTATTTTATGTTGTTGTTTTTGTATTTTCGTTATTTTGTTTCGGAAATGAAAGAGGAAGGTTGGGAGAAAGAAAAAGAAAAAGAAAAGGAAAAAGAAAAGACACTTCCCAACTAAAATAAACCAAAGACGATAAACGGAAAGAAAACACATTTCCCTAACTAAAATAAGACAAAGGTGATAGCCGAAAGTATGGTTGAAGAGTGTCAGACTGCTATAAAAAGCTTGAAAAGGGAGAGGGCAAGGATAGTGGAGGTGAATCGACACCAGCTAGAAGTATTGAGGGACGAGAATAAAAGCCTAACAAAGATGGTAGAGTTGTATTCTCGTGACATGAGAAAGCAGCTGGAGGACCTAGACCGACCGGGTAAACGCAAGCAAGCAGATCGCGAGAGTAGTTACGCTCAAGCTAAGATTGCGATCTTTGGGAGCTCAAGTGGTGAGCCCCAAGAGACTGTACGTGAAGCCCCGGAAGAGGATAGCCAGAGGGCCAAACTCAAAGCTCCAATGGTCGAGACACCGAGAGAAGAAGAAATGACTTCTACCTCATTTTTTATTTTATGTTGTTGTTTTTGTATTTTCGTTATTTTGTTTCAGAAATGAAAGAGGAAGGTTGCAGAAAGAAAAAGAAAAAGAAAAAGAAAAGACACTTCCCAACTAAAATAAACCAAAGACGACAAACGGAAAGAAAACACATTTCCCTAACTAAAATAAGACAAAGGTGATAGCCGAAAGGGAAAGGCAAAAACACAAAGCACTAGAAAATGAAAGTAACGGGCAAAAACATAAAACACCAGAAATCACGGAGGAAAAAGAAAAGTAAAGTAAAGTAAAAGTGCTCCCCCTTGAAGCGATTAGGTCGAGCATGCCCGGGTAATCCGAAATGGTGTTGGCGCTCTCTTACGAGCATATGCCTATTTAAACCACACCTCTGCAAGCGGATGATACCCAGCATTTCTTCCCTGCAAACTCAAGGAAAAACATCAAAAAATTCAGAAGCAAAACAAATGGCATCCTCATGCACTCACCTTGATGATCTCAACCTTGAGCTATCCCTTGCACCACCAAATGCCTAGATAAGGGCTCCTCCAACCTCTGTCTTCCCAAACTCTTCATATCATCACGGCATGGCCTCAAACTTTGTTGAGGCAATACCGAACCTTTCTGAGGCAATGCCGAACGGGTCAATGCTGATGGGAACATTGATTGGCAGTAAACTCACTCCAGCGGATCATCTGCATATGGCACGTAGGTCTAACAAGATGGCGGTGGATGAGTCCCACGATTTAACTGTGCTCCAAGCGGTCTCGGCTACCAATTTGGGCATGCAACTTTTGGCGAGGACACGGGAGTGCACAGCTTCTACCGAGGAGGTGGCTGCCTTGAAGGCTATGGTGGCGGACTCGCAGAAGCGGCTTCACTGTGCCAATCAGCATGTGGAAGCACTTGCAGAGAAAAAATGATGATCATGTAGAGCTGCTGCAGATTCTACAAGTACGAGACAATAGAGGTAAGTCATGATGATGATGAAGATGAAGAAGAAGAAGAAGAAGAAGAAGAAGTTTGTTTTTTTTTAAAAAAAAAAAATTTACTTGAATGTTTTTTTTTTTTGGTTTTAATGCAGTGTTTGAAATAAAATAAAAATGTGTTTCTAACACTCAGAAATAAACTAACTAATCATACCATAAAAACAAAAACAAAATAAAAACAACGACTAAACAAAATAAATACAAAAACTAACTTAACAAAACAAAAACAAAAACAAAATAAAACACAAAGACTAAACAAAAAATAAAACAAAGAAAATAAAAAAAACTTAGTTTAAAAACACACGAATTTACAAGCAACTCACGGATGACCAGGTAAGGGCCTCAGAAAACACAGCCAGGGGATCCGGGAAGGTTGGAGGGGTCACAATGGTCCCGCTTAAAACCCAAACTTCTTAGACACCGAAGGTGTCGCCTAAAGAACTCCTAGACACTGTATTGACAGAAGTGCTTACCTGGAGTTACCATAAGTTAGCTCATATGAAAAATCTTTTTTAAATTTTTAAGATAAGAAACAAAAACAAGTTAAGATAAAATGAAACAACAAACCATAAATGAAAATGAACTAAGTACTCTAAACAAATTCAAACAAACGACATAAATTTTTGTACTAAAGAAACAAACCAAGAAATAAACAGAATTTAAAGAAGAGAAAGGATTGAAATGCTCCCCCTTGAAGCGATTAGGTCGAGCATGGATGCACTTGGAGGTCGCGACTTCTCCCACTGCTCCACACTTCCCATTCTTATGATTGAGGTTGCCATCTCTCTCCATTTTTATTAAGCTATCAAAGATTGCTAGAACAAGCACACACAAAAACTTGAAACGGAATTAAAAGGATTAGGAAATAAATTTATAAAAAAAACTAAAAATGAAAAGGAAAAACCAACACTTCCATGTTTCAAAGTAACAAGCAACAAAGTAAATCAAACTAGTTTATGAAGTTCGTTCTTTCTCAAATATGATTATCCATATGGTGTGTGGTTTTAATCAAGTATTCAGAAAAAGCATTTAGCTATGGTGTTTAGTCTAAACACAAATTCCGAACCCATTAAGAACAAGAAGAACAATAAAGAACCAAGTAGAATTTAAACATGGTGTTTGTCTTCAATATCTACCCATTCATTCACTAATCAGTCCAAGGGTCATATGGTGTTTATGTAAACTTGAACAAGATATTTAATTAAGAGCAAGTGAAGGAAACCATAAACTAGAAATAACCAACATGCTACTTAAATCTCTTGTGTGTTGTGTAAGCTGGGACTCAAACCCAGTTCTCTTGCTTGTCAGGCAATTGTCCTTGTCCGTTGGACTACAAACACAACTTGTCAATTAACGCCATTAACCTTAAAACATGAAACTGTCTAGTTATATACAAAAAACAAAAAAAATAAATAAAAAGTAGGAAAACCAAATAGAATCAAACAATGTTACCGATCCCGGCAACGGCGCCAAAAACTTGTTGCGTAGATTTCAGCTGCACCAAATGGATTCAGCTGCATCCTCAACTTGTGATACTCGCAAGTGCACGAGCCGTTGGTAGTTTAGCGTATGTAACTGCGAGGTCGATTCCACAGGGATTGGTGATTGAAGGATCCAACTCAGTTTTCCTACACAAAACATAAATGAAAAAAAAAGGAAATAAATAAAACAAGGAAGAAAGAAAATAACTAACTCAAGTAGATAAGTTCCCAAGTTCAATTAGATTAATGGATTGATTCTAGCTAATGTATGATTAGGCCATGGTGTTTGGTCCTAACCTTGTGTTCCTAATTCCCTAATTTGATCATTTGTTGTCTAACCTAAAATTAAGCATTAGGAACCCATTAAGCATAGAAGAACAATTTAAACAACCAAGCATGTATCTAATCCATGTTGTCGAATGTCCATAATACTCTTCCTATTCATAGTTCAATTCGAATTAAAGCATGGTGTATACTCTTAATTCAAACCAAGGTAGCTAACATGCAAGCCTAAATGGTGATCAATCATTCAAACTAGCATATTAACTTATAAGCATAATGAATAAGAAAAAAAACCATAATTGAAACTTGGAAACTAATCAAACTTGAGATTAAAGAAAAGAATTTACATAACAATGAAAATTAAAGTAGAACTTGGAAAGACTTAAAGGAAAATTTAGTAAAAGGATTTTTGTTACAACAATTGACAACTTGAAAGGAAACTAAGAGAATTTGAGGGAGAGAAGGGAAGGGAGCTCTAGAGAAGTGTTTGAGAGCTCCCCCCCTTGGGGTGTGTTTACAAGCTTAGAGAACTTCCCTATTTATAGGCCTAAGGGAAGTGAAAATCTGAATTCAAAATGGCTAATGCATACAACACTTTTATTATAAAATTTGAATTGGTTGATGCACTTGAATTAGAAAATCTGAATTGGTTGATGCACTTGTATTAGAAAATTGTTGATGCACTTCATCAATAAATCCCACCAGCAGCCCTAGCTCATCTTCATGTCAGCATGACCAAGCTTCCATCCAGAAACAATAGCTCATGCCTAGGTCACCATGACCAAGCTTTCAACCAGGTCATCCTGAGGTCAGCATGACTAGCAACTTCAATGGCTTATGAATTGGGCTTCTCTTAAGCAAATCAAGACTTTAAGCACTCAAAATTGAAGTTCAGAATGTGTATGATCCAACCACACAAGTATTGGCCAAATCCAAGCTCGGATGAAAAAGTTAAGGCCAAAACAAATTGCTAACTCGTTTTGCTCGCTGACAAAATCCATCCTGAGCATGGTTCGGTCTTTGCTAGGTAACGGACTCCAGATTTATCCAATGAGGCTGAATGTTGCCTCATCCGAGCTGTGTAGGTTGCTGAAACAAAGCTTGCAATATGACCTACGAAACTTGACTGGCAGGGGGCTGTAGCAAAAATGAGTTTGTCTTTAAGCCCTTCTTCCCTTCATCCAAATCAAGCCTTAACATGCTTGGATTGCATCATTTCCTATCCAAAGCCATCATTATTACCTAAATCTCAATTAACTGAAAGATAAACACAAAAAGGATTAAAAGCACAAGTTTAACTCAAAAACATAACCAAATCATAAGCTAGAAGGGTACAAAATGATATACAATTATGAACCGATCAGTATAGTGCCAACAATTGCACAACTTACTGTTGTGTAGATACAGCTGCACCAAAATGGATTCAGTTGCATCCTCAACTTGTGATACTCGCAAGTGCACGAACCATTGGTAGTTTAGCGTATGTAAGTGCGAGGTCGATTCCACAGGGATTGGTGATTGAATGATCCTGTTTAGTTTTCCTACACAAAATAGAAATGAAAACAAAAGAACATAAAACAAGGATTTTGTACAACACTTGAGAACATGGAGAGTTTTTGGAGAGAATGAGAGAATGTGTTTGAGAAACTTAAGGATTTGGAAGAGAATGTGTTTGAGAACATGGGGAATTTGGAAGAGAAAGTAAGGTGTTTGGGAAGCTTGGGGAATTTGGAAGGGAAGAGTAAGGTGTTTGAGAACTTGGAGAATGTTTGTGAACTTGGAGAATTTGAGAACTTAGGGAAGGGAGAGAAATGTGTTTGTGAAGTGTTTGAGACATGGAGACTTTTGGAAGAGAAGAAAGTAGAGAGATGTTTGAGAACTTTGTCGATTTTGGAAGAACATGTGTTTGAAAGTTTTAGAGAATTTGATGAAGGAAATGGGAGAAGTGTTTGGGATTTAGTACAAAGAAAATTTAGTAGAATGATCTTATTACAACAATTGAGAACTACAAAGGGAAACTAAGAGAATTTGAGGGAGAGAAGGGAAGGGAGCTCTAGAGAAGTGTTTGAGAGCTCCCCCCTTGGGGTGTGATTACAAGCTTAGAGAACTTCCCTATTTATAGGCCTAGGGGAAGTGAAAATCTGAATTATACAATAGGTTTACCTACCACACTCACTTCACCAACTTACAACACTTAATTCACCTAACACACTATTGCATTTGAAAACAATTCCTCTTGTATTTAGGCTTAGTGTTGCAACTCCCACTTCATCATCTTTTGGCTCATTTGGCTGCTGCAAAATTACACTCAAATATAGGTATTGAATATGCTTCACCAAACTTTCCCACAATCAACAACACTTCATCATGCATATGTCATGCATGACAATGCATTGCAGCCAGCTTGTGGGCTCGTTTTGGGCTTATGGCTCTAATCTGAAAAATCTGGAAAAATATGAATCTTGAATTTCTTTGTCTTATCTTTCCAAGCATATGCAGCCCAGCTCAAGGAAAAATCGGAAAGGCCTTCAAATGTGATTTTTGGCCCAGTAACGCAGATGCTGCCGAATTTGACCTTAAGTTGCCAAAACATGTATAACTTTCTCTAGAAGACTCGGAATCATGAACCGTAAAATTCTACAGAAAATAGACTTCCGTATCTTTCCAATGATGTATGGTTCATTATCTGGTTCTTCTTGAGCAAGTACAGTCCAATCCGTGAAGTTGACTGATCTGCAGACACCGTTTTGAGCTAACTTGTCTCCAAAATGCAATTAGTGAGTCTCAAGCTTATTACACTGAAACAAACACAAAACTTATTAAAAGTACAAGTTTAACTCAAAAACATAACCAAATCATAAGTTAAAAGGGTACAAAATGATATGTAATTATGCACCGATCACTTACTTTTATAGATTTTGGACTAATCCTCATTTCTGATGTTAGGATGATCTCTTCACATGAAAGGAAGTTGGTGACGCTTCTTCTATCATGAGGTCTTCACATGGAGCTACGACTTCATTATGGTTGTTTGTGCTTGTTAGGAGATTCATGCTTCCATCATGTTTTTAATGTTGTGTAATTCGTCTTTTTCCCAAACTGTTCCAGGATGCGCTGTCATTATATTTTGTCATCTGGCTGCTGTACATTCATCACAAACTTGTTCTCCTATCTTGCTTATCTGATCGGTTCATAATTGTATATCATTTTGTACCCTTCTAACTTATGATTTGGTTATGTTTTTGAGTTAAACTTGTGTTTTTAATTCATTTTGTGTTTATGTTTCAGTTAATTGAGATTTAGGGTTCCTAATGCTTAATTTTGTGTTATGTTTATGTTTCAGCTTGGTTGTTTAAATTGTTCTTCTATGATTAATGGCTTCCTAATGCTTAATTTTAGGTTAGACAACAAATGATCAAATTAGGGAATTAGGAACACAAGGTTTTGACCAAACACCATGGCTTAATCATACTTTAGCTAGAATCAATCCTTTAATCTAATTGAACTTGGGAACTTATTTGCTTGAGTTATTTCCTTTTTTTCTCTTGTTTTATTTATTTTCTTTTTCATTTCTATTTTGTGTAGGGGAAATGAATTGGATCATTCAATCACCAATCCTTGTGGGATCGACCTCGCACTTACATATGCTATACTACCGAACGGCTCGTGCACTTCCGAGTATCACAAGTTGAGGATGCAACTGAATCCATTTTGGTGCAGTGAATCCGACACAATAAGTTTTTGGCGCCGTTGCCGGGGATTGGCAACATAGTTTGGTTCTATTTCTTTTCCCTACATGTTTTATCTTTATTTTTCATCTTCATGTTTTTCTAGACAGTTTCATGTTTTAAAGTTAATGGCGTTGATGGACAAGTTGTGTTTGTAGTCCAGCGGACAAGGACAATTGCCTAACAAGCAAGAGAACTGGGTTTAAGTCCCAGCTTACACAACCCATTGGTGTTTGTTACTTTGTAGCATGAAATTGGATGTGTGTTGATTTTCCTTTTCATTTTAGTTTTCATTCATAATCCTTTTAATTCCTTTTCAAGTTTGTATGTTTGTTTTAGCAATTTTTGATAACTTAATAAAAGTGGAGAGAGATGACAACCTCAATCATAAGGATGGGAAGTGTGGAGCAGTGGGAGAAGTCGCGACCTCTAAGTGCATCCATGTTCGAACCTAATCGCTTCAAGGGGGAACATTTCAATCCTTTACTTTCATTGAATTCTGTTTATTTCCGTATTTGTTTTTTGCCCTTTGGTCCTCGTTGGGTTCTTTGTTTTTCTGTGCTGAATCCAACCATATAAAGAACGTAAAATTTGGACTTGCAGTTGGAAAGTTATAGGCTAAAAACTGAACATAGGTCGAATCTGAAAAACATAGAAACGAATCTGTCCAAATGGTGATAAAAGGGTGATAGAAAGTGTTGTTTGTGTTTTTCCTTGGCTTCTTGGTTTGTTTCTTTTCGTACAACAATTTATGTCGTTTGTTTGAATTTTTTTAGAGTACTTAGTTCATTTTCGTTTATGGTTTATTGTTTCAGTTTATCTTAATTTGTTTTTGCTTCTTATCTTAAAAATTAAAAAAAAGATTTTTCATATGAGCTGATTTATGGTAACTCCAGTGAGCACTTCCGTCAATACCAGTGTCTAGGAGTTCTTTAGGCGACACCTTCGGTGTCTAAGAAGTTTGGGTTTTAAGCGGGACCATTGTGACCCCTCCAACCTTCCCCGATCCCCTGGCTGTGTTTTTCTGAGGCCCTTAATTGGTTATCCGTGAGTTGCTTGTATATTCATGTGTTTTTAAATTAAGTTTTTTTTTTATTTTCTTTGTTTTATTTTCTGTTTAGTCTTTGTTTTTGTTTTTGTTTTGTTAAGTTAGTTTTTGTATTTATTTTGTTTAGTCGTTGTTTTTATTTTGTTTTTGTTTTTTTTTGTTTTTGTCGTATGGTTAGTTAGTTTATTTCTAAGTGTTAAAAACACATTTTTATTTTTATTTCAAACACTGCATTAAAAACAAAAAAACAAAAACAAAAACAAAAAAAAAAACAAAAACAAAAACAAAAACAAAAACAAAAACAAAACAAAAACAACAACAATAATAAAAATAACAATCTTCTTCTTCTTCTTCTTCTTCTTTTTCCTCTTCATCTTCATCATCATCATGGTTTGCCTCTATTATCTCGCACTTGTAGAATCTGCAGCAGCTCTACATGTTCATCATTTTTTTCTCTACAGTGCTTCCACATGCTGAGTGGCACAGGAGAGCCGCTTCTGGAGTCCGCCACCATAGCCTTCAAGGCAGCCACTTCCTCGCTCAGCGCTTTGCACTCCCGTGTCCTCGCCAGGAATCGCATGCCCAAATTGGTAGCCGAGACCGCCTGGAGCACGGTTAAATCGTGGGACTCATCCACCGCCATCTTGTCAGGCCGACGTGCCACATGCAGGTGATCTGCCGGAGTGAGTTTACTACCAATTAATGCTCCGATCAGCATGATCTATTCAGCATTGCCTCAGAAAGGTTTGGTATTGCCTCAGCAAAGTTTGAGGCCGTGCCATGATGATATGTGGAGTTTGGGAAGACAGGAGTTGGAGGAGCCCTTATCTGGGCATTTGGTGGTGCAAGGGAGAGTTCAAGGTTGAGATCATCAAGGTGAGTGCATGAAGATGCCATTTGTTTTGCTTCTGAATTTTTTGATGTTTTTCCTTGAGTTTGCAGGAAGAAATGCTGGGTATCATCTGCTTGTAGAGGCGTGGTTTAAATAGGCATATGTTGATGAGAGAGAGCCAACACCACTTCGGATTTCCCGGTCATGTTCGACCTAATCGCTTCAAGGGGGAGCACCTTTACTTTCACTTTACTTTACTTTTTTTCCGTGTTTTTCTGGTGTTTTATGTCTTTGCCCGTTACTTCTTTTTTTTTTAGTGCTTTGTGTTTTTTTTTTTGCCTTTCCCTTTCGGCCATCACCTTTGTCTTATTTTATAGTTAGGGAAATGTGTTTTCTTTTCCGTTTGTCGTTTTTGTTTTATTTTAGTTAGGGAAACGTGTTTTCTTTTCCGTTTGTCATCTTTGTTTTATTTTAGTTGGGAAGTGTGTTTTCTTTTTCTTTTTCTTTCTGCAAACCTTACTTTTTCATTTCAGAAATAAAATAACGAAAAAACAAAAACAACCATAAAAATAAAATAAAAACAACAATAATGCAGTAGGAAAATCATTTCTTCTCGGTGCTTGGTGTCTCGACCATTGGAGCTTTGAGTTTGGCCCTCTGGCTGTCCTCTTCCGGGGCTTCACGCACAGCCTCTTGGGGCTCACCACTTGAGCTCCCAAAGATCGAAATCTTAGCTTGAGCATAACTACTCTCGCGATCTGCTTGCTTGCGTTTACCCGGTCGGTCTAGGTCCTCCAGCTGCTTTCTCATGTCGCGAGAATACAACTCTACCATCTTTGTTAGGCTTTTATTCTCATCCCGCAATACTTCTAGCTGGTGTCCAAAAACTTGTTGAGCCTATTCTTAACAACTAAAATGAGTTATTAGAAATAGCAACTTTAATTCTCGTAAGTGCACGAACCGTTTATAGTATAGCTTATGTAAATACGAGGTCGATCCCACGGAGAATGGTAACTTGGTTGCAAGTTAAATTACTTAGAATGCTGGAAGAACATAAAACAAAGAAACAAACAATTTGCAAGATCTAGGACAGAATCCTAGCACCACACACGCACTCAAAATGGGGGGGTTTTGTTGTTGAGATGAAAACAAGATAATGAAATGGAAATGTTAGAAAGTAACAATGGCAGCAATCAACAAGTTGTGAAACAATGATTGAGAAGTGTTAGAGCCTTAGAATCTACCACTAGTCTTCCTATCCAAGTTATGAATGCATAGAAATTGACTCAAGCTTCATTAACAATAGATTATCGCATACAAGCCTATGGTATCTAGGTGCAGGATGCATGATTCTCCTAAGGCATGTAATTGTGCATGGTATCTACACAACACGTGATCTCTAATATGCAACCTAAGCATGGTATCTACTTAGAATAAAGCATACAAGAGTCATTAAATTCTCTGAGAATATGATAATCACACAAGTCCTAGAACATGGTATCTGTCCTAGTCAACCTATGGTTATTAACCCCTTGAATGATTCTTAGGCCATTCATGTGTTGCTTGTGAAAGGAGAGTAGAATTGGTGAATCTAAACCCCTTCCCAACCTGTGCTAGATGCATAAAATCCTAGTTAGCTACTCCAAGAAAACATACATCAAGCACATAATAAACTGGAGATTAACAACTTGGCAATGAAAGCAAGAAAATCAATTAACTATGAAATCATCCATAACATTGAATATTCATGACTAGGGCTTCATCCTAAGCCCTAACTAAATGGATTAGTTACACATGACTAAGAATACAGAAAATAAGAAATACATAGATAGATTAAAGAGAAGAGAAGAAGAACTAGTTGGTGGCAGCAAGGTAGTTCCCAGGACAGCTCCAAGCTCTCCCTCCTTTGCAGCTAGCTCTCTCCTCACTTTGTGGTGAATCTGAATGTGTGAGAGGGGATTGTGAATCTCAGGATATGAGTTATGGGGTTGTGAATCCCAGGATTTGTTGTCTCTTGAATGTGGAATGGATGTGGTATTTATAGGGGGAGGGAAGTGAGAAATCAGAATTTAATATAGCAATGACCTAACACACTTGCATTAGATAATCAGAAATGGTTGTTGCACTTCACCAACAAATCCCACCAGCAGCTATAGCTCATTAATATGTCAACAACCAAGCATCCATCAGCTCATCCTTAGGTCAGCATGATGTGCAGCTTCAAGGGCTTACGAATTGGGCTTGGCTGAATCAAATGACAACTTTAAGATGTCCATTGTGAAGTTCAGAATGTCTCTGATCCAACCACATAAGTATTGGCCCAATCCAAGCTCCGGATGAAGAAGATAAGCCCGAAATGAACTTCTAACTCAATCTCCAGCTTTTTGCACGTTTTTGCACCATTTTCCTTCAAATGCCTCAAGTGTAATCCTCTCATGCCAATCAGCCCTTAATATGCATGGATTGTACCAAAAGTGATCTCTTGCTGCCATAACCTCCAGAACACACAAACATAGGTAAGTGACTCGAAATAAAGAGAAACTAAACAAAATTGCTAAGTAACGAAGGCATGCAAATGTGTGAAATTATGAACTTATCAATTCACCTCCACTATCCTTGCCCTCTCCCTTTTCAAGCTTTTTATAGCAGTCTGACACTCTTCAACCATACTTCGCTCCGCCGCACTGACCTTTTAGCACCTCTACCTCATGGGACTTCGCAGTAGGCGATGACCCAAACTAGCGACACATGCTGTACTCTGCACGCTCAGTGCCAGGGCATCACTTGCAACCCGATTGTCATCCCTTGTCCCAAACACACGTATATCTTTAGGAGTCACCAGATTTTTGCCCACTCCAATGGCAACATCGTTGTCCAGGAGTATCGAGTCATTGACAGTCACAGGCCCCCGTGCGGAGGCAAAGTATGGCACCCATTCCTGGTGCCGTTGCTTGGCCCCATATCTGAGTCGGTGGAGCTAGGTTGAGATCCAACGAAAATGGGTAGGAAGAGGCCATCTGATTTTTCACTTCTTTTCTTCTTTCTTTCTTTTCTCTTTAGTGTGTTTCTGAGTTTGTGTTTTTCACCATTTCTTTTTAGCTTTTTATAGACTTAGTCTGCTAAACCCTAGCCGCTGCGGTTCTAAGTTCTGTGCGGCCCTTACGGCTTATCTCTATATGTCGCCGCACCCGTTTCCCAACCCCCCTTAATTGCATTTTCACCTTTCACCACCTTCACATGAAAAAGTCGTCGCGCCTTCCTACGAGGCCAATAATTCTGACTTGGGGGATGTGACAGCTGCCCTCTCTGCGCCGACACGTCCCTCACCCCTTTTACCCGTGACTTCCCAGGAACCAAGGCATCAGGGACCACAGTCTTTCTTTTCAGAAATCCCGCCTTCGTGCTCCCAATTCAAGTTTCTTTCTATTTAAAAAATAAAAATAAAATTTAACATGTGGGCTTCGGGTTCTCACCGTTGTTTAGGTTTCATTGTGGGTTAACTTTCTTTTGGGTTGGGTTTTGAATCGTTTGGGTTTTGGTTTGCGTAAGACTATTTGTTTGGGGTTTTTTGTTTCGAGTGTTTTACTGTTTCGTTTCTTGTTATTTGTTTGTTTGTTTTGTAATTATTTTCTTTCTGTATTTTATTATTTTTATTTGCTTTAATACTTTCATTTCTTGTTATGACAGTGCTTGTTCCTAATTTTTAAACATTGAGGACAATGTTCATTTCTAGGTTTGGGGGTATTGGAGTTTAGCATGTAAATTTTTATTTTATTTTTTTCCTTAATTTTTATTTTATTTATTTATTTATTTATTTTATTTGCTTGTTTTTACTTTTATTTTATTTTGTTTGAGTTTTGCTTTTATTTTTATTTTCTTTTGATTTTGATTTTATTCACTTTCCGAACACATTTGATGAGATTGTGATAAATGTTTGCATGACTGAAATGAAAATTGAATTTTTATTTATTTATGTATTTATTATTTCTTCTTTTTTTTCTTATTTTGTAAATTTGTATTGTATAACCAAAAAAAAAAAAACTTAAAATTTAAATTTATATATAAAAAAAAATTTATTTGGGATCGTTTTAGCATGATATGTTTGAAACCTTCTTTTCACTTGCTATTTATTTCATAATTTTCCAATTAAAGGATTTGCATGACCCTAAGAATTGTATCAAGCATAAATTAGACTTATATAACCATATAATGTGAGCTTTTGAGCCTTGTGCTTCATTTCATGAGTGTTATATACATACTCTTATTTTCTTGTCATCAAAGTTGTTGTTTGATCTCATTATTCATTGATTTGGTTGAACACTTAAAAGTCATTCATTCTTTTGCAATTTGATTTCATGACATTTAAGAAATGATATTAAGGCCCTCTGTAGATCGTTTGTGCCTTTCAAGCTAACCTTATGCATGCTTAAGCATGATTTTCCATTGTTTACCATTTTGAGCCTACTTGTAAACCTTTTCTTTCATTCACCAATTATATTTCCTTGCCTTAGCCCGAAAAACAAGAATTTACCTTTCTAAGGAACTCATGAGCTCTACTTCGGATGTGTTTTTCATGCTAAGTGTGGGAAGAGATATTACATAAAAAAAATAATTCCAAAAAAAAAAAAAAAAAAAGGAGAAACCTTCACACAATTGGTGAAAAAAAAAAGTTGTGATTGAATGGTAGTTGATTGAAATTTCGTTTTTTGGGTTTCATTGGTGTTTGGAAAGAAGTTTAAATCATTGTAAATGAAGGTATAAGGAGTTTTGATCATGTAAAAGAAAAAATTCTCATTGTGATGATTCGAAGTCTTGTAAACAATTATTTTATGCTCTTATATTCTGAGTTCCTTGGACTTTGTTTTATCCATACCCTTCATTTCTTACTCACCTTACACCCTTGGCCCCATTGCAACCTATAATAAAGACCTAAATTGATTTTAAATGTCATATGGTTGAATTGCATGCATTTTCTTACTTTTAAGTGTTTGGCATCCTTCTTGAGATCATATTAATGCAAGTTCTTCATCTTCCTATTTTGAGTTAAGTCCCTTATGGTTTAACTCCAATCTCATGTTTATAACTGAGTGATGCATTGTAGCCCTCTTCTAGTGATTCATTTGTGAGAGGACAACTTTGGTGAGATTTGAAGTTGCATTTGTGCTTGGTATGATTTTTGAAATTGTGTGAAAATTAAGATTGGAGAATTTGTTGCATTTGGCTATCACACTACTACACTTTGAGCATGTTGTGTTTTGAACTTTGCCACTTTGTAAATAATATCTAAAATTCAGCTTTTAACTTTTGAGTCATGTGCATGAGTCATTTCTCTTCAGAAAATATTCGGAAAGATTGTTTTGAGTTTTTTTTTTAATTTTTTGTTTGTTTTTTTTTTGTAATTATTTTTGTTTTTGTTTTTCTTTTATTTTGCTTAAGGACTAACAAATCTAATAAGTTTTCTAACCACTTTATTTTGTAGAGTTAGTAAAACGTTTGTGGGTATCGTTTTTGTTAAACCCTCAGGAGACACAACTCCTCCTACTAGGGATGCCTAGAGGTTTAAAGGCTTGTTGCATATGCTCAATGCAATCGAGTTACCTGCGAAAAGTGGTTTAGTTAACTTCTTCTTTTGTTTTTTTTTAACTTTGTTTTGTGTTGTTTTGCTCGAGGACTAGCAAAATCTAGGTTTGGGGGTATTTGATCGGTTCATAATTGTATATCATTTTGTACCCTTCTAACTTATGATTTGGTTATGTTTTTGAGTTAAACTTGTATTTTTAATTCATTTTGTGTTTATGTTTCAGTTAATTGAGATTTAGGTAACAATGATAACTTTGGATAGGAAATGATGCAATTCATGCATGTTAAGGCCTGATTGGCATAAGAGGAATATGAGCTTAAAGACAAACATATTTTGGCTACAACCCATTTCCAGCCCAGTTTCGTAGGTCAACTTCAGGGACTTGGATCAGCATGCTATGGGTGTCTACTACAACATATCCAAATTTCAGCCCAATTGGACATTTGTGGAGTGCTCAGCCCGTCCAACACTCAACCTTGCTCAAGAGGATTTCCAACTGCCAGCTTTTTGCCATGTGCCTCCTTTTAGCCATGTGCCTCTCCCTAGCTATAATTGACTTTGTACTCAACATAATGAGTGAAGTGGGGAGGCATTCTAGCTATTAAAGAGAAAGCAAGAGCATATTTGTGAAGACAAAAATACATCATGGCAAAGGGGACAAGGAAGAGACAAATGTTAAAGTGCCATGGTGGAAAGGAGAGAGAGAAGAAGGAGGAATGATGAGAGGCATTTTGCTTCAGCCTTTGAACATGGGAATTGAGTTGGAGATCAGCTTTTGAGCTACTAAATAGAAGCATGTGCATGCATGTGAAGCAAAAGAAAGAAATGAAATGAAATGAAGTCAATTCCAGTCCCTGTTTCGGCAGCCAACTTGCAGTAGCCAAAACATACACTTCTACTGCTCCGATGCGAATACTTTCTTCATATAGGTTGTTCCAATGGGTGTCTAGTATAACATATCCAAATTTCAGCCCCATTGGATACGTTTTGAAACCTGTGGCCTTCCTACACCAAGTATGGTTCAGAAAACTCGTTTTTTTCAGCAACTAAAAGGCAATCACATAGGTTGGCAGCAAAAGAAGACCACATGGGTTGGCAGCAAAAGCAGCCACATCTGACCACCTTTGAACCCATGTGATGAAGGCTTGAGGTGCAGTAAAAGATGAAGGATGGTGTGGGAATTCATCATGATGTTCCTCCCTCTTAGCCCTATAAATAGAGAAGCCTTCAAGCTTCAAAACACACCCCAAGGGGGGAGCTCTCAAACACTTCTCTAGAGCTCCCTTCCCTTCTCTCCCCCAAATTCTCTTAGTGTCCTTTCAAGTTGTCAATTGTTGTAACAAAATGAGCTTACTAAATTTTCCTTCAAGTTTTCTTAGTTCCACTTTACTTTTATTTGTAATGTACATTCTTTCTTAAGTATTCAAGTTTAATTAGTTTCCAAGTTTCAATTATGGTTTTTGTTCTTATTCATTATGCTTATAAGTTAATATGCTAGTTTGAATGATTGATCACCATTTAGGTTTCCATGTTAGCTATCTTGGTTTGAATTAAGAGTATACACCATGCTTTAATTCAAATTGAAATATGAATAGGAAGAGTATGTATGGACATTCGACAACAGGGATTACATACATGCTTGGTTGTTTAAATTGTTCTTCTATGCTTAATGGATTCCTAATACTTAATTTTAGGTTAGACAACAAATGATCAAATTAGGGAATTAGAAACACAAGGTTTTGACCAAACACCATGGCTTAATCATACTTTAGCTAGAATCAATCCTTTAATCTAATTGAACTTGGGAACTTATTTGCTTAAGTTATTTCCTTTTTTTTCTTGTTTTATTTATTTTCTTTTTCATTTCTATTTTGTGTAGGGGAAATGAATTGGATCATTCAATCACCAATCCTCGTGGGATCGACCTCGCACTTACATATGCTATACTACCGAACGGCTCGTGCACTTGCGAGTATCACAAGTTGAGGATGCAACTGAATCCATTTTGGTGCAGTGAATCCGACACAACATTATCCTGAGCCTATATGTCTCATATGGTCTCCTGCCTAAAGTCTAAGAGTAAAATCTTTAAGAAGTTTGAATGGTGTAGGAGGTCCAGATGATGATCATTAAATAATTGTTGTTTTGTCAATGTTGCTCCTCTGTATATTTTGATGTCTTGCTTAGTAGGAACATTTATATTCTTAGACTTCAGAGAACTAAACAATTCATCATGAGAAATAATTATGCTATGTCTTGCTCTATCTGGGTAAATATTATCTTTAAACCATTCTGCAGGAATGCCTGGTGAAATCTAGTTTTACACTTTTCCAGATATGGATATAATAACTTATAACTTCTTTTTGGTAATTGTTGAGGCCCAAAAAATCCAAGGCTAGGCCCAAATATATTTTCGGCCCAGTGAGACACCTTACTGAGAAGAAACCCAATTTGGGTATGTGAGAGTTCGTCATCCAGAGCTCGCACGAGTCATGATCCACGTGCCACACCAAGCAAATATATAACTCATCACGCCAAAAGTCGTAATGAGCCTGTAAAATGTACCGCATCTATGAACCCATGCTAATTATCCCGTCAAGGTACGTTTTGACTCGACCACAACTCTTTACAATACGATGAAATTCGAGCACGAGCACGCCAATCAACATGCAATTCCAAGCTTAAAACCCTTTATTTTACACCTAGCCACGCTACAAGCTTAAGAGGGCCCAAGCCATGCAAATGCCTGGGGCTTGCTGAGCAGGTTGTGGTATGGATGGTTACGAGTACTCACGAGGCCCATTGATGAGCCAAGAAGTGGAAGTCTTGGGCTGCTTTGGAGCCCTAAAGCTCGAGCCCATTTCTTGTATGTGGGTAAGCATGAAAGAGAGAAAAAGTAGTCCATTACCTTAGAAAATTGGCCCATCACCTTAGTAAAAATAGCCCATCACTTTAGAAAGTTGGCCCATCTTCTTAGTAAATTAGCTCATCACCTTAGGGAGTGGCCAGACATAAACCCAGGACAGATCAATTGAAAAACTAGTGTGTGCAGGCTGCTGGGAGTCTCCAGCACATGGCCAGAGACAAAACCACAATAGACCACCTGAAAAAACAAAGGATCCTTGCGTGTGCAGGTTATTGGGAGCAAAACACCCTTCAGACCAACACCATTACCCATTTCTTTCTCCCACCAGCTCTTGCCATAAAATAAGGGAGGAAAGAAGGAGAGAGTGTTGCCAAAGATAAGAGATTATCACAGGGGCAGCTGCGGGAAGACTCTAGAGCTCCCAAAAATCTTGCCTCTATGTGTTTGGATTAGGGGGATTTCACAAAATTGGGATAAATCAAAGGAAGAGAAGAGGAATGGAAGGTCAGACTTGGCAGATTTAGGAAGAACCAGCTAGGGTTTCTTGGGAAGAAGGAGCTTCCAGCGCCTATAAAAGAGGGCATCTCCTACCCATCATCTCAACCACATTCAGAGAGAGCAAACATCCCCTCTTACTACTGGAACTCTTCAATTTCAAGCTCTGTTCTCCCATTCCTTCCCCTTTCTCTTCTGGCAAAGCACGCAAGAGCTTGACGAAAGCACTGGAAATTTGCTAAAACCACCCATTCTTCCACCCTCATCTTTTCCTCTCTTCTGTCTCTCAAAATTCCCTCTCCCCTTACTTTGAACCCCTATTTCTCATAGGAAATCTAAGCCCTCTCTCTCTCTAATGCTAAACTCATGAATTCTCAACTCATATGCCACAAGCTTCTCAAGCCAAGCCAAAACATTTATCTGTAAATAACAGTTGGCTTTGTTAGTGAAGGAAACTAAGGTGTTTCTTAAGGCTCCACGAACATTTCGAAGCATTCTTGGGGTCTGATTCTTGAACTCAAACACAGGGGCAACTCCACCCATTTGCGCTTTACAGCAGCCCAGGGCCATCTGCAGCTGCCTGAACAAAAAACCCTACATAAATTGGCGACTCTGCGGGATCAAGCCACTATCTTCACCAATGCCTCTAAAGAAGAAAACTAGAAGTAATACCATGACTTCCCAAACCGGACCACTGTGACTCGGAGTCAATGCAAAATGCCTTGCATAGAGAAGAAGAACATGCAAGTGAGGGAGCTTTCACCCTTACAGACCTTGTTGCAACCTTCCATGCTATGGCGAAACCCAGAGGGAGATTGTGGATACGATCAAAGAACTAAAAAGTTCAGTCTCCAAGCCGAACGAGGAACACGAAAGACCACCCTAAGAGGAGTCTGCGGCTACCAAAAACAGTTCTAAACAAAAGGGGCCATCTTTTGTCACTCATGAAGATGTCATCGCCATGCCTGGAGAAGGAACTAAACCGAAGCTAGGAGTATTGGAAGTATGTACCTCAGTTTCCGTATCCATCAAGCCTACTCTAGTAGCCGTATCCCAAAAGCTATGAGGCACCAAGCTTCGTCCTTTTCGATGGAAGGAAACACTACAAAAAAAGTGTCTTTTTATGACACAGATTTAATGACGCATCAAAAATACACGTCATTAAAGGTGATAAACTATGACGTGTTTTTAAAATGCGTCGTTGAAATGAGTTTATGACACCGTTATCACGACATTTGCTTGATGCGTCATTAAAATCATTTTCAATGACGCGGAATGTGTGTCATTGATTTGAGTATGTTTAGACGACGCTGATCATACGTCATTAATACTGTGCATTTAACGGCGTCTTCTACACGTCATGAAGTACTTATACAACGACAGGACCTGCGTCATAGATTTACCGTATACGACGACGCAGGACCTGCGTCATAGATTTATAATTTTTTCCCCCAAAAATCAACGACGTTTGGGAGACGTCATAAAATTAGATTTCGACGACGCATATTCTACGTCATAGATATATTTATTAACGACGTCTTATGCGTGTCATAGATCTGTAATTTCTTTCCCCACAAAATTTTAAGCCTGCGCTCTTTTTTTTTGTCTTTGCGCCACTTCTTCCACCTCTTTTAATTACGTTTGCTATTTTTTCACGGATAGAAATATTTTCAATAACCTTAACATGACGCGTCTTATGCGTCATAAAATCTTTAGCACTTTGACGACGTGGCATATGCGTCATGGATTTATAATTTTTTCCCCCAAAAATCAACGACGTTTGGGAGACGTCATGGAAAAGTTTTAACACGACGCTGATTGTGCGTCGTTATTTTCATGACGTGTGTTACGCGTCATAAAATTAGATTTCGACGACGCATATTCTACGTCATAGATATATTTATTAACGACGTCTTATGCGTGTCATAGATCTGTAATTTCTTTCCCCACAAAATTTTAGGCCTGGCGCTCTTTTTTTTTGTTGTCTTTGCGCCACTTCTTCAACCTCTTTTAATTACGTTTGCTATTTTTTCACGGATAGAAATATTTTCAATAACCTTAACATGACGCGTCTTCTGCGTCATAAAATTTTTAGCACTTTGACGACGTAGCATATGCGTCATGGATTTATAATTTTTCCCCCAAAAATCAACGACGTTTGGGAGACGTCATGGAAAAATTTTAACACGACGCTGATTGTGCGTCGTTGATTTTCATGACGCGTGTTACGCGTCATAAAATTTTTCCCCCGAAAATTTTCGCGTGCCGCCCTTTTTTCACCAAATTTAAGTTTGGTGCGTTTTTTTTTTGGGGTCAAATTCTCTCTCATTCTTTAATCCCAAATGTTCTCTCAGATCTCTTCCTTCTCAGACTTTGCAAATTTCTCTCTCTCTCTCTCTCTCATCAAATCCCATCGAAACCCTCCCTCTCTTTCTCTGGCTTCTTCTCTGTCTCCCTCTCTCACAATAAATGGCTTCTCTCTCACTGTAACATTCAAGAGCTTCAACTCCTCATCAGCTAGAAGACAATTGCTCGAGGCCAGTTGCTTCGAAGGTGAAGGCTGCGTGACAGTTCCCAAGGTGCGATTTTGTAAAGCTCTAACCTCCATGCTTGATACAAAGTTTTGGTATCAGTTTAGGATCGATTGATTTGAATTCTAGATGTTGTAGCTTGCTTTAATTGTGGATTCTATGTGAATGTTTGCTTTTATTTGGATTCTATATGTATGTGATTTTATTTGATTGAATCCAAGATCCTACTTGCATTTCTGATTTAATTTGATTTATCTCTACTCAGTTTTGTTGTCTTACTTTTCCTTTTGGGTTTTATCTCTACTCAATTGGGTTTGTATTAATTTTTCTACAATTTGGTAATCGGGTTCAATTTATTTTAAGATATCTGATAATTCATTTTGATCAGCTGCTATCTCAAATTTCGTTGCGTTTTTCATGCTCTTTCCCCCGTTTTGGTAAAAAAAAAACTAGTAGAAGTTTGGGGTGATTGATATTGAGTTTCTAGAAACCAAATTTTGTGGGATCAACTTGTGATTGTATTACTCAAGTATTTGTTCTGTTACTTCTGCAGCATCTTGGAAATGGTCACAGATGCAGATTTGAAGTTTCTAATTGAAAATTTGGAGGAAAAGACCCGTGAAAATGAGAAATGGGACAATGTCATAGAGAAAAGAAATGATCTTCTATCCTACTATGCTTTTCTTTTCTTTTTTTTATTACATTTGGTTCAGTTATTACAACTGGGTTCATCTTCATGTCAATTAATATGTTTGGTCACTGGGATTTAAAGGGAAAAGAAAGCAAAAGAAGTGTAAACTGATTGTGTGTGGAATTTATTGTATATATTGAAATGGGAACTGATAAAATTTTGATTTTTAACTTACAACTTTTTTTTCCCTTCTAATATCATCTGAATGTGTTACTTAAGGCAGAAATAACTTATTATGTCATTCTGGTTACATTAGGAAGAAAAAAATAAATGTTCTTTGTTCGTTGGAATCATTCAAGTTACAGTTTACATGCCAATCAATAGAAAAGATGAGGTATTGGAAGCAGGAATAACACTGTTTAGAGTGGAACTGTTATAATATACCAAGAACTAGACACATGGAGTTTGTACTAGGAACTTCTTAAGTCTATTAACTATTAAGGTTTTGTTGAGTTAAAGACAATGCAGTGCCTAACCCACTTGGTTCTTGTTGTTGGCCAGGATATGCTCTCAGAGGCTCTTTTATGCTTTGGTGCAAGTTCTACTAGTATCGAAGAAGAAGATAACTATGACGGAAAGGACGAGGTGCACTCCCTGTTGATTTATTACGTTTCATTTGGAATGCTGTTTTATTTCTTTATATTTTGAAAGCTTTTCCATCTTGCTACTTGTCTTGTGCTAGAAGATTTAGTAAATGAACCATGATGAGAATGTGCCTTTTTCTTAAACACAGATTTGCATCGATTCCATATTTCCTGTGGGCGAAGATGTAAATACATGCATTTCACGAGCTGCTGATGCCATAAGCTTAAAAGAGATACCTAGTTATGAAGTTAGGATGGGTGAGCAGTTTGACTGGATGAAGAAAACTCAGGTTAATTTGCTTGTCACTTATGTCTTATCATAAAATGTTGTGTTTTTGTCTTTAGCCTCTTTGGTGCATTATCTATTGCTAAAGTTTATTGAATGATAAATCAATTTCACTAATAAAAACTGGATTTTAGATCTATTACTGATTTAAACAGCATACAGTTAATAATTGGCCAAAAGAAGTAATGATATACAGATAGTTAAGCATGTAGTACTTAACTTGAGTGGTACCTGATTTACTCTTGGTCATATAAATGCTGCAAGCCTAAGGTCGTTCATACGGGTGTTGTTTTTCTGACAAGTTAAATCTGATTTTTGTGTCTTGTTGTTTCATGAGTTCATTACCCCAAATTTGCTCGAGGCATCTACTCTTGGTCTAGTATCTGTTGCTAGCACAACTACGTGTTTCCCCGTTTTACTCTCCTGGTTCTAGAGAATAAAGGCTATGGAATTGAGTTAATGCATATTTGTTCTTGCTTTCAGGATGGCCCTGTGAAATACTTGAGCACAACAATATTTGAGAATTGCTCTCCCGAGAAGCTGAGAGACTTCTACATGGACAATATGTTTAGGGATTAAGTTTTTGCCTTTGATGCGTTTGATCCTTTTAGAACTTCTGCCTCTCTTTGTGAGTTACCTAATATGTTTCCAATTTTTGGTGATAGCAGGAATGTGAACATCCTTTGGCACCACCCAGAAGAAGTATGTGCGTGTTAGTATTTTCAGATCTGGTTGGCAAATCAGAAAAGGCAAGCTCCCAACGTATAAGTCTTTTGAAGCCAACTTGCTGGAAGTGAACGTGCCTCCCAAACAAATGCAGATGGTAAAAGATTGAAGGATTGAAAGAGGGTAGTCTACTATCACCCCGTACCTCTTATTCTTCAATGTCTGAATCATGTCCTCGTTGACGAGAAGAGAGACGAATGAAGTTATGTACTTCTTAGTTAATTTAAATGTACTAAAGACAATTTATTTTCATTAAACTTCTCATGATGTACTAGAATCATTTTGAGTAATAGAAATATAATTTAAAGTACTTTGCCTTTGTGTCTTTATTTTTTCTTTTATATATTAATTTCTTTTTGCATAATTAAAATGATGGAATATATATATAAAGAATTTTTATTTAAAAACAAATTTAAAGAATTTCAACGACGTCTAAACTGTGTCATTGAAACCACATTCCATGACGCGGCACAGACGTCGTATTTTAAAAAAGTTTCCATGACGCGTTATCTGCGTCATTGAAACCCTATTCCATGACGCAGAACAAACGTCGTGTTTTAAAAAAGTTCCCATGACGTGCTATCTGCGTCATTGAAACCCTATTCCATGACGCGGCACATACGTCGTGTTTTAAAAAAGTTTCCATGACGCGGATAGCGCGTCATTGAAACCCTATTCCATGACGCAGAACAGACGTCGTGTTTTGAAAAAGTTTCCATGACCCCCCCTTTAGACGACGTGGGTAACGACGCCTGATCCGCGTCATTAAATGCCTTCTATGACGCAAATCAGACGTCATAGAAGGGTTTATGTGTTGTAGTGAAAGGAAGCCCGAAAGAACATGTCAACCGCTTCATTGACACTTTGGGACCACACGTCGGTGATCATAACCTTTGTCTCCTAGAGTTTTCAAAAAGCCTCACCGACCGTGCTTATACGTGGCACATGACATTGGCACCAGGCTCTATTCCCTATGACTCAACTCAACAACACTTGCCAAAAGCATGTGGAAGACCTTGTAGACTTCGTGCGCCGATTTCGGGACCTGGCTCTAGACTTCTATGATGAGAAGGATGAAGAAGCGCTTGTAGAGATCTGCATAAGCAACATTCTGGCAAACTACAGAGTTTATCTGGAGAATATTGGCATTAGCCAATTTCTCGGCTGCTGGAAGCAGTGAAGGAAAACAAGCATGTCAGTCAAACTAACTGGGCAAGAAGCTTGGAGGAGTGAAGAGAAAGAAGCACACTAAACATTAGATGAGGATGCCAAATCATCCAGTGACTACAATTCATGCAAAAGAAAAGATAGGGAAACAATCCCGCCACTGCCGTGCAAAGATGAAGAATTCCATGCCACTCTTGATACAATGTTTGCTCATGGTGCAATCAAATCCCCCAGACCTTATAAGGTCCCTACCAGGGAAGAAAAGGGTGATCTGACATAATGTTGTTATCACCAATTTGTGGGACATCCAACCACTACCTGACAAACTTTGAGGAAGATCTTGCACGCCGAGATACATGACAGAACTCTTGAGCTACCTTCTAAGAGGCAAGCTATTGATGAAGACCCCTTGCCAAAACAAAGGGGAAAGGAGATGGCTGTCATTATTACATACTTTGATGACTTGCTCGACAACAATGAATTGTGTCATCCATGGAAGAATGACCCAAAGCCACCCGAGGCTATTTGGGAATGTTGCAGAAACATGGAGAAAGCCCACTGGCATAAATATTCAAAACCCTCGAGCTATAACACCTCATGGCCACTTGCTAATGGATGGGAGGATGGCTACAGTAGCAAAGTATTCACATTGGACATGCCGGAAGAACGCCACTCAAGGGCTTCATTTGGTTAGCAAGATTATCGAGAGACAGCTTCGTAACCTCTCATAACCTCACAGAAGTTGAAGAAACTGCAATGGGGTATGAGTTGCATCACTCTTTGATTAGTTGGGTTATGAGCCGCATGCAAGTAAAGCAGCGGTTGTGGCTCTATTAAATATCTCTCAGAGCATGGCAACCTAGTACAACACATGCCAAATACATGTCAACCACTACTACAAAAAAGGCAAAAGATGACGGGAATTCACCGTCGTGTATCGGGTTTTCAAACCGTCGTGAAATCGACCGTCATCTATTCCAAAGTAAAACTACAACGGTAAATCACCGCCGTTGTATTAAGAAACCACGCCATTAACTAATAACAACTGACGTCTGTATACTGAAAAATGAGCCAAAAAATTGTCAAGGATAAGAATAGACAACCTATTTTATACATAAACTGTCATCTAAAATAAATACAATACGTCTTTAAATAAATAAAATACGACCTTATTAAGATATACTACGTCCGATCTATTTAGATAACCATCGTGAAAAAGTTTTTCCACTTCGTTTTTATACCAAAATCGTTGTATAAATAAATACAATACGTCTTTAAATAAATAAAATATGCCGTTATTTTATCATACTACGTCCCATCTATTTATATCAGCATCGTAAAATAATTTGTCAACTTCGTTTTTACACAAAAACCATCGTGTAAATAAATACAATACATCTATAAATAAATAAAACACGACGTTATTCATACATACAACGTCTTATCTATTTCTATAACCGTCGTGAAAAAGTTTTTCCACTTCGTTTTTTCCATTAATAGACGTGGAAATAGCGGTTAGAGTAATTACTTACGACACATGTATTTCTATAAACGACGTTATATTTAATAAACGACGTCGTCAACAACTAAAAGACAACCGTGTTTTTCAACTTTATACGTCATCTTTTAAAAAAAACCGTCGTATAATATTTTTGAAACGGCATAAATTTCCAGTCAATCGTCGTTTAAATTTATATTGACGACATGATCTGAAAATAAACGACGTGGAAAATATTTTAGGCTCATGATTTACGACACATTTATTTCTATAAAGGACGTGGTATATATATACAACGTCGTCATCATGTAAAAGACAGCCCTGTTTATAAATTTATACGTCGTCTTTACCAAAATAATAGTCGTATAAAATATCTGAGACGACGAAGTTTGTCAGCTAATCGCCGTGGAAAATATTTTTAACAACATAAGAGTAAAAAAGAGACGCGGATATTCCCATATAACGTTGTTTTTTTAAAAGAACGACGTCCAATATCAATTTACGTGGACAAATTTTCCTCTAGATTTCAAATAACGTCGTGGATTGTTTATTTTTCACTTCGTTTATGACATAATAAGCGATGTGGTAAAAATATAAGAGGACGAATTTTAGGTTGTTACGAACGAGTTTAGGTTCGATATCTCGCCTTTTAGACGTCGATATTATGGAACTGGAGTCGTGTTATTTGTAATTACATGTATGTTGTGTAGATTTCAGCTGCATCAAAATGGATTCAGCTGCATCCTCAACTTGTGATACTCGCAAGTGCACGAGCCGTTCGGTAGTATAGCATATGTAAGTGCGAGGTCGATTCCACAGGGATTGGTGATTGAATGATCCAATTCAATTTTCCTACACAAAACAAAAATGAAAACAAAAGAAACAAAACAAGAAGAAAGAATGTACATTACAAGAAAAATAAATTACAACTAAGAAAACATTAAGGAAACTAAGAGAACTTTGAGGAAGAAGGGAAGTGTTTGAGAACTTTGAGGAGGGAGAAGAAAGTATTTGAGAACTTGGAGAAGAGAAAGGTGTTTGGGAAGTGTTTGAGAACTTAGAGAATTTGGTGAAGGAATGGAGAGATGTTGAGAACATGGGGAATTTGGAAGAGAAAGGAAGGTAAGTGTTTGAGAGCTTTAGAGAGGGGAGAAGTGTTTGAGAGATTTGGAGAATTTTGGAAAAGTAAGGAAAGTGGGGGTTGGGAACTTTGTGGATTTTGGAAGAACATGTGTTTGAAAGCTTTAGAGAATTTGATGAAGGAAATGGGAGAAGTGTTTGGGAAGTGTTTGGAGAAGAGAGTGTTTGAAGAATTTAGAAGAAGAGAAAGGAAAAGTGTTTGAGATTTAGTACAAAGAAAATTTAGTAGAATGATCTTATTACAACAATTGACAATTACAAAGGGAAACTAAGAGAATTTGAGGGAGAGAAGGGAAGGGAGCTCTAGAGAAGTGTTTGAGAGCTCCCCCCCTTGGGGTGTGATTACAAGCTTAGAGAACTTCCCTATTTATAGGCCTAGGGGAAGTGAAAATCTGAATTATACAATAGGTTTACCTACCACACTCACTTCACCAACTTACAACACTTAATTCACCTAACACACTATTACATTTGAAAACAATTCCTCTTGTCTTTAGGCTTAGTGTTGCAACTCCCACTTCATCATCTTTTGGCACATTTGGCTGCTGCAAAATTCCACTCAAAAATAGGTATTGAATATGCTTCACCAAACTTTCCCACAATCAACAACACTTCATCATGCATATGTCATGCATGACAATGCATTGCAGCCAGATTGTGGGCTCGTTTTGGGCTTGTGGCTCCAGTCTGAAAAATCTGGAAAAATATGGATCTTGAAGCTCTTTGTCTTATCTTTCCAAGCATATGCAGCCCAACTCAAGGAAAAATCGGAAAGGTCTTCAAATATGATTTTTGGCCCAGTAACGCAGATGCTGCCGAATTTGACCTTAAGTTGCCAAAACATGTATAACTTTCTCTAGAAGACTCGGAATCATGAACCGTAAAATTCTACAGAAAATAGACTTCCGTAGCTTTCCAATGATGTATAGCTCATTATCTGGTTCTTCTTGAGTAAGTACAGTCCAAGCCGTGAAGTTGACTGATCTGCAGACACCGTTTTGAGCTAACTTGTCTCCAAAATACAATTAGTGAGTCTCAAGCTTATAACACTGAAACAAGCACAAAACTTATTAAAAGCACAAGTTTAACTCAAAAACATAACTAAATAATAAGTTAGAAGGGTACAAAATGATATGTAAATATGCACTGATCAAATACCCCCAAACCTAGATTTTGCTAGTCCTCGAGCAAAACAAAAGGAAAACAAAGATAACAATAAAACAAGAAGTTAACTAGACCACTTTCGTAGGTAACTCGATTGCATTTAGCGTATGCAACAAGCCTTTAAACCTCTAGGCATCCCTAGTAGGAGGAGTTGTGTCTCCTGAGGGTTTAACAGATACGATACCCACAAACGTTTTACCTGCCTCTACAAAACAAAATGGTTAAAAAACTTATTAGATTTGTTAATCCTTAAGCAAAATAACAAAAACAAAAATAAAAGCAAAATCAAAAATAAAAATAAAAAGAAGTCAAAACAATCTTTCCGAACATTTCCGAAGAGAAATGACTCATGCACATGACTTAAAACGTTTTAACAATAAAGCTCAATTTAGACATTATTTACAAGTCGGCAAAGTTCAAAACATAGTATGCTCAAAGTGTAGTAGTGTGATTGCCAAATGCAACAAATTCCTCAATCTTAGTTTTCACACAATTTCAAAAATCATACAAAGCACAAGTTCAACTTCAAATCTCACCAAAGTTGTCCTCTCACAAATGAATCACTCGGAAGAGGGTTATAATGCAACACTCAGTTATAAACATGAGAATAGAGTTAAACCATAAGGGACTTAACTCGAAATAGAAAGATGAAGAACTTGCATTAATATGATCTCAAGAAGGATGCCAAACACTTAAAAGTAGAAAAATGTATGCAATTCAACCACATGACATTTAAGATCAATTTAGGTCTTTAACATAGGTTGTAATGGGGCCAAGGGTGTAAAGTGAGTAAGAAATAAAGGGTATGGACAATACAAAGTCCAAGGAACTCAAAATATAAGAGCATAAACAATTGTTTACAAGACTTCGAATCATCACAATGAGAATTTATTTTTACATGATCAAAACTCCTTATACCTTCATTTACAATGATTCACTCCTTCCTTTAATTGAACAAACACCAATTTATTTTGAAGGCCCAAAAATGAATTTTCAATCAACTACCACTTTTCTGTTTTCTTTCACCAATTGTGTGAATTTTTTTTTTTTTGAAATGTAACACCTCTTCCCAAACTTAGCATGAAAAACACATCCCAATTAAAGCTCATGAGTTCCTTAGAAAGGTAAATATTTATTTTTCGGGCTAAGGTGAGGAAATAAAATCGGTAAATGAAAGAAAAGGTTTACATGTAGGCTCAAAATGGTTAACAATGGAAAATCATGCATAAGCATGCATAAGGTTAGCTTGAAAGGCACAAACGATCCAAAGAAGGCCTTAATATCATTTCTTTAAATGTCATGAAGTCAAATTGCACATGAATGAATGACTTTTAAGTGTTCAACCAAATCAATGAATAATGAGATCAAACAACAACTTAGATGACAAGAAAATAAGAGTATGTATATAACACTCAAGAAATGAAGTACAAGGCTCAAAAGCTCACTTTATATGTTTGGTTATATAAGTCTAATTTATGCTTCATACAATTCTTTAGATCATGCAAATCCTTTAATTGGAAAATTATGAAACAAATGGCAAGTGCAAAGAAGGTTTCAAACATATCATGCTAGAACAATGCCAAATTTTATTTTTTTCAATTTAAATTTTTACTCTTTTTTTTTTAATAAATTTTTTTAAAAATAAAATAAAATGAAATCCAATTTTCATTTAAGTCATGCAACATTTATCACAATCTCATCATATGTGTTCGGAAAGTGACTCAAAACAAAGCAAAACAAAACAAAACAAAACATGACTCAAAATTTAAAAAAAAACAAGCAAAATTTTTTTTTATTTTTTTTAAGACAAACCAAATTTACTTGCTAAACTCCAATACCCCCAAACCTAGAAATGAACATTGTCCTCAATGTTTAAAATTTAGGTACAAGCAATGTCATAACAACGAATGAAAGGTATTAAAGCAAATAAAAATCACAAAACACACAAGAATTAAAAATAAAAATTACAAAATAAAAATTACAAAACAAACAATAAAATAAAATAAAATGAAACAGTAAAACACTTAAAACAGTAAGCCCTAAACAGACAGTCTTACGCAAACTAAAACCCAAAAACACGGAGGAAAAAAAAAGTTGTTGTTAATATTATGTTAACTCGCAATTGTACGGGGCAATTAGTAGTATAGCAAGACAAGTACGAGGTCGTACCCACGAAGACTGAGAAGTTCCAATTAGTTATGTACGTAGATTACCGAATTCAAGAAGTTAGGAAGTTAAGTGTTAAACAGAAATTAAAGTGAGAGTGATTTTGATTGTGAAAGGAAGTGAGCAAACTGAAATTGCAAATGAAAGCAAATAAACAAGTGTAACAAAGAGTGATTTTGAAGAACTGGAAAACGGATTTGGAGACTAGGGCATTCGAATCACCATAACAATTCAACTCTGGGTTATAAGGAGTCAAGTAACAAGTCTAATTCAGATTCAAAGATTGATTCTAGCTAAAGTATGATTAGGCCATGGTGTTTGGTCCTAACCTTGTGTTCCTAATTCCCTAATTTGATCATTTGTTGTCTAACCTAAAATTAAGCATTAGGAACCCATTAAGCATAGAAGAACAATTTAAACAACCAAGCATGTATCTAATCCCTGTTGTCGAATGTCCATACATACTCTTCCTATTCATAGTTCAATTCGAATTAAAGCATGGTGTCTACTCTTAATTCAAACCAAGATAGTTAACAAACAAGTTCTGATGGTGATCAATCATTCAAACAAGCATGTTAACTTATAAGCATAATGAATAAGAACATGAATCATGAATCAAACTTGAAACTCCAAACTTATAAACCCAGAATATTCATGTTAGGTTACATCGAAGCCCTAGTTATGGATTTAGTTGCTCATAATGGAAAAGAAACTAAAACAGAAATGAGAAAACATAATGAAAACCATAAGAGTAAAAGAAACCCTTTTCTTGAAGTTCTTGTGGTGTCCAATGCTTCTTCAAGAGCTTCTCCACGTCTAGAATGATATATGAAGGATATGGAGGTGATTTAGGATGAGTTTGAGTGAGTGGTGGTGGCTGAGAAAGAGGAAATTCGTAGGGAAATGGAATGGAGGTTTTCTGGAGCTGTTTTGGTGATTTGGGGCAGTTTAGAGTATCTGGCTGTGTACCTAGAGTGTATGGGGTGGATGTGTGTTTTCTGAAGCTTGAAGCCCTCTCTATTTATAGGGCTAAGAGGGAGTAACATCATGATGAATTCCAACACCATCCTTCATCATTTGCTGCAGCACCTCAGGCTTTATTCACATGGGTTCAAAGCTGATCAGTTGTGGCTGCCTCTTGCGCCAAACCATGTGATCTTCTTTTGGCTGCCAACCCATGTGGTCTTCTTTTGGCTGCCAACCCATGTGGTCTTCTTTTGGCTGCCAAAGTCAGATACAGCTGGGGTGAGGCACATGGGTTAAAGGAGGTGACAAGCTCATTAGCTGGCAGCTGCAATCCTGAGCATGGTTGATCAGGACATATTTACATATCATTTCGTACCCTTCTAGCTTATGATTTGGTTATGTTTTTGAGTTAAACTTGTGCTTTTAATTATTTTTGTGTTTATCTTTCAGTTAATTGAGATTTAGGTAATAATGATGGTTTTGGATAGGAAATGATGCAATCCAAGCATGTGAAGGCCTGATTTGGATGAAGGGAAGAAGAGCTTAAAGACAAACTCATTTTTTGCTACAGTCCATTTCCAGCCCAGTTTCGTAGGTCAACTTCTTGGCCTTGGATCAGCATTCTATGGGGCTCGAATGAAGTGAAGATCTTCATGAAACTTGTTCCAATGGGTGTCTACTATAACATATCCAAAATTCAGCTCCATTGGATAAATCTGGAGTCCGTTACCTAGCAAACACAGAACCATGCTCAGGATGGATCTTATCAGCGCGGAAAATGAGTTAGCAATTTGTTTCGGCCTTAACTTTTTCCTCCGACCTTGGATTGGCCCAAATAACATATGGCTGGAAAGAAGACATTCTGAACTTCAATTTCAAGTGCTTAAAGTCCTAATTTGATTAAGAGAAGCCCAAGTTGTAAGCCCTTGAAGTTGCTGGTCATGCTGACCTCAGCATGTGCTGGTTGGATGCTTGGTCATGGTGAGCTAGGCATGAGCTATCATTTCTGGTTGGAAGCTTGGTCATGGTGACATGAAGATGACCTAGGGCTGCTAGTGGGACTAATTGGTGAAGTGCATCAACCATTCAAGATTTTCTAATACAAGTGCATCACCCATTCAAGATTTTCTATTACAAGTGCATCAACCATTTCAGATTTTATAATTCAAGTGTTGTATGCATTAGCCATATTGAATTCAGATTTTTCACTTCCCCTAGGCCTATAAATAGGGAAGTTCTCTATGCTTGTAAACACACCCCAAGTGGGGGAGCTCTCAAACACTTCTCTAGAGCTCCCTTCCCTTCTCTCCCTCAAATTCTCTTAGTTTCCTTTCAAGTTGTCAATTGTTATGAGTTTACTAAGTTTTCCTTCAAGTTTTCTTAGTTCCACTTTACTTTTATTTGTAATGTACATTCTTTCTTAAGTATTCAAGTTTAATTAGTTTCCAAGTTTTAATTATGATTTTTGTTCTTATTCATTATGCTTATAAGTTAATATGCTAGTTTGAATGAACTTGGGAACTTATTTGCTTGGGAACTTATTTGCTTGAGTTATTTCCTTTTTCTTGTTTTATTTATTTTCTTTTCCATTTCTGTTTTTTGTAGGGAAATGAATTGGATCATTCAATCACCAATCCTCGTGGGATCGACCTCGCACTTACATATGCTATACTACCGAACGGCTCGTGCACTTGCGAGTATCACAAGTTGAGGATGCAGCTGAATCCATTTTGGTGCAGCTGAATCTACGCAACAAGTTTTGGCGCCGTTGCCGGGGATTGGTAACATCGCTTGATTCTATTTGGTTTTCCTACTTTTTTTTAATTTTTTTTTATAACTGGACAGTTTCATGGTTTAAAGTTAATGAGGTTAATTGATAAGTTGTGTTTGTAGTCCAACGGACAAGGACAATTGCCTGACAAGCAAGAGAACTGGGTTTGAGTCCCAGCTTACACAACACCCAAAAACAAAAAGGTTCAAGTAGCATGTTGATTATTTATAGTTTATGGTTTCATTCACTTGTTCTTAATTAATTATCTTGTTCAAGTTTACATAAACACCATATGACTCTTGGACTGATTAGTGAATGAATGGGTAGATATTGAAGACAAACACCATGTTTAAATTCTACTTGGTTCTTTATTGTTCTTCTTGTTCTTAATGGGTTCGGAATTTGTGTTTAGACTAAACACCATAGCTAAATGCTTTTTCTGAATACTTGATTAAAACCACACACCATATGGATAATCATATTTGAGAAAGAACGAACTTCATAAACTAGTTTAATTTACTTTGTTGCTTGTTGCTTTGAAGCATGAAATTGGATGTGTGTTGATTTTCCTTTTATTTCCTAATCCTTTTAATTCCATTTCAAGTTTGTGTGTTTGTTTTAGCAATTTATGACAGCTTAATAAAAATGGAGAGAGATGGCAACCTCAATCATAAGAATGGGAAGTGTGGAGCAGTGGGAGAAGTCGCGACCTCCAAATGCATCCATACTCGACCTAATCGCTTCAAGGGGGAGCATTTCAATCC
This sequence comes from Prunus fruticosa, assembly GCA_018703695.1. Lineage (NCBI taxonomy): Eukaryota > Viridiplantae > Streptophyta > Magnoliopsida > Rosales > Rosaceae > Prunus > Prunus fruticosa. Next base: position 18,846,263 of record CM031918.1, on the reverse strand, counting down.
TTTCTCTTCTTTAAATTCAGTTTATTTCTTGGTTTGTTTCTTTTAGTACAACAATTTATGTCGTTTGTTTGAGTTTGTTTAGAGTACTTAGTTCATTTTCATTTATGGTTTGTTATCTTAATTTTTTTTTTTTCTCTTATCTTAAAAACTAAAAATTCAAAATTCAAAAATTCAAAAAGATTTTTCATATGAGCTGACTTATGGTAACTCCAGGAAGCACTTCCGTCAATACAGTGTCTAGGAGTTCTTTAGGCGACACCTTCGGTGTCTAAGAAGTTTGGTTTTTAAGCGGGACCATTGTGACCCCTCCAACCTTCCCGGATCCCCTGGCTGTGTTTTCTGAGGCACTTAATTGGTCATCCGTGAGTTGCTTGTATATTCGTGTGTTTTTAAACTAAGTTTTTTTTATTTTCTTTGTTTTATTTTATGTTTAGTCTTTGTTTTTATTTTGTTTTTGTTTTTGTTTTGTTAAGTTAGTTTTTGTATTTATTTTGTTTAGTCGTTGTTTTTATTTTTATTTTTATTTTTTGTTTTTTTTGTTTTTATGGTATGATTAGTTAGTTTATTTCTGAGTGTTAGAAACACATTTTTATTTTATTTCAAACATTGCATTAAAAAAAAAAAAAACAAACAAACAAACAAACAAACTTCTTCTTCTTCTTCTTCTTCTTCTTCTTCTTCTTCTTCTTCTTCATCTTCTTCATCTTCTTCATCATCATGGCTTACCTCTATTGTCTCGTACTTGTAGGATCTGCAGCAGTTCTACATGGTCATCATTTTTCCTCTCCAGTGCTTCCACATGCTGAGTGGCACAGGAGAGCCGTTTCTGGAGGTCCGCCACCATAGCCTTCAAGGAAGCCACTTCCTCGCTCAGAGCGGCACACTCCCGTGTCCTCGCCAGGAGTCGCATGCCCAAATTGGTAGCCGAGACCGCTTGGAGCACAGTTAAATCGTGGGACTCATCCACCGCCATCTTGTTAGACCTACGTGCCACATGCAGATGATCCGCCTGGAGTTAGCTCCTGCCAATCAATGTTCCCAGGCAGCACTGCCCTGTTCGGCATTACCTCAGCAAAGTTAGGTATTGCATCAGCAAAGTTTGATGCCGTACCGTGATGATATGTGGAGTTTGGGAAGACAGGGTTTGGACGAGCCCTTATTCCGGGCATTCGGTGGTGCAAGTGAGAGCTCAAGGTTGAGATCATCAAGGTGAGTGCATGAGGATGCCATTTGTTTTGCTTCTGAATTTTTTTGATGTTTTCCCTTGAGTTTGCAGGAAGAAATGCTGGGTATCATCTGCTTGCAGAGATGTGATTTAAATAGGCATATGCTGATGAGAGAGAGCCAACACCACTGCGGATTTCCCGGGCATGATCGACCTAATCGCTTCAAGGGGGAGCACCTTTACTTTCACTTTACTTTTCTTTTTACTTCCGTGTTTTCTGGTGTTTTATGTTTTTGCCCATTACTTTCATTTTCTAGAGCTTTGTGTTTTTGCCTTTCCCTTTCGGCTATCATCTTTGTTTTATTTTAGTTAGGGAACTGTGCTTTCTTTTCCGTTTATTATTTTTGTTTTATTTAAGTTTGGGAAGTGTGCTTTATTTTCCATTTGTCGTTTTTGTTAGATTTAAGTTTGGGAAGTGTGTTTTCTTTGTCTTTTTCTTTTTCCTTCTGCAACTTTACTCTTTTATTTCTAAAACCAAAATAACAAAAACAAAAACAACCAAAAAATAAAAACAGTAGAAATCATTTTTTCCGCGCTAGGTGTCTCGACCATAGGAGCTTTGAGTTTGGCCCTCTGGCTATCCTCTTCCGGGGCTTCACGCACAGCCTCTTGGGGCTCACCACTTGAGCTCCCAAAGATCGCAATCTTAGCTTGAGCGTAACTACTCTCGCGATCTGGTTGCTTGCGTTTACCCGGTCGGTCTAGGTCCTCCAGCTGTTTTCGCATGTCGCGAGAGTACAACTCTACCATTTTTGATAGGTTTTTATTCTCGTCCCGCAATACCTCTAGCTGGTGTCGATTCACCTCCACTATCCTTGACCTCTCCCTTTTCAAGCTTTTTATAGCAGTCTGGCACTCTTCAACCATACTTCGCTCCGCCGCCAACTGACCTTTCAGCACCTCTACCTCATGGGACTTCGCAGTAGGCGATGTCCCAAACTTGCGACACATGCTGTACTCTGCACGCTCAATGCCATGGCATCACTCGCAACCCGATTATCATCCCTTGTGCCAAACACACGTATATCTTTAGGAGTCACTAGATTTCTGCCCACTCCAATGGCAACATCGTTGTCCAGGAGTATTGAGTCAGCTCCTGTCACAGGCCCCCTTGCGGAGGCAAAGTAGGGCATCCATACCTGGTGCCGCTGCTTGGCCTCGTGTCTGAGTCGGTGGAGCTAGGTTGAGATCCAACGAAAATGGGTAGGAAGAGGCCATTTGATTTCTCACTCGTTTTTCTTCTTTCCTTCTTTTCTATTTTGTGTGTTTCTGAGTTTGTGTGTTTTTTTTACCCTTTATTTTTACCTTTTATAGACTTAATCTGCTAAACCCTAGCCGTCGGTTATGAGTTCTGTGTGGCCCTTACGGCTTATCTCTATATGTCGCCGCACCCGTTTCCCAACTCCCCTTAATTGCATTTTCACCTTTCACCACCTTCAAAGTGAAAAAGTCGTCCCGCTTCACCCAAGAGGCCAATAATTCTGGCTTGGGGGATGTGAAAGCGTCCTCTGTGCGCCGACACGTCCCTCACTCCTTTTGCCTGTCACTTCCTAGGAACCGAGGCAGCAGGGACCGCACTCTTTCTTTCCATAAATTCCGCCTTTGCACTCCCACTTCACGTTTCATTAAATTAAAAAAAAAAAAAAAAAATAATAATAACAAACGTGTGGGCTTCGGATTTCATTACGGGTCGGGTTTTCACCGTTGTTAGGTTTCAAAATGTGTTAACTTCTTTTGGGTTGGGTTTTCAATTGTTTAGGTTTTGGTTTGCGTAAGATTGTTTAGGGCTTTCTGTTTCGAGTGTTTTACTGTTTCGTTTCTTTTTATTTGTTTGTTTGTTTTGTAATTTTTATTTTTGTAATTATTTTATTTTATTTGTGATTTTTATTTACTTTAGTACTTTTCATTTCTTGTTATGACATTGCTTGTGACTAATTTTTAAAACATTGAGGACAATGTTCATTTCTAGGTTTGGGGGTATTGGAGTTTAGCAAGTAAATTTGGTTTGTCTTAAAAAAAAATAAAAAAATTATTGCTTTCTTTTCTTTTATTTTGAGTCTTGTTTTGTTTTGTTTTGTTTTTGAGTCACTTTCCGAACACATATGATGAGATTGAGATAAATGTTGCATGACTTAAATAAAAATTGAATTTTATTTATTTATTATTTATTATTTTTCTTTTTGTAACTTTTTATTGTAAAAAAAAAAAAAAAACTTAAAAAAATAAAATAAAATAAATAAATTTGGCATTGTTCTAGCATGATATGTTCGAAACCTTCTTTGCACTTGCCATTTGTTTCACAATTTTCCAATTAAAAGGATTTGCATGATCTAAAGAATTGAATCAAGCATAAATTAGACTTATATAACCATATAATGTGAGCTTTTGAGCCTTGTGCTTCATTTCATGAGTGTTATACACATACTCTTATTTTCTTGTCATCAAAGTTGTTGTTTGATCTCATTATTCATTGATTTGGTTGAACACTTAAAAGTCATTCATTCTTTTGCAATTTGATTTCATGACATTTAAGAAATGATATTAAGGCCACCTTTGGATCGTTTGTGCCTTTCAAGCTAACCTTATGCATGCTTAAGCATGATTTTCCATTGTTAACCATTTTGAGCCTACATGTAAACTTTTTTTTTCATTTTACCAATTGCAATTCCTAGCTTTAGCCCGAAAAACAAGAATTTACCTTTCTAAGGAACTCATGAGCTCTAATTTGGATGTGTTTTTCATGCTAAGTTTGGGAAGGGATATTACATTAAAAAAAAAAAATTATAGAACTTCACACAATTGGTGAAAGAAAAGAGAAAAGTTCTGATTAAATGGTAGTTGATTGAAATTTCATTTTTGGGTTTCATTGGTGTTTGGAAAGGAGTTTAAATCATTGTAAATGAAGGTATAAGGAGTTTTGATCATGTAAAGAAAATATCTAATCGTGATGATTCGAAGTGTTGTAAATAATTATTTTATGCTCTTACATTTTTGAGTTCCTTGGACTTTGTATTATCCATACCTTTCATTTCTTACTCACCTTACACCCTTGGCCCCATTACAACCTATGTTAAAGACCTAAATTGATCTTAAATGTCATATGGTTGAATTGCATGCATTTTCTTACTTTTAAGTGTTTGGCATCCTTCTTGAGATCATATTAATGCAAGTTCTCCATCTTCCTATTTTTGAGTTAAGTTCCTTATGATTTAACTCTAATCTCATGTTTATAACTGAGTGTTGCATTGTAGCCCTCTTCTGAGTGATTCATTTGTGAGAGGACAACTTTGGTGAGATTTGAAGTTGCATTTGTGCTTGGTATGATTTTTGAAATTGTGTGAAAACTAAGATTGGAGAATTTGTTGCATTTGGCAATCACACTACTACACTTTGAGCATATTATGTTTTGAACTTTTCCGCCTTGTAAATAATGTCTAAATTGAGTTTTTATTGTTAAAACTTTTGAGTCATGTGCATAAGTCATTTCTCTTCAGAAAATGTTCGGAAAGATTGTTTTGAGTTTTATTTTTATTCTTTTTTTTATTTTTGTAATTATTTTTGTTTTTGTTTTTGTTTTATTTTGCTTAAGGACTAACAAAGTTAGTAAAGTTTTCTAACCACTTTGTTTTGTAGAGTTAGAAAAACGTTTGTGGGTATTGGATCTGCTAAAACCCTCAGGAGACACAACTCCTCCTCCTAGGGATGCCTAGAGGTTTAAAGGCTTGTTGCATACGCTAAATGCAATCGAGTTACCTGCGGAAGTGGTTTAGTTAACTTCTTATTTTGTTTTTAACTTTGTTTTGTGTTGTTTTGCTCGAGGACTAGCAAAATCTAGGTTTGGGGGTATTTGATCAGTACATATTTACATATCATTTCGTACCCTTCTAGCTTATGATTTGGTTATGTTTTTGAGTTAAACTTGTGCTTTTAATTCTTTTTGTGTTTATCTTTCAGTTAATTGAGATTTAGGTAATAATGATGGTTTTGGATAGGAAATGATGCAATCCAAGCATGTGAAGGCCTGATTTGGATGAAGGGAAGAAGAGCTTAAAGACAAACTCATTTTTTGCTACAGTCCATTTCCAGCCCAGTTTCGTAGGTCAACTTCTTGGCCTTGGATCAGCATTCTATGGGGCTCGAATGAAGTGAAGATCTTCATGAAACTTGTTCCAATGGGTGTCTACTATAACATATCCAAAATTCAGCTCCATTGGATAAATCTGGAGTCCGTTACCTAGCAAACACAGAACCATGCTCAGGATGGATCTTATCAGCGCGGAAAATGAGTTAGCAATTTGTTTCGGCCTTAACTTTTTCCTCCGACCTTGGATTGGCCCAAATAACATATGGCTGGAAAGAAGACATTCTGAACTTCAATTTCAAGTGCTTAAAGTCCTAATTTGATTAAGAGAAGCCCAAGTTGTAAGCCCTTGAAGTTGCTGGTCATGCTGACCTCAGCATGTGCTGGTTGGATGCTTGGTCATGGTGAGCTAGGCATGAGCTATCATTTCTGGTTGGAAGCTTGGTCATGGTGACATGAAGATGACCTAGGGCTGCTAGTGGGACTAATTGGTGAAGTGCATCAACCATTCAAGATTTTCTAATACAAGTGCATCACCCATTCAAGATTTTCTATTACAAGTGCATCAACCATTTCAGATTTTATAATTCAAGTGTTGTATGCATTAGCCATATTGAATTCAGATTTTTCACTTCCCCTAGGCCTATAAATAGGGAAGTTCTCTATGCTTGTAAACACACCCCAAGGGGGGAGCTCTCAAACACTTCTCTAGAGCTCCCTTCCCTTCTCTCCCTCAAATTCTCTTAGTTTCCTTTCAAGTTGTCAATTGTTATGAGTTTACTAAGTTTTCCTTCAAGTTTTCTTAGTTCCACTTTACTTTTATTTGTAATGTACATTCTTTCTTAAGTATTCAAGTTTAATTAGTTTCCAAGTTTTAATTATGATTTTTGTTCTTATTCATTATGCTTATAAGTTAATATGCTAGTTTGAATGAACTTGGGAACTTATTTGCTTGGGAACTTATTTGCTTGAGTTATTTCCTTTTTCTTGTTTTATTTATTTTCTTTTCCATTTCTGTTTTTTGTAGGGAAATGAATTGGATCATTCAATCACCAATCCTCGTGGGATCGACCTCGCACTTACATATGCTATACTACCGAACGGCTCGTGCACTTGCGAGTATCACAAGTTGAGGATGCAGCTGAATCCATTTTGGTGCAGCTGAATCTATGCAACAATGGTGCAACTTGATGGGACCACGGATTGGGCTTGACTTCATCAATGGATACGTTTGAGCAGTCCATCTTGGAGTTCAGAATCTCTTCTTTCCATCCACATATTATTTGGGCCAGTCCAAGTTGGGAGGAGGAAGTTAAGGCCCAAACAAATTACTAACTCGAGTCTTGCTCGTTTTTTGCCCAATTGTGCAACTTTTCTTATCCAAAGCCACCATTGCTACCTAAGGCCCAATGAACTGAATGACAAACAGAAAAAGGGATTAAAAGCACAAGTTTAATTCAATAACATAACCAAATCATAAGCTAGAGAGGTACAAAATGATATACAATTATGAACTGATCAAATACCCCCAGACTTAGATTTTGCTAGTCCTCGAGCAAAACAGCACAAAACAAAGTTAAAAACAAAACAAGAAGTTAACTAAACCACTTCGCAGGTAACTCGATTGCATTGAGCACATGCAACAAGCCTTTAAACCTCTAGGCATCCCTAGTAGGAGGAGTTGTGTCTCCTGAGGGTTTAACAGAAAACGATACCCACAAACGCTTTACTGACTCTACAAAACAAAGTGATTAGTAAAGCTTTGAAATCAACTAATGAAAATGAAAGAAAACTTTTGTCATACCTCCAATACCATAGAGTTGCCAAGATAGGTGATTAATCAGTGTGTAAAGTGGAGGCTATAGCTCAAAGGCACACGGCTTCAAAGCAAGCACACTCAAACCTTGAATATAGAACATGCTTCGACTCTAATTCTCACAGATAACACTCAATCACTCAGAACCAATGGTTTAATTCTCTCAAGAAAGCAAAAGTGAGTGTAAGAAATAGAAGCACAAGTTTAGGTTAGATCTCATGAAAGGAATCAAATACTAAGAATAAAGATACACACATACTTACAGCAATCATGAATACATCCTCAAAGATCAGCTAGGTCTTTTACAAGGTTGTAATGAAAGGCTAAGGTTAGGGGAAATGGAAGAATTGGAAGGAAAAACAAGTAACTTAAGAACATACCAAGGTTGCATTCTTCTTTGATCTGCAAGGTATCATTGGTTTAGAATGGCATGGCTGCAACTTGATAGTATCATCTGGCACATACTTTATTTTTCACACCTAGATCAAATCGAAACACTTTCTCTTTATCTTTCTTATTTGCTGATTTGATATGCTTCTTCTTTAACTTCATTGCACAGATGCATACCAATTTTTATTTAGGTACATGGCAGCAACTTCCTTGCCTCAAACGTGATCTTGGCACACCTTGGTATATTTCTAAGCTAGGGTATGGCTGCAATGGTTAAATATCTCAAATTGAGATACAAAGGTAGGGAAAATGATGAGGGTGATAGAAGAAGAAGGCTTGAAGTGTTTGGCTGCAATAGAGCTAATGGAACACACAAATGGGTAGAGTGAAAAGAAAGCACAAAGAATGGTTATGCACACATAGCCTAACATCACTTCAATGAGTTCATTCATGAGTGAGAGCAAGCACATGATATCTGCAAAAGAGAGAAATCATCCTTAGTATTCAATCAAAATGGAACAACGAGATCATTTAGAGTGAAATGAAGAAAATGAGTAGAGATGAGAAGTAGAAACACTTTAAACCCTCTCAAGAAAGCAATTAGGCTCGATATAGCTCACTAGGGTAGTCTCCACTATTCTCCTTCAAGAATTTGAGCATGGTACTTTAGCCACCAGAATTCTAAGAGCAAAAGCTTTGTGAAGTGCAAAATTCTGATATGAAAACCTCAAATAGCAGCTCCATAGTATTGATTGTATGACATTCTAAAAAAAAATTAGTGACAAGAGAACGAAAATTGAAAACACAAATGGATGAGAAAATTGAGAATTGAAAACCTTCCCCCCAGACCTGAATTGAACATTGTCCCCAATGTTAAAGCAAAGTGAAGATGATTGAGAACATGTAAATAATAGGGGAAAAGTTAAGAAGAAGGTTTAGAGAAACTCCCCCTTGATGCGATAAGGCCGACCGCTACCAAGCACCTCTCTTCTTGAACACATGGGTTGCCTCCCAAGAAGCGCCTTAGTTAATGTCTTGGCAAGACATTATGTAATCAGCTAAGTTGATGGTACAAAGGGAAGTTGATCCACCACATGGCCTGCTTGAATACTAGCTGAAATTCCCTCATAGAATGGCTTTAAACGTTGTCCATTTACTTTGAAAGTTGAGCCATCTTTAGGGTTTTGAATTTCCACAGCTCCATAGGGAGAAACATTGACCACGGTGAATGGCCCAAGCCACCTAGACTTCAATTTTCCTGGAAAGAGACGCAAACGTGAGTTGAACAAAAGAACTGACATACCTTTGGAGAACTCTTTCCGTTGAATGTTTCTGTCATGGTAACTCTTGGTTCGTTCTTTGTAAAGCTTTGCATTCTCATAAGACTCATGTCTAATTTCTTCCAATTCATTGAGCTGAAACTTTCTAACATGGCCAGCCTTGTCCAGATCAAAATTCAACTTCTTGATGGCCCAAAAAGCATTGTGTTCAAGCTCCATTGGCAGGTGGCAAGCTTTCCCAAACACAAGACGATAAGGGCTCATTCCGATGGGAGTCTTATATGCAGTCCTATAAGCCCATAATGCATCATTGAGCTTGGCAGCCCAATCTTTTCTTGTATTGTTCACCACCTTCTCCAGGATATGCTTAATTTCTCTATTGCTTATTTCCACTTGACCAGAAGTTTGAGGATGATATGGTGTAGGGACTCGATGGGTGATGTTGTACTTTTTCATGAGTGCTTCAAATGGCTTGTTACAGAAGTGGCTGCCTCCATCACTAATGACAGCCCTTGGAGTACCAAACCTTGTGAAAATATTATCCTTCAAGAACTTTAGCACCACCTTATGATCATTGGTTTTGGTGGCTATGGCTTCCACCCATTTAGACACATAATCAACAGCAACAAGTATGTAAGTATAACCAAAGGAATATGGGAATGGTCCCATGAAATCAATACCCCACACATCGAAGAGCTCCACAACAAGTATGTTATTCAATGGCATTTCGTTCCTGCGACTTATGTTCCCCATCCTTTGGCACCTATCACACTTAACACAAAAATTAAATGCATCTTTGAATAGAGTGGGCCAAAAGAAACCAGATTGCAGAATTTTAAGTGCTGTTTTCTTAGCTCCAAAGTGACCTCCACAAGCCAATTCGTGGCTATGCCGAAGTATGCTTTCTTGTTCTTCTTCTGGAACACATCTTCTGAATGAGTTGATCCGGGCAATGCTTGAATAAGAAAGGTTCATCCCAGACATAATGTTTCACCATGGAAAAGAACTTCTTCTTGTCCTGAGAAGTTAGATCATTTCTAAGGACACCACAAGCAAGATAATTAACAAAATCAGCATACCATGGCTCTTTGACTTGGACAGCATATAGTTGTTCATCAGGGAAAGTCTCATTCAAGGGTAGCACAGCTGCTCCTTTTTCTTCAACCACAATTCTGCTCAAATGATCAGCTACCACATTCTCACATCCTTTCTTATCTCGAATCTCCAAATCAAATTCTTGCAGCAAGAGAATCCATCTAATCAAGCGTGGTTTGGCATCCTTCTTAGTGAGCAAGTATCTAAGAGCTGCATGGTCAGAATAAACAATTACTTTAGAACCAACAAGGTAAGAACGAAATTTTTCTAAAGCAAAAACCACAGCAAGTAACTCCTTCTCTGTTGTGGAGTAGTTGATTTGAGCATCATTCAAGGTCCGGCTAGCATAATGAATCACATGGGGCAGCTTGTTCTTCTTTTGACCTAAAACTGCACCAATAGCAAAGTCAAAGGCATCACACATTATTTCAAATGGTAAAGACCAATCCGGAGCTATGATAATAGGGGCTGAAGTTAGCTCCCTCTTCAAGGTAGTAAAAGCTTTCATGCAAGCTTCATTAAACTCAAAAACAGCATCCTTAGCAAGGAGATTACACAATGGCCGTGTAATGCTTGAGAAACTTTTGATGAACCTTCTATAGAATCCAGCATGACCCAAAAAGCTTCTAACTCCTTTAACAGATGTAGGGGGTGGAAGATTTGAGATGAGATCGATCTTGGCTTTATCCACTTCGATTCCCTTGCTTGAAATCACATGGCCTAGCACAATGCCTTGTCTCACCATGAAGTGACACTTCTCCCAATTCAAAATCAGATTTGTTTCCTGGCATCTTTTAAGCACTAGAGACAAGTGGTGGAGACAATTATCAAAAGAGGAACCAAAAACTGAAAAATCATCCATAAATACCTCAATGAATCGTTCCACCATATCTGAAAAGATTGACATCATGCATCTTTGGAAAGTTGCTGGGGCATTGCACAAACCAAATGGCATCCTTCTATAAGCAAATGTACCAAATGGGCATGTGAATGTGGTTTTCTCTTGGTCTTCCGGAGCAATGGGAATTTGATTATAACCTGAAAAACCATCAAGAAAACAATAGTAAGCATGGCCAGATAAACGTTCAAGCATTTGATCAATAAAAGGCAAGGGGAAATGATCTTTTCTAGTGGATGTGTTCAACTTCCTGTAATCAATGCAAACTCTCCAACCGGTGATTGTTCTTGTAGGAACTAGCTCATTCTTCTCATTCTTCACAACGGTGATTCCGGACTTCTTTGGAACAACTTTCCCATGGCTCACCCACTTAGAATCAGAAATTGGATAGATGATTCCTACATCGAGTAGCTTTAAAACTTCAGCTCTAACCACCTCTTTCATGTTGGGATTTAGCCTCCTTTGGGCATCACGGGATGGTTTGCTGTCTTCTTCCATTAAAATTCGATGCATGCACATGCTTGGACTAATTCCTTTGATGTCTGCTATGGTCCACCCAATGGCTGTTTTATGCTCTTTTAGAACTTTAATTAAGCTCTCTTCTTCATGTGCGGAGAGACCTGCAGCAATTATAACAGGGAGAGTTTCATTAGCACCCAAACATGTGTATTTAAGATGATTGGGAAGAGGTTTAAGTTCTAGCTTTGGTGGGATGACAATGGATGGCTCCAATTTCATGGATGATGGCCCAAGAGGCTCGATTGGTGGCCTAAAGGTTGGTGGGTATGGCGGAAACACTTCTAAAGCAGCCACCACTTCTTGGAACTCCGGTTCACAAAGATCTTCCTCTTCTTGTGTTAAGACAGCTTCTAGAGCATCATTAGACTTTCTCTGCAAAATTTTGGAAGAAACCACATCCACAACATCAATTGAAAAGCAAGAATCAAGAGAGATAGAAGGTTGAGATAGAGCATTAAGCATTTTAAATTGAACAGTTTCACCCAAAACAGTCATGGAAAGGGTGCTATCTTTCACTTTGATCATTGTGTCTCCAGTGGCCATGAATGGCCTGCCTAGGAGAATGGGATCAACATGATCTCCATTTGGATTGTCTTCCATGTCCATCACTACAAAATCAGCGGGGAGAATTAGTGTATTAACTTGAACTAAAATATCTTCTACAATACCTTTTGGATATTTTATAGAATGATCAGCTAGTTCAAGTCGCATTGAAGTCTTCTTCATCCCTTCTAAGCCAAGCTTTTGATATACTGAATATGGCATTAGATTGATGCTTGCTCCCAAGTCCAACATGGCTCTTCCGACCTTCTTGCCTCTGTTGCGTAGATTCAGCTGCACCAAAATGGATTCAGCTGCATCCTCAACTTGTGATACTCGCAAGTGCACGAGCCGTTGGTAGTTTAGCATATGTAAGTGCGAGGTCGATTCCACAGGGATTGGTGATTGAATGATCCAATTCAATTTTCCTACACAAAACAAAAATGAAAACAAAAGAAACAAAACAAGAAGAAAGAATGTACATTATTTGAGAACTTGAGAATTTGGAAGAGAAGGTGTTTGGGAAGCTTTGAGGATTTTGGAAGAGAAAGGAAAGTGTTTGGGAAGCTTGAGGATTTTGGAAGAGAATGTGTTTGAGAGCATGGGAAATTTGGAAGAGAAAGGAAAGTGTTTGGGAACTTTGTGAATTTGGAAGAGAGCGGTTGAGAACTTGGAGGATGTTTGTGAACTTGGAGAATTTGAGAATTTAGGGAAGGAAGAGAAAGGTGTTTGTGAAGTGTTTGAGACATGGAGACTTTTAGAGAAGAAAGTAGAGAGATGTTTGAGAACTTTGTGGATTTTGGAAGAACATGTGTTTGAAAGCTTTAGAGAATTTGATGAAGGAAATGGGAGAAGTGTTTGGGAAGTGTTTGGAGAAGAGAGTGTTTGAAGAATTTAGAAGAAGAGAAAGGAAAAGTGTTTGAGATTTAGTACAAAGAAAATTTAGTAGAATGATCTTATTACAACAATTGAGAACTACAAAGGGAAACTAAGAGAATTTGAGGGAGAGAAGGGAAGGGAGCTCTAGAGAAGTGTTTGAGAGCTCCCCCCCTTGGGGTGTGATTACAAGCTTAGAGAACTTCCCTGTTTATAGGCCTAGGGGAAGTGAAAATCTGAATTATACAATAGGTTTACCTACCACACTCACTTCACCAACTTACAACACTCAATTCACCTAACACACTATTACATTTGAAAACAATTCCTCTTGTCTTTAGGCTTAGTGTTGCAACTCCCACTTCATCATCTTTTGGCTCATTTGGCTGCTGCAAAATTCCATTCAAATAATAGGTATTGAATATGCTTCACCAAACTTTCCCACAATCAACAACACTTCATCATGCATATGTCATGCATGACAATGCATTACAGCCAGCTTGTGGGCTCGTTTTGGGCTTGTGGCTTCAGTCTGAAAAATCTGGAATAATATGGATCTTGAAGCTCTTTGTCTTATCTTTCCAAGCATATGCAGCCCAACTCAAGGAAAAATCGGGAAGGCCTTCAAATGTGATTTGTGGCCCAGTAACGCAGATGCTGCCGAATTTGACCTTAAGTTGCCAAAACATGTATAACTTTCTCTAGAATACTCGGAATCATGAATCGTAAAATTCTACAGAAAATAGACTTCCGTAGCTTTCCAATGATGTATGGCTCATTATCTGGTTCTTATTGAGAAAGTACAGTCCAATCCGTGAAGTTGACTGATCTGCAGACACCGTTTTGAGCTAATTTGTCTCCAAAATGCAATTAGTGAGTCTCAAGCTTATTACACTGAAACAAACACAAAACTTATTAAAAGCACAAGTTTAACTCAAAAATATAACTAAATCATAAGTTAGAAGGGTACAAAATGATATGTAAATATGCACCGATCAAATACCCCCAAACCTAGATTTTGCTAGTCCTCGAGCAAAACAAAAGGAAAACAAAGATAAAAATAAAATAAGAAGTTAACTAGACCACTTTCGTAGGTAACTCGATTGCATTTAGCGTATGCAACAAGCCTTTAAACCTCTACGCATCCCTAGTAGGAGGAGTTGTGTCTCCTGAGGGTTTAACAGATATCGAATACCCACAAACGTTTTTCTAACTCTACAAAACAAAATGGTTAGAAAACTTATTAGATTTGTTAGTCCTTAAGCAAAACCAAAAACAAAAAATAAAAGAAAAAATAAAAATATAAATAGAAACAATCACAAAACACAAAAAATCAAAATAGAAACTCAAAACAACCTTTCCGAACATTTTCTAAAGAGAAATGACTCATGCACATGACTCAAAAGTTTTAACAACAAAAACTCAATTTTAGACATTATTCACAAGGTGGCAAAGTTCAAAACATAATATGCTCAAAGTGTAGTAGTGTGATTGCCAAATGCAACAAATTCCCTAATCTTAGTTTTCACACAATTTCAAAAATCATACAAAACACAAGTTCAACTTCAAATCTCACCAAAGTTGTCCTCTCACAAATGAATCACTCGGAAGAGGGTTATAATGCAACACTCAGTCATAAACATGAGATTAGAGTTAAACCATAAGGGCCTTAACTCACAATAGAAAGATGAAGAACTTGCATTAATATGATCTCAAGAAGGATGCCAAACACTTAAAAGTAGAAAAATGAATGCAATTCAACCACATGACATTTAAGATCAATTTAGGTCTTTAACATAGGTTGTAATGGGGCCAAGGGTGTAAGGTGAGTAAGAAATGAAGGGTATGGATAAAACAAAGTCCAAGGAACTCAAAATATAAGAGCATAAAACAATTGTGTACAAGACTTCGAATCATCACAATGAGAATTTATTTTTTTATACGATCAAAACTCCTTATACCTTCATTTACAATGATTTATACTCCTTTATTGAACAATCACCAATTTATTTTGAATGCCCAAAAATGAATTTCAATCAACCACCACTTAATCACAACTTTTTTCTTTTCTTTCACCAATTGTGTGAATATATATATTTTTTGAAATGTAACACCTCTTCCCAAACCTAGTATGAAAAACACATCCCAATTACAGCTCATGAGTTCCTTAGAAAGGTAAATATTTGTTTTTCAGGCTAAGGTGAGGAAATATAATTGGTAAATGAAAGAAAAGGTTTACATGTCGGCTCAAAATGGTTAACAATGGAAAATCATGCTTAAGCATGCATAAGGTTAGCTTGAAAGGCACAAACGATCCAAAGAGGGCCTGAATATCATTTCTTAAATGTCATGAAATCAAATTGCATAAGAATGAATGACTTTTAAGTGTTCAACCAAATCAATGAATAATGAGATCAAACAACAACTTAGATGACAAGAAATTAAGAGTATGTGTATATAACACTCAAGAAATGAAGCACAAGACTCAAAAGCTCACTTTATATGGTTGGTTATATAAGTCTAATTTATGCTTCATACAATTCTTTAGATCATGCAAATCCTTTAATTGGAAAATTATGAAACAAATGGCAAGTGTAAAGAATGTTTCAAACATATCATGCTTAGATCATGCAAATCCTTTAATTGGAAAATTATGAAACAAATGGCAAGTGTAAAGAATGTTTCAAACATATCATGCTAGAACAATGCCAATTTTTATTTTATTTTATTTATTTTTTTTAAAGTTTTTTTTTTACAATAAAAAGTTACAAAAAAGAAAAATAATAAATAATAAATAAATAAAATTCAATTTTCATTTAAGTCATGCAACATTTATCATAATCTCATCATATGTGTTCGGAAAGTGACTAAAAAACAAAACAAAACAAGACTCAAAATAAAAGAAAAACAAGCAATTAAATTTTTTAATTTTTTATATATATAATTTTTTTAAAAAAAATTTAGGAAAAACCAAATTTATTTGCTAAACTTCAATACCCCCAAACTTAGAAATGAACATTGTCCTCAATGTTTAAAAATTAGCCCCAAGCAATGTCATAATAACAAATGAAGGTATTAAAGCAAATAAAAATCACAAAACACACAAGAATTAAAATACACTAATAAAATAAAAATTACAAAACAAACAAACAAACAAAAAATGAAACAGTAAACCCTAATCACACAATTCTGAAATCCAAAAAAAATTTGAAGCCCAAAGCCCACAATTTCGAAACACAAACCATGGTGAATTTAACCCACTTTGAAACCCAAACTAAAGTGAAAACCCGAAGCCCACAATGAAGTCCGAAGCCCACATGTTCAATTGATTTTTATTATTATTATTATTATTATTATTATTTTAAAAGAACATGGGTCATGATGTCTCGGTTAGTGTAAGGGACCAATGAGGGTGAGACACGTGTCGACGCATAGAGGCGCCGCAGACTCCACAAGCAGAAATTACGGGGCCATACAAAGTCGTGATGACTTTACTGAACGCGTCCGTTCAGAAAGGTCACGTCGTGATAAATGAGTTGGGTGTGGTTGGAAAGAGAGAAGGTGGTG
This sequence comes from Prunus fruticosa, assembly GCA_018703695.1. Taxonomy (NCBI): domain Eukaryota; kingdom Viridiplantae; phylum Streptophyta; class Magnoliopsida; order Rosales; family Rosaceae; genus Prunus; species Prunus fruticosa. The sequence continues at coordinate 18,829,976 of CM031918.1, read as the reverse complement.
GGACTCGAGGAATGCTAGAGATTCAGAAAATGCTCAGACGCTGCAATGGCTAGGGTTTAGCAAACTAAGTCTATAAGAAGGAAAAAGAAGGGAAAACACACAAACTCAAAAACACAAAAGAGAAAAGAAGCAAGAAAAAGAAAAAAGTGAGAAATCAAATGGCTTCTTCCTACCCATTTTCGTTGGATCTCAACCTAGCTCCACCGACTCAGACATGGGGCCAAGCAGCGGCACCAGGATGGGTACCCTACTTTGCCTCCGCAAGGGGCCTGTGACCGTCAATGACTCAATACTCCTGGACAACGATGTTGCCATTGGAGTTGGTAGAAATTTAGTGACTCCTAAAGATATACGTGTGTTCGGGACAAGGGATGACAACCGGGTCACGAGTGATGCCCTGGCACTGAGCGTGCAGAGTACAGCATGTGTTGCAAGTTTGGGTCATCGCCTACTTGCGAAGTCCCATGAGGTAGAGATTTTGAAAGGTCAGTTGGCGGCGGAGCGAAGTATGGTTGAAGAGTGTCAGACTGCTATAAAAAGCTTGAAAAGGGAGAGGGCAAGGATAGTGGAGGTGAATCGACACCAGCTAGAAGTATTGCGGGACGAGAATAAAAGCCTATCAAAGATGGTAGAGTTGTATTCTCGCGACATGCGAAAGCAGCTGGAGGACCTAGACCGACCGGGTAAACGCAAGCAAGCAGAATCGCGAGAGTAGTTACGCTCAAGCTAAGATTGCGATCTTTGGGAGCTCAAGTGGTGAGCCCCAAGAGGCTGTACGTGAAGCCCCGAAGAGGACAGCCAGAGGGCCAAACTCAAAGCTCCTATGGTCGAGACACCTAGCGCTCTGAAGAAATGATTTCTACCTGTTTTTATTTTTTTGGTTGTTTTTGTTTTTGTTATTTTTGTTTCAGAAATAAAAGACTAAAGTTGCAGAAGGAAAAAGAAAGAGGCAAAGAAAACACACTTCCCAAACTTAAATCAAACAAAAACGACAAACGGAAAAGAAAGCACACTTCTCAAACTTAAATAAAACAAAGATGACAAATGGAAAAGAATGCACACTTCTCTAACTAAAATAAAACAAAGATGATAGCCGAAAGGGAAAGGCAAAAACACAAAGCACTAGAAAATGAAAGTAACGGGAAAAAACATAAAACACCAGAAAAAACACGGAAGTAAAAAGAAAAGTAAAGTGAAAGTAAAGGTGCTCCCCCTTGAAGCGATTAGGTCGAGCATGCCCGGAAATCCGAAATGGTGTTGGCTCTCTCTCATCAGTATATGCCTATTTAAACCACATCTCTGCAAGCGGATGATACTCAGCATTTCTTCCTGCAAACTCAAGGAAAAACATCAAAAAATTCAGAAGCAAAACAAATGGCATCCTCATGCACTCACCTTGATGATCTCAACCTTGAGCTCTCACTTGCACCACCGAATGCCCAGAAAGGGCTCGTCCAAACCCTGTCTTCCCAAACTCCACATATCATCACGGTACGGCCTCAAACTTTGCTGAGGCAATACCGAACTTTGCTGAGGTAATGCCGAACAGAGAGTGCTGCTAGGCAGCATGATTGGCAGTAAACTCACATCGGCAGATCACCTGCATGTGGCACAGAGGTCCGACAAGGCTGCGGTGGAGGAGTCCCACAATTTAACGGTGGTCCATGCGGTCTCGGCTACCAATTTAGGCATGCGATTGTTGGCGAGAACACGCGAGTGTGCCGCGCTGAGCGAGGAAGTAGCTTCCTTGAAGGCTATGGTGGCGGACTCCAGAAGCGGCTCTCCTTGCCAATCAACATGTGGAAGCATTGCAGAAAAAGAATGAGGACCATGTAGAGCTGCTGCGGAGATTCTGCAAGTGCGAGACAATAGAGGCATGCCATGATGATGATGAAGGTGAAGAAGATGAAGAAGAAGAAGAAGAAGAAGTTTGTTTTTTTTTTGTTTTTTAATTTACTTGAATGTTTTTTTGTTTTTTTGTTTTTTTTTTTTTTTTTGTTTTTAATGCAGTGTTTGAAATAAAAATGTGTTTCTAACACTCAGAAATAAACTAACTAATCATACCATAAAAACAAAAACAAAATAAAAAAACAAAATAAAAACAACGACTAAACAAAATAAATACAAAAACTAACTTAACAAAACAAAAACAAAAACCAAAGAAGTTCCAAAAAAAATTTATTATTATTTACAACTAACTGACCACACAAAGAAAAAAGAAAACAAAGAAATTCCAAATTGCAATTTACAAGGAAAAATAAAAACTCAAATTTCAATTTTAAAATTTTTTTTAAATTTTTTTTTTTTAAAACACACAAATATACAAGCAACTCATGGATGACCAGTTAAGGGCCTCAGAAAATACAGCCAGGGGATCCGGGAAGGTTGGAGGGGTCACAAAGGTCCCTCTTAAAACCCAAACTTCTTAGACACCGAAGGTGTCGCCTAAAGAACTCCTAGACACTGTATTGACGGAAGTGCTTACCTGGAGTTACCATAAGTCAGCTCATATGAAAAATCTTTTTTTTAATTTTTTCTAACTTTTTAATTTTTTTTTTATTTTTATAATTTTTTTATAAAAAAGAAACAGAAATTTAAAATAATAACAAGTAAAGAGAAAGGATTGAAATGCTCCCCCTTGAAGCGATTAGGTCGAGTATGAATGCACTTGGAGGTCGCGACTTCTCCCACTGCTCCACATTTCCCATTCTTATGATTGAGGTTGCCATCTCTCTCCATTTTTATTAAACTGTCATAAATTGCTAAAACAAGCACAAATAAAAACTTGAAACAGAATTAAAAGGATTAGGAAATAAATTAAAAAAACTAAAAAATGAAAAGGAAAAATCAACACTTTCATGTTTCAAAGTAACAAGCAACAAAGTAAATAAAACTAGTTTATGAAGTTCGTTCTTTCTCAAATATGATTATCCATATGGTGTGTGGTTTTAATCAAGTATTCAGAAAAAACATTTAGCTATGGTGTTTAGTCTAAACACAAATTTCGAACCCATTAAGAACAAGAAGAACAATAAAGAACCAAGTAGAATTTAAACATGGTGTTTGTCTTCAATATCTACCCATTCATTCACTAATCAGTCCAAGAGTCATATGGTGTTTATGTAAACTTGAACAAGATATTTAATTAAGAACAAGTGAATGAAACCATAAACAAGAAATAATCGACATGCTACTTGAACCTCTTTTGTTTTTGTGTTGTGTAAGCTGGGACTCAAACCCAGTTCTCTTGCTTGTCAGGCAATTGTCCTTGTCCGTTGGACTACAAACACAACTTGTCAATTAACGTCATTAACTTTAAAACATGAAACTGTCTAGTTATATACAAAAAATAAAAATAATAAAAAGTAGGAAAACCAAATAGAATCAAACAATGTTACCGATCCCGGCAAAGGCGCCAAAAACTTGTTGCGTGATTCAGCTGCACCAAAATGGATTCAGCTGCATCCTCAACTTGTGATACTCGCAAGTGCACGAGCCGTTGGTAGTTTAGCATATGTAAGTGCGAGGTCGATTCCACAAGGATTGGTGATTGAATGATCCAATTCAATTTTCCTACACAAAACAAAAATGAAAACAAAAGAAACAAAACAAGAAGAAAGAATGTACATTATTTGAGAACTTGAGAATTTGGAAGAGAAGGTGTTTGGGAAGCTTTGAGGATTTTGGAAGAGAAAGGAAAGTGTTTGGGAAGCTTGAGGATTTTGGAAGAGAATGTGTTTGAGAGCATGGGAAATTTGGAAGAGAAAGGAAAGTGTTTGGGAACTTTGTGAATTTGGAAGAGAGCGGTTGAGAACTTGGAGGATGTTTGTGAACTTGGAGAATTTGAGAATTTAGGGAAGGAAGAGAAAGGTGTTTGTGAAGTGTTTGAGACATGGAGACTTTTAGAGAAGAAAGTAGAGAGATGTTTGAGAACTTTGTGGGTTTTGGAAGAACATGTGTTTGAAAGCTTTAGAGAATTTGATGAAGGAAATGGGAGAAGTGTTTGGGAAGTGTTGGGAGAAGAGAGTGTTTGAAGAATTTAGAAGAAGAGAAAGGAAAAGTGTTTGAGATTTAGTACAAAGAAAATTTAGTAGAATGATCTTATTACAACAATTGAGAACTACAAAGGGAAACTAAGAGAATTTGAGGGAGAGAAGGGAAGGGAGCTCTAGAGAAGTGTTTGAGAGCTCCCCCCCTTGGGGTGTGATTACAAGCTTAGAGAACTTCCCTATTTATAGGCCTAGGGGAAGTGAAAATCTGAATTATACAATAGGTTTACCTACCACACTCACTTCACCAACTTACAACACTCAATTCACCTAACACACTATTACATTTGAAAACAATTCCTCTTGTCTTTAGGCTTAGTGTTGCAACTCCCACTTCATCATCTTTTGGCTCATTTGGCTGCTGCAAAATTCCATTCAAATAATAGGTATTGAATATGCTTCACCAAACTTTCCCACAATCAACAACACTTCATCATGCATATGTCATGCATGACAATGCATTACAGCCAGCTTGTGGGCTCGTTTTGGGCTTGTGGCTTCAGTCTGAAAAATCTGGAAAAATATGGATCTTGAAGCTCTTTGTCTTATCTTTCCAAGCATATGCAGCCCAACTCAAGGAAAAATCGGGAAGGCCTTCAAATGTGATTTGTGGCCCAGTAACGCAGATGTTGCCGAATTTGACCTTAAGTTGCCAAAACATGTATAACTTTCTCTAGAATACTCGGAATCATGAACCGTAAAATTCTACAGAAAATAGACTTCCGTAGCTTTCCAATGATGTATGGCTCATTATCTGGTTCTTCTTGAGCAAGTACAGTCCAATCCGTGAAGTTGACTGATCTGCAGACACCGTTTTGAGCTAATTTGTCTCCAAAATGCAATTAGTGAGTCTCAAGCTTATTACACTGAAACAAACACAAAACTTATTAAAAGCACAAGTTTAACTCAAAAACATAACTAAATCATAAGTTAGAAGGGTACAAAATGATATGTAAATATGCACCGATCAGCCTCCAATGTTAATGGGAATATCAAAGCTGCCAGGATCATCTAGTTTTGGTGGAAGCTTCCTTTGCAACACAGCACTTACATTCTGGTCGAGCTTTACTCCTTCATTTGGAGCGAAATTGAGCTTGTGAGTTTTCAAGTCCTTGATGAATTTTCCATATGCAGGAATCTGTTCAATAAGATCAAGCAAAGGCAAATTGATATTAACTTTACTCAAAATATCATAAATCTCTTTAAAAGCCTTATTTTGCTTTGCTTTCTTGAGACGGCCTGGAAATGGAATTTGTGGAACATATGGAGCGGGTGGCACGTATCTATCTTCTTAAAGATGTGGTGGCACAAATTTGTCATCCCTTTTATGCAATTGGAATTGATCGGATTTCTGAGAATCTGATTTGGCCTTAGGAGCAGATTGAGAAGTTTCCTGTTGTTCTCCTTCCATAGCCATGGTCACCTCCTCTTCATCTTCTACAATCACAACATCATTTGAAAGATTAGAATCAACTTTATTATCAATGATCTTACCTGATCTAAGCACATGAATGGCCTTGGCTTCTGGGTTCTTTGGATTGATCATAGTTTGGCTTGGCCATTTCCCAGGCTCTCTTTAAGATATTTCAGCAGCTATTTGGCCTATTTGAACTTCCAATTTGGCAATGGCAGCTTGTGTAGTTTGCTGGAAATTGGATTGGTTGATTGCCATCTGCTTAACTATGTCTTCCAATGATGATGTTTGTTGTGGCTTTTGGAATGAAGAGGGATTGGCTTGATTCTGAGTATTCCTCCATGAAAAGTTTGGATGATTCCTCCAACCTGGATTATAACTTTGAGAGTATGGATCATTTCTTGGACCTTGGTTGTAGGAATTTACCACCTTAGCTTCCTCTTGCACAAATTCTGGATATGCAGCCCCAAGTGGACAAGCTATGGTAGCATGGTCATGAGCTTCACAAATGCTACACACTTCCTTAGGAGGGTTTCTTGAGTTCAATGCAAGAAGAGCATCTTGTTCGGTTCACAATTGTATATCATTTTGTACCCTTCTAGCTTATGATTTCGTTATATTTTTGAGTTAACCTTGTGCTTTTAACCTCTTTTGTGTTTGTCATTCAGTTCATTGAGCTCTAGGTATCACTTGAGGCATTTGAAGTAAAATGGTGAAAACAATGTGTAAAAACTGAAGACTGAGTTACAAATTCATTTTGGACATATCTTTTTCATCTGTGCTTGGATTGGGCCAATTCACATGTGCATGGAAAGAAGACATTCTGAACTTGAAGATGGATAGCTCTAACTCATCAATTGATTAATCCAACCCCAATCCGTGAGCCCATCAAATTACACATCATGCTGACTTGCAGATGATCTCATTGCTTGCTTGGTCATGCTGACATGAGGATGAGCTATTGGTTTCTGGATGGAAGCTTGGTCATGCTGACATGATGATGAGCTATGGCTGCTGGTGGGATTTGTTGGTGAAGTTCACCAACCATTTCTGATTATCTAATGCAAGTGTGTTAGGTAATTGCTATATTCAATTCTGATTTCTCACTTCCCTCCCCCTATAAATACCTCTTCAATTCCAGATTCAAGGTGTGCAAGCCTGGGATTCACAACCCCACAATTCAGCCATCCTTCACTCCATCCTCCCTCAAACACTTCCATCATTTTCCCAAACACATTCAGAAATTATCCTCAAACAATCTCACAACCCCAAACACTCCAGCAATCAATCCAAAGCTCTAAACAGCCTCAAACCACCAAAACAACTCCAGAAAACCTCTCTTCCATTTCCCTACGAATTTCATCTTTCTTAGCCATCACCACTCACTCAAACTCATCCCAAATCACCTCCATATCCTTCTTACATCTTTCTAGAAGTGGGGAAGCTTTTGGACAAGCATTAGAAGTGGAGAAGCACTTGGAGAAGCCTTGAACACCACAAGAACTTCAAAAAAAGGGGTTTTTCTACTCTTATTGCATTCATTATGTTTTCTCATTTCTGTTCAAGTCTCTTTCCCATTTCTGTTCAAGTTTCAAGTTTGATTCATGATTCATGTTCTTATTCATTTTGCATACCTGCCTATATGCTGATCAGAATGCCTAGCTACCATTTTGATTTGTGTATCTTGGTTTGAATTAAGAGTATACACCCTACTTTAATTCGAATTGAACTATGAATAGGAAGAGTATGTATGGACATTCGACAACAGGGATTAGATACATACTTGGTTGTTTAAAATGTTCTTCTATGCTTAATGGGTTCCTAATGCTTAATTTTAGGTTAGACAACAAATGATCAAATTAGGGAATTAGGAACACAAGGTTAGGACCAAACACCATGGCTTAATCATACTTTAGCTAGAATCAATCTTTGAATCTGAATTAGACTTGTCACTTAAATCCTTATAACCCAGAATTGAATTGTTATGGTGAATCGAATGCCCTAGTCTCCAAATCTGTTTTTCAATCTTCAAAACCACCCTTGCTGCACTTGTTTACTTGTTTCGTTTGAAATCTCAGTTGTTCATTTCCTTTCACAATCACAATCACAATCACTCTCACTTTAAATTCTGTTTTAGACTTAACTTCCTAACTTCTTGAATTCGGTAATCTAAGTACATAACTAATTTGAACTTCTCAGTCCTCGTGGGTACGACCTCGTTCTTGTCTTTGCTATACTACTGATTGGCACGTACACTTGCGAGTTAACATAATTAAACAACAAGTTTTTGGCGCCGTTGCCGGGGACTGAACGAAAGTTCTTCCCTGGTTATGTGCCCAAGGTTACCCTATTCTTTTTAGTGTTTCTAATTAATCTAATTTTCTGTTTCAGGTAGTTTATGTCTAACAGGCCATTCCTTGAACAAGTGAGGTCTTCGTTCCAACGTTCCAGGATCTTTGAACGCAGGACCATCATTGCAACCGAATCGTGTGACCTCTGAAATTCAGAATCGTCTAGAGAGGGAGTTGTCAACTGCAAAAGAGCAAGCTCTTGCTACATTTACAAGTCTTGCTCTCCACACTGAACTTCCTGGTTCTTCACCTTCAAATTCGGAAGCAAGTTCAGACCAAGAAGAAGAAGAAATGATGGCTGCCATTGAGTTCATGGGAGACCTTGATATCCCAACAATTCCAGCATCCCCTTCAAGCATTTCGCTGCCCACTGTAGCTCGAAACTATGAGCTTAAATCTTCTCATCTTAATATGTTACCTTCCTTTTATGGTTTACCTAATGAAGATCCATTAACTCATATAAAGGATATTTTTAATGTTGTAAGTTCTTTTCCCTTGACAGGTGTGACAGAAGATCAACTTCGAATGAGAGTGTTTCCATACACTTTAAAGGATAAGGCGAAGTATTGGTTGAATTCTTTGAAGCCTGGTTCACTCACTACATGGGCTGCCATTCAAAAGAAGTTCCTGGAAAAATACTTCTCCACACAAAAGACCGACATGCTTAGGGACAAGATCTTGTTATTTGCACAGCAAGATGATGAATCGTTTTGTGAAGCATGGGAGAGATTCAATGGGCTGCTCAATCAATGTCCTCATCATGGGATTCCATTGATGCTTCAAATGCGTATGTTTTATAAAGGACTAACCCCTTCTAGTCATAATATTGTCACAAATTTTGCAGGCGGTTCTTATAAGACCAAGACTCCGGAAGAAACGTACGAACTCTTTGAGGGGATAGCAATGGAGACCCAACATACAGATACAAGAGGTAAGCGTGTTGTTAGTGGTTCTAATGATGCTTCTAGTGTGCAGATTTCAAAACTGGAACAAAAGCTAGATGCTCTTCTTGCATTGAACTCAAGAAACCCTCCTAAGGAAGTGTGTAGCATTTGTCAAGCTCATGACCATGCTACCATAGCTTGTCCACTTGGGGCTGCATATCTAAGTTTGTTCATTTCCTTTCACAATCACAATCACAATCACTCTCACTTTAAATTCTGTTTTAGACTTAACTTCCTAACTTCTTGAATTCGGTAATCTAAGTACATAACTAATTTGAACTTCTCAGTCCTCGTGGGTACGACCTCGTTCTTGTCTTTGCTATACTACTGATTGGCACGTACACTTGCGAGTTAACATAATTAAACAACACATCTAGCTTTTGTTCCAGTTTTGAAATCTGCACACTAGAAGCATCATTAGAACCACTAACAACACGCTTACCTCTTGTATCCGTATGTTGGGTCTCCATTGCTATTTCCTCAAAGAGTTCGTACGTTTCTTCTGGAGTTTTGGTTTTATAAGAACCACCTGCAAAATTTGTGACAATATTATGACTAGAAGAGGTTAGTCCTTTATAAAACATACGCATTTGAAGCTTCAATGGAATCCCATGATGAGGACATTGATTGAGCAGCCCATTGAACCTCTCCCATGCTTCACAAAACGACTCGTCATCTTGTTGTGCAAATAACAAGATCTTATCCCTAAGCATGTCGGTCTTTTGCGTGGAGAAGTATTTCTCCAAGAACTTCTTTTGAATGGCAGCCCATGTGGTGAGTGATCCTGGCTTCAAAGAATTCAACCAATATTTCGCCTTATCCTTCAAAGTGTATGGAAACACTCTCATTCGAAGTTGATCTTCTGTCACTCCTGTCAAGGGAAAAGAGCTAACAACATTAAAAATATCCTTTATATGGGTTAATGGATCTTCATTAGGTAAACCATAAAAGGAAGGTAACATATTAAGATGAGAAGATTTAAGCTCATAGTTTCGAGCTACAGTGGGCAGCAAGATGCTTGAAGGAGATGTTGGAATTGTTGGGATATCAAGGTCTCCCATGAACTCATTGGCAGCCATCTCTTCTTCTTCTTGGTCTGAACTTGCTTCCGAATTTGAAAGTGAAGAACCAGGAAGTTCAGCGTGGAGAGCAAGACTTGAAAATGTGGCCAGAGCTTGCTCTTTTGCAGTTGACAACTCTCTTTCTAGACGATTCTGAATTTCAGAGGTCACTCGTCTAGGTTGCAACGATGGTCCTGCGTTCAAAGATCCGGAACGTTGAAATGAAGACCTCACTTGTTCAAGTAATGGCCTTTTAGACATAAACTACCTGAAACAGAAAATTAGATTAATTAGAAACACTAAAAGAATAGGGTAACTTTGGGCACATAACCAGGGAAGAACTTTCGTTCAGTCCCCCGCAACGGCGCCAAAATTTGTTGGTAATATTATGTTAACTCGCAATTGTACGGGGCAATTAGTAGTATAGCAAGACAAGTACGAGATCGTACCCACGAAGACTGAGAAGTTCCAATTAGTTATGTACGTAGATTACCGAATTCAAGAAGTTAGGAAGTTAAGTGTTAAACAGAAATTAAAGTGAGAGTGATTTTGATTGTGAAAGGAAGTGAGCAAACTGAAATTGCAAATGAAAGCAAATAAACAAGTGTAACAAAGAGTGATTTTGAAGAACTGGAAAACGGATTTGGAGACTTGGGCATTCGAATCACCATAACAATTCAACTCTGGGTTAGAAGGAGTCAAGTAACAAGTCTAATTCATATTCAAAGATTGATTCTAGCTAAAGTATGATTAGGCCATGGTGTTTGGTCCTAACCTTGTGTTCCTAATTCCCTAATTTGATCATTTGTTGTCTAACCTAAAATTAAGCATTAGGAACCCATTAAGCATAGAAGAACAATTTAAACAACCAAGCATGTATCTAATCCCTGTTGTCGAATGTCCATACATACTCTTCCTATTCATAGTTCAATTCGAATTAAAGCATGGTGTCTACTCTTAATTCAAACCAAGATAGTTAACAAACAAGTTCTGATGGTGATCAATCATTCAAACAAGCATGTTAACTTATAAGCATAATGAATAAGAACATGAATCATGAATCAAACTTGAAACTCCAAACTTATAAACCCAGAATATTCATGTTAGGTTACATCGAAGCCCTAGTTATGGATTTAGTTGCTCATAATGGAAAAGAAACTAAAACAGAAAATGAGAAAACATAATGAAAACCATAAGAGTAAAAGAAACCCTTTTCTGAAATTTTTGTGGTGTCCAATGCTTCTTCAAGAGCTTCTCCACGTCTAGAATGATATATGAAGGATATGGAGGTGATTTGGGATGAATTTGAGTGAGTGGTGGTGGCTGAGAAAGAGGAAATTCGTAGGGAAATGGAAGGGAGGTTTTCTGGAGCTGTTTTGGTGATTTGGGGCAGTTTAGAGTATCTGGCTGTGTACCTAGAGTGTATGGGGTGGATGTGTGTTTTCTGAAGCTTGAAGCCCTCTCTATTTATAGGGCTAAGAGGGAGTAACATCATGATGAATTCCAACACCATCCTTCATCATTTGCTGCAGCACCTCAGGCTTTATTCACATGGGTTCAAAGCTGATCAGTTGTGGCTGCCTTTTGCTGCCAAACCATGTGATCTTCTTTTGGCTGCCAACCCATGTGGTCTTCTTTTGGCTGCCAAAGTCAGATACAGCTGGGGTGAGGCACATGGGTTAAAGGAGGTGACAAGCTCATTAGCTGGCAGCTGCAATCCTGAGCATGGTGCAACTTGATGGGATCACGGATTGGGCTTGACTTCATCAATGGATACGTTTGAGCAGTCCATCTTGGAGTTCAGAATCTCTTCTTTCCATCCACATATTATTTGGGCCAGTCCAAGTTGGGAGGAGGAAGTTAAGGCCCAAACAAATTACTAACTCAGTCTGCTCGTTTTTTGCCCAATTGTGCAACTTTTCTTATCCAAAGCCACCATTGCTACCTAAGGCCCAATGAACTGAATGACAAACAGAAAAAGGGATTAAAAGCACAAGTTTAACTCAATAACATAACCAAATCATAAGCTAGAGAGGTACAAAATGATATACAATTATGAACTGATCAAAAGTAAAGTAAAGTAAAGGTGCTCCCCCTTGAAGCGATTAGGTCGAGCTTGCCCGGGAAATCCGAAATGGTGTTCGCTCTCTCTCATCAGCATATGCCTATTTAAACCACATCTCTACAAGCGGATGATACCCAGCATTTCTTCCTGCAAACTCAAGGAAAAACATCAAAAAATTCAGAAGCAAAACAAATGGCATCCTCATGCACTCATGTTGATGATCTCAACCTTGAGCTCTCACTTGCACCACCGAATGCCCAGATAAGGGCTCCTCAAAACCCTGTCTTCCCAAACTCCACATATCATCACGGTACGGCCTCAAACTTTGCTGAGGTAATACCGAACTTTTCTGAGGCAGTGCCGAACAGAGCAGTGCTGCCTGGGCAGCATGACTGGCAGTAAACTCACATCGGCAGGATCACCTGCATGTGGCACAGAGGTCCAACAAGGCTGCAGTGGAGGAGTCCCACAATTTAACGGTGCTCCATGCGGTCTCAGCTACCAATTTAGGCATGCGATTGTTGGCGAGAACACGGGAGTGTGCCGCGCTGAGCGAGGAAGTAGCTTCCTTGAAGGCTATGGTAGCGGACCTCCAGAAGCGGCTTTACTGTGCCAATCAGCATGTGGAAGCACTCGGAGAAAAAAATGAGGACCATGTGGAGCTGCTGCAAATTCCGCAAGTAAGAGAGAATAGAGGCAAGCCATGATGATGAAGATGATGAAGAAGAAGAAGAAGAAGAAAATGATGATGATGTTGTTTTTTAATTCACTTGAATGTTTTTTTTTTTTTTTTGGTTTTGTTTTTTTTTTGTTTTTTTGTTTTTTTTAAAGTGAAATAAAGTTTGTTTTTTTTTTTTAACACTTGGAAATAAACTAACCAAGCAAAGCACGTAAATAAATACATAAACTAACTTAACAAAAGCAAAGACTGAACAGAAAAAGAAAACAAACAAAATAAAAATAAAAAAAAAGTAAAAAACAAAACTTAATTTAAAAACACACGAATATACAAGCAACTCACATATGACCAGTTAAGGGCCTCAGAAAAACACAGCTAGGGGATCCGGGAAGGTTGGAGGGGTCACAATGGTCCCGCTTAAAACCCAAACTTCTTAGACACCGAAGGTGTCGCCTAAAGAACTCCTAGACACTGGATTTGACGGAAGTGCTTACCTGGAGTTACCATAAGTCAGCTCATATGAAAAATCTTTTTTTAATTTTTTTAATTTTTAATTTTATTTTATTTTTTATAAAAAAAAAAAAAGAGAAGTTTAAAATAATAACAAGTATAGAGAAAGGATTGAAATGCTCCCCCTTGAAGCGATTAGGTTGAGCGTGATGCAATTGGAGGTCGCGACTTCTCCCACTACTCCACACTTCCCATTCTTATGATCGAGGTTGCCATCTCTCTCCATTTTAATGAAGCTGTCATAAATTGCTAAAACAAACACAGAAAACTTGAAACAGAATTAAAAGATTAGGAAATAAAAACTAAAATGAAATAGAAAATCAACACACGTCCAATTTCATGCTTCAAAGTAATAAGCAGCAAAGTAAATCAAACTAGCTTATGAAGTTCGTTCTTTCTCAAATATGATTATCCATATGGTGTGTGGTTTTAATCAAGTATTCAGAAAAAGCATTTAGCTATGGTGTTTAGTCTAAACACAAATTCCGAACCCATTAAGAACAAGAAGAACAATAAAGAACCAAGTAGAATTTAAACATGGTGTTTGTCTTCAATATCTACCCATTCATTCACTAATCAGTTCAAGAGTCATATGGTGTTTATGTAAACTTGAACAAGATATTTAATTAAGAGCAAGTGAATGAAACCATAAACTAGAAATAATCAACACGCTACTTGAACTTTTTTTTTTTTGTGTGTTGTGTAAGCTGGGACTCAAACCCAGTTCTCTTGCTTGTCAGGCAATTGTCCTTGTCTGTTGGACTACAAACACAACTTATCAATTAACCTCATTAACTTTAAAACATGAAACTGTCTAGTTATATACAAAAAATAAAAATAATAAAAAGTAGGAAAATCAAATAGAATCAAACAATGTTACCGATCCCCGGCAACGGCGCCAAAAACTTGTTGTGTAGATTTCAGCTGCATCAAAATGGATTCAGCTGCATCCTCAACTTGTGATACTCGCAAGTGCACGAGCCGTTCGGTAGTATAGCATATGTAAGTGCGAGGTCGATTCCACAGGGATTGGTGATTGAATGATCCAATTCAATTTTCCTACACAAAACAAAAATGAAAACAAAAGAAACAAAACAAGAAGAAAGAATGTACATTACAAGAAAAATAAATTACAACTAAGAAAACATTAAGGAAACTAAGAGAACTTTGAGGAAGAAGGGAAGTGTTTGAGAACTTTGAGGAGGGAGAAGAAAGTATTTGAGAACTTGGAGAAGAGAAAGGTGTTTGGGAAGTGTTTGAGAACTTAGAGAATTTGGTGAAGGAATGGAGAGATGTTGAGAACATGGGGAATTTGGAAGAGAAAGGAAGGTAAGTGTTTGAGAGCTTTAGAGAGGGGAGAAGTGTTTGAGAGATTTGGAGAATTTTGGAAAAGTAAGGAAAGTGGGGGTTGGGAACTTTGTGGATTTTGGAAGAACATGTGTTTGAAAGCTTTAGAGAATTTGATGAAGGAAATGGGAGAAGTGTTTGGGAAGTGTTTGGAGAAGAGAGTGTTTGAAGAATTTAGAAGAAGAGAAAGGAAAAGTGTTTGAGATTTAGTACAAAGAAAATTTAGTAGAATGATCTTATTACAACAATTGAGAATTACAAAGGGAAACTAAGAGAATTTGAGGGAGAGAAGGGAAGGGAGCTCTAGAGAAGTGTTTGAGAGCTCCCCCCCTTGGGGTGTGATTACAAGCTTAGAGAACTTCCCTATTTATAGGCCTAGGGGAAGTGAAAATCTGAATTATACAATAGGTTTACCTACCACACTCACTTCACCAACTTACAACACTTAATTCACCTAACACACTATTACATTTGAAAACAATTCCTCTTGTCTTTAGGCTTAGTGTTGCAACTCCCACTTCATCATCTTTTGGCACATTTGGCTGCTGCAAAATTCCACTCAAAAATAGGTATTGAATATGCTTCACCAAACTTTCCCACAATCAACAACACTTCATCATGCATATGTCATGCATGACAATGCATTGCAGCCAGCTTGTGGGCTCGTTTTCGGCTTGTGGCTCCAGTCTGAAAAATCTGGAAAAATATGGATCTTGAAGCTCTTTGTCTTATCTTTCCAAGCATATGCAGCCCAACTCAAGGAAAAATCGGAAAGGCCTTCAAATGTGATTTTTGGCCCAGTAACGCAGATTCTGCCGAATTTGACCTTAAGTTGCCAAAACATGTATAACTTTCTCTAGAAGACTCGGAATCATGAACCGTAAAATTCTACAGAAAATAGACTTCCGTAGCTTTCCAATGATGGATGGGTCATTATCTGGTTCTTCTTGAGTAAGTACAGTCCAATCCGTGAAGTTGACTGATCTGCAGACACCGTTTTGAGCTAACTTGTCTCCAAAATGCAATTAGTGAGTCTCAAGCTTATAACACTGAAACAAGCACAAAACTTATTAAAAGCACAAGTTTAACTCAAAAACATAACTAAATCATAAGTTAGAAGGGTACAAAATGATATGTAAATATGCACCGATCAATGTCGGCTCTTTATGCTTCTCCGATGTGATATCGTTAATAACTGTTTCACAATACCGTCGTGGTTCTTCAATTTTACTTCACTTTTAGACGTCGGTAAATACAATGTCGTAGTTGAATGCTCCAAAACGTCGTTTTTTATTGACAATTTTATTAAAACGGACGTCTTTTTTCACAGTTTTATGAGTACCGTCATTTTATAATAGTGAACCAGTATTTTATGTATTGATTGTTATGTGGCCAAAACCTGCATAATGAAAGTGAAGAAAACACATTACAATTTATTACAAAATTAATGTCATACAGAGTGCTGTTTAGGGCATAAGTAATTTCATAAATTACAAGAGCATCATTCAATCCATATATCTTCACACCCATCTAGAATATTTTGACTCCCATACTCACCCACTAGTTCATCAAATGTGTCAACATTTGGCATCCCTCTAGTAAATGGCTCACACTCAATTCTCACATCACCTAAGACATCATCACCAATAACATCATTATATTCTCTATTAGGCATTGATAACACTACCGACCAACCACGATGCATCGGGTCGTCAACAAAAAATACTTGTTTGACTTGAGAAGCCAAAACAAATTGGTCATTCCTATGTCCAATTTTACTAAATTGGTCATTCCTATGTCCAATTTTACTCAAATCTACAAGGGTAAATCCAAGTTCGTCGACTACAAGGCCGGAAGTACTATCTATCCAATCACACCTAAATACTGGGATTGTAAACTTTTGGTAGTCAAGGTCCCAAATTTCTTGAATGACACCATAGAAACCCATATTTGAGAGAATTGGGTCCTTGGCACTAGCAACTTGCATGGTATGTGCAAGTAAATAAACTCCACTATTTTGAACTGTTCGCATATCATCTTGTGCCTTGATGTTAAATTTAACACATTTAATAAGATAGCTCCTATATAATGGCACTGCCATGTTTGGATCAGCTGCTAGCCACCTTAAATTTTCTGATACGTCATGATTGTCTCCCTCATCAAGTTCACTTTGAACCTGCAAATTAATCATATCTTAATTCAATCTAATATAGAAAGAAGAAAATTAAAAGTCCAATATGTTATTGAATAACATATACCTTGAAGCGTAGCCATTGAATGAAAGTGCTATTGTGCTTATCTTGCAGCCACTTTGTTCTCTTTCTAAATTTTGGATAAGCGGCCTTGATGTGGATCATATGTTCCCTACATGACACAAAAAATTCAAGCATTACGGTCTCAAACATATAAGATAAACATAAGGAATAATTTAAAATTGAAACTTAAAGAATAAAACTCATACTCGATATAAGATAGGACTTCCTCCGTATTCTCTAAGACATGTAGATGTGCTTGGTTCAACAGGTGCCGATCAACTAAGCTCACTGTGCAACCTGATAATGACTTTGAAACTCCTATCTTCTGACTTGATGGCACTCCAATTGTACTAATATCAGATAAATGTTCAGTGCAAAATTCTCAGCTTCTTCAACTATATAACGCTCAGCAATGCAACCTTCGGGATGAGTACGGTTCTGAACATACCCCTTTAGAACTTTCATATATCTTCCGAACGGATACATCCATCTAAAATATACTGGCCCACATAGATGAACTTCTCTGACAAGATGTACTACTAGATGAATCATGATATCGAAGAATGAAGGTGGAAAGTATTTTTCAAGCAAACACAAAGTAACTACTACATCTTCTTCCAACTTATCTAGCTTGGAAACATCAACCGTCTTTGCACATATAGCATTGAAGAAGAAGCACAATCGAGTTATTGCATACCTTGCAGGCTTTTCCAAAACAGAATGAATTGCCACTGGGAGCAATTGTTGCATTAAGGTATGACAATCATGTGATTTAAGGCCAAGAAGTCTTGAATCTTGTAAAGATACAAGATTTTTTATATTTGAAGAATAACCTTCAGGGACCTTCATACTATAGAAAGAATTACAAACCGCTCTCTTCTCTGCTCTTGACAAATTCCAAGGCCCTGGAGGCAAACAAGTACGTCTTTCTCCATACTCGAGTTGCAAATCAGTTTTGACCCACATGTTCAATAAATCTAACCGAGCAGCAATCCCATCTTTATTTTTTCCAGGGATCTCCAGCAATGTACCAATGATACTATCACAAACATTCTTCTCAATGTGCATAACATCTAGGACATGCCTCACTGGAAGGTATTTCCAATACTCAAGATCAAAGAATTTTGACTTCTTCTTCCAACAAACTTTGTCACCATCATTTTCACCTCCACCTCCCCCTTTTTTCGAGCCCTATATGTAATTAATATCTTAAACCATATGCAACACTTCTTCTCCCGTTAATGGCTCTAGAGGCGTGCCATATTCAGGTTTCCCATTAAAAGCTGCATGTTGCCTCCTATATGGATGATTGATTGGTAACCATTTTCTATGCCCAATGTAACAAATTTTGTGGCCATTTTTCAACATGTGATTAGGTGTATCATCGCCGCATATTGGACAAGCTTTATATCCTTTAACAACACAACCAGATAAGTTTCCATTGGCGGGAAAATCATTAATCGTCCACAGGAATGCAGCTTCTAAGTGTAAAGTATTCTCCTATGTGTGCATCATACACTCCTCTAATCCCATCCCACAAAGATTTTAAATCATCAATCAAAGGCTCCAAGTAGACGTCTATATCATTTCCGGGTTGTTTAGGACCGGAAATCAATAAAGTCAATATCATGAACTTTCGTTTCATGCACAGCCATGGTGGGAGATTATATGTAACTAAGATAACTGGCCAGGAACTATATCTGCTACTTAGAGAACTGTGGGGATTGAATCCATCAGATGAAAGAGCCAATCTCAAGTTTCTCGGCTCATTACCAAACTCGGGCCATTTATCATCAACAAGTTTCCAAGACGGGGAATCCGCCGGATGAGACATCTGGCCGTCAATTGATTTTCTAGCAGCATGCCAAGTCAAATTCTTAGCTGTCTCATGTGATTGAAACATCCTTTTAAACCTTGGAATTGGAGGAAAATACCACACCACCTTCGCTGCCACACCCTCTTTCAAGAACCCATCTTTGGTTTCCTTCCACCTTGAGATACCACAAGTAGGACAATTAGCTGAATCTTCATACTCCTTCCTATACAAGATGCAATCATTGGGGCATGCGTGAATTTTCTCATAACTCAGCCCCAATGCACACAAAATCTGTTTTGCCTCATACATAGAGGCCGAAGTATCAATAATTCTGTAAAACATACATCACTCATCCCATGTTTTGCCTTCAAATTATACAACTTCACTAATGCCGATAACTTGGTTACTTTCTATAACCAAGGTACAATGGTTGATCTCCATCCCCAATCACATTAGCAAACTCATAAGGATCGGATCCAAAATCACCAAAATCATTATCATCCATCTCTATTTCTTCAACACAAAACTGTACCTACTATGGTTATCATCTTCTTCAACATTTCTACTAGCATTAGTAGTTGCTTCCCAAGGTTCTCCATGAAATGTCCAATTCTTATAGCTTTGGTCAACTCCATTAAAGTAGAAGTGATCCCTTATAATTCCAACCCCAAACAATTTCAAATTCACACATTTAACACATGGACAACGGATATGCGTTGTAGTTAGAAGATTTTATACAGAAAATTGCAAAAATGCTTTCACCCATAACTCATATGCCTTCGATCTTCTATCCGAGTGCATCCATGACTTATCCATCTCCGACACTATATCCTATTATCTATAATAAGGTGAAAGACAAACAATGACCATCACTATAGCAGGTTATATAAGGTTTTAATAGCAAGTAATTTAGTATACAGACGACGGTTTTTAAACAACAACAGACGTATTACACATATATAGATGACGGGTGTTAAAAAACATCGTCTAATGCTAGCAAAAAACAGGGCCAGTGAACTTGAACCACGACGGTAGTTAAAAAATGCGTCGTGGTATAAAAATATAGACGACGGTTTGTTAAAAACCGTCGTCGTATGCATAAAAAAGATATCGAAATCCCAGTTTATTTTCAAGAACCCAAAATATATTCAGAACACAACATATACATTAATTTTTATGTTGGGTATTAAGAACACGTATACTAAGCACGAAATCAACATATACTAAGCATGAAAACATTAAATCCATTACCGATTCATAATAACAGAGAGTGATTAAAAGATCCGACAACATTAAAATATCACAAAACCCTTTACCACATAACTGAATATCATTCAATGAATTTACAAGTATGAGATTAGGGTTTGTACTTACAGGTAGGCAGAGCTCACAGATTTTACGGAGTTGTAAACTTGGCCAACTTGGATTCGACGGAGAGCCCAACTTTGAATTAGAGTTGAACTGAGAGAGCGGAGCGAAATGTTTTAGGTCACAGACTATGGCCAACTTGGTTCAGGGTTACAAGTATAAGAGTTAGAGCGAAATCTGAAAATTTTAGGTCGCGGTGAAATTTTTAGAAAGCACGCTCTTTAAAACACATCGACGGAAAAGAACAATAAACCGTCGTTAAAATTTCAACCTAAACATGACGCTTATTTAAAGAATGACGTCGTTGTTGATCGGTTCATAATTGTATATCATTTTGTACCCTTCTAACTTATGATTTGGTTATGTTTTTGAGTTAAACTTGTGCTTTTAATCCTTTTTGTGTTTATGTTTCAGTTAATTGAGATTTAGGTAACAATGAAAGCAAGAGATCACATTTGATGCAATCCATGCATGTTAAGGGCTGATTGGCATAAGAGGAATATGAGCTTAAAAACAAACTCATTTTAGCTACAACCCATTTCCAGCCCAATTTCGTAGGTCAGCTTCTTGGACTTGGATCAGCATGCTATGGGGCTTGGATGAGGTGAAGATCTTCATGAAACTTGTTCCAATGGGTGTCTACTATAACATATCCAAATTTCAGCCCAATTGGACATTTGTGGAGTGCTCAGTCCGTCCAACACTCAACCTTGCTCAAGAGGATTTCTAGCTGCCAGCTTTTTGCCATGTGCCTCCTTTTAGCCATGTGCCTCTCCCTAGCTATAATTGACTTTGTGCTCAACATAATGAGTGAAGTGGCGAGGCATTCCAGCTATTAAAGAGAAAGCAAGAGCATATTTGTGAAGACAAAAATACATCATGGCAAAGGGGACAAGGAAGAGACAAAGGTTAAAGTGCCATGGTGGAAAGGAGAGAGAGAAGAAGGAGGAATGATGAGAGGTATTTTGCTTCAGCCTTTGGACATGGGAATTGAATTGGCAGATCACTTTGGAGCTGGAGATCAGCTTTTGAGCTACTAAAGAGAAGCATGTGCATGCATGTGAAGCAAAAGAAAGAAATGAAATGAAATGAAGTCAATTCCAGTCCCTTTTTCGGCAGCCAACTTGCAGTGGAGTTGAAACCTGTGGGTCTACTGCTCCAATAGGAATACTTTCTTCATAGAAGTTGTTCCAATGGGTGTCTAGTATAACATATCCAATTTCAGCCCCATTGGATACGTTTTGAAACCTGTGGCCTTCCTACACCAAGTCTGGTTCAGAAGAATCGTTTTTCAGCAAGTAAAAGGCAACCACATGGGTTGGTGTTGCGTAGATTCAGCGGCACCAAAACGGATTCAGCTGCATCCTCAACTTGTGATACTCGCAAGTGCACGAGCCGTTCGGTAGTATAGCATATGTAAGTGCGAGGTCGATTCCACAGGGATTGGTGATTGAATGATCCAGTTTAGTTTTCCTACACAAAATAGAAATGAAAACAAAAGAGCAAAAAACAAGGATTTTGTGCAACACTTGAGAACATGGAGAGTTTTTGGAGAGAACGAGAGAATGTGTTTGAGAAACTTAAGGATTTGGAAGAGAATGTGGTGAGAACATGGGGATGATTTTTGGAAGGGAAGAGAAATGTGTTTGAGAACTTGGAAAATGGAGGAGAAAGTGTTTGAGAAGTGTTTGAGATTTAATAAATAGAAAATTTAGTAGAATGATCTTATTACAACAATTGAGAACTACAAAGGGAAACTAAGAGAATTTGAGAGAGAGAAGGGAAGGGAGCTCTAGAGAAGTGTTTGAGAGCTCCCCCCCTTGGGGGTGTGATTACAAGCTTAGAGACTTCCCTATTTATAGGCCTAGGGGAAGTGAAAATCTGAATTATACAATAGGTTTACCTACCACACTCACTTCACCAACTTACAACACTTAATTCACCTAACACACTATTACATTTGAAAACAATTCCTCTTGTCTTTAGGCTTAGTGTTGCAACTCCCACTTCATCATCTTTTGGCTCATTTGACTGCTGCAAAATTCCACTCAAATATAGGTATTGAATATGCTTCACCAAACTTTCCCACAATCAACAACACTTCATCATGCATATGTCATGCATGACAATGCATTGCAGCCAGCTTGTGGGCTCGTTTTGGGCTTGTGGCTCCAATCTGAAAAATCTGGAAAAATATGGATCTTGAAGCTCTTTGTCTTATCTTTCCAAGCATATGAAGCCCAACTCAAGGAAAAATCGGGAAGGCCTTCAAATGTGATTTTTGGCCCAGTAACGCAGATGCTGCCGAATTTGACCTTAAGTTGCCAAAACATGTATAACTTTCTCTAGAAGACTCGGAATCATGAACCGTAAAATTCTACAGAAACTAGACTTCCGTATCTTTCCAATGATGTATGGTTCATTATCTGGTTCTTCTTGAGCAAGTACAGTCCAATCCGTGAAGTTGACTGATCTGCAGACACCGTTTTGAGCTAACTTGTCTCCAAAATGCAATTAGTGAGTCTCAAGCTTATAACACTGAAACAAACACAAAACTTATTAAAAGCACAAGTTTAACTCAAAAACATAACCAAATCATAAATTAGAAGGGTACAAAATGATATGTAATTATGCACCGATCAGTTGGTAGCAAAAGGCAGCTACAACACCTTTGAACCCATGTGAAGAAAGCTGGAGGTGCAGCAAATGAAGTATGAGATAGAGTTGATTCCAACCACACTAACCTAGACAAGATGAAGTGGGAGTTATGGGTTGTATTAAAGGAGGAATGGTGGTGTTGCATTTCATCATGATGTTCCTCCCTCTTAGCCCTATAAATAGAGAAGTCTTCAAGCTTCAAAACACACCCCAAGAGGGGGAGCTCTCAAACACTTCTCTAGAGCTCCCTTCCCTTCTCTCCCTCAAATTCTCTTAGTTTCCTTTCAAGTTGTCAATTGTTGTAACAAAATGAGTTTACTAAATTTTCCTTCAAGTTTTCTTAGTTCCACTTTACTTTTATTTGTAATGTACATTCTTTCTTAAGTATTCAAGTTTAATTAGTTTCCAAGTTTCAATTGTGGTTTTTGTTCTTATTCATTATGCTTATAAGTTAATATGCTAGTTTGAATCGATCACCATTTGGGTTTGCATGTTGGCTATCTTGGTTTGAATTAAGAGTATACACCATGCTTTAATTCGAATTGAACTATGAATAGGAAGAGTATGTATGGACATTCGACAACAGGGATTAGATACATGCTTGGTTGTTTAAATTGTTCTTCTATGCTTAATGGGTTCCTAATGCTTAATTTTAGGTTAGACAACAAATGATCAAATTAGGGAATTAGGAACACAAGGTTTTGACCAAACACCATGGCTTAATCATACTTTAGCTAGAATCAATCCGTTAATCTAATTGAACTTGGGAACTTATTTGCTTGAGTTATTTCCTTTTTTTCTTATTTTATTTATTTTCTTTTTCATTTCTGTTTTGTGTAGGGGAAATGAATTGGATCATTCAATCACCAATCCTCTTGGGATCGACCTCGCACTTACATATGCTATACTACCGAACGGCTCGTGCACTTGCGAGTATCACAAGTTGAGGATGCAACTGAATCCATTTTGATGGAGGCAATTGTACGGGGCAATTAGTAGTATAGCAAGACAAGTACGAGGTCGTACCCACGAAGACTGAGAAGTTCCAATTAGTTATGTACGTAGATTACCGAATTCAAGAAGTTAGGAAGTTAAGTCTAAAACAGAAATTAAAGTGAGAGTGATTGTGATTGTGAAAGGAAGTGAGCAAACTGAAATTGCAAATGAAAGCAAATAAACAAGTGTAACAAAGAGTGATTTTGAAGAACTGGAAAATGGATTTGGAGAGTAGGGCATTCGAATCACCATAACAATTCAACTCTGGGTTATAAGGAGTCAAGTAACAAGTCTAATTCAGATTCAAAGATTGATTCTAGCTCAAGTATGATTAGGCCATGGTGTTTGGTCCTAACCTTGTGTTCCCAATTCCCTAATTTGATCATTTGTTGTCTAACCTAAAATTAAGCATTAGGAACCCATTAAGCATAGAAGAACAATTTAAACAACCAAGCATGTATCTAATCCCTGTTGTCGAATGTCCATACATACTCTTCCTATTCATAGTTCAATTCGAATTAAAGCATGGTGTCCACTCTTAATTCAAACCAAGATAGTTAACAAACAAGTTCTGATGGTGATCAATCATTCAAACAAGCATGTTAACTTATAAGCATAATGAATAAGAACATGAATCATGAATCAAACTTGAAACTCCAAACTTATAAACCCAGAATATTCATGTTAGGTTACATCGAAGCCCTAGTTATGGATTTAGCTACTCATAAAATTTCAAAAGAAATATGACGCATATTAAAATAATTGGGTCGTGGTATCTCCATACAACGTAAAAAAAAACGGACGTATTAGAAAATTAAATAGACAAATATACCCAAAACCCTAAACCCTAATAAATAAAACCTAAATTATATATATATTTTTTAAATAATTTTTCAAAAGGGATTAGGGTTTTATGGCCTAAAATATCTCGTCCATAAAACCCTAACCCCTAATCCCTTTTCTAATTTTATTTAAACCCTAAACCCTAAATCTTAAACCATTAAAGTATAAGTGACGTTGTGACTCATGAAAACATTTTTATTTTTTGTGGTCATTTTAAATTTGTATAACTCAAACTTATTTTTTTAAAGCTTAAGGGGAAGAAAATATCTCAATGACTTCATAGGAGTTGACATTGCATTTTTTGGATTTATTTTAAATTTATTATGAATATTTCGAATTAAATAGAATAAAATATTATTAATGAAACCCACAAACCACGTCGGCGTTAAGAAATTAAAGACGTTGTAAAGCATAATAAACGACTTACTTTTTAAAAAAACGTCGTTTAAACGTAAAACCATGGCCATTTTTATTCTTCTTCCGACGTACAAATAATATTCCACGACCTAAACTCTTAACTTCTCGCCGTCTAATAATCAATCAAACAACGTCGTCTATAGAACCAAGAGCGTCGTTTGAAATACATTTTACGTCTTTTTCAAAATAACTATGATGTTGTTAAGTGTGTACAACGTCATTTTAAAGAAACAACGGTTTAGAAAAGCGCTCTTTGTAAATCATCGACGGAAAACAAAAAAACCGTCGTTAAAAATACAAATAAACATGACGCTTATTACATCTATACCCTAAACCCTAAACCCTAAACCATAAAATATAAACCCTAAATTATATATATTTTTAAATAATTTTAGAAAATGGTTTATGGTTTTATGGCCTAATATATATTAACCATAAACCCTAAATCCCAAAATAAACCTTTATCCCCCTAAACCGTAAACCCTAAACCATTAAAGTATAAGTGATGTTGTGACTCATGAAAACATTTTTTGTTTTTGGTGGTCATTTTAAAATTGTATAACTCAAACTTAATTTTTTAAAGCTTAAGGGGGAAGAAAATATCTCAATGACTTCATAGGAGTTGACGTTGCATTTTTTGATTTATTTTAAATTTATTATGAATATTTCGAATTAAATAGAATAAAATATTATTAATGAAACCCACGAACTACATTGGCGTTAAGAAATTAAAGACGTTGTAAAGCATAATAAATGACTTACTTTTTAAAAAAAACGTCGTTTAAAGGTAAAACCATGACCATTTTTATTCTTCTTCCGACGTACAAATAATATTTCATGACCTAAACTCTTAACTTCTCGCCGTCTAATATCAACCAAACAACGTCGTCTATAGAACCAAGAGCGTCGTTTGAAATACATTTTACGTCTTTTAAAAAAAAAAAACTATGACGTTGTTAAGTGTGTACAACGTCATTTTAAAGAAACGACGGTTTAGAAAAACGCTCTTTGTAAATCATCGACGGAAAACAAAAAAACTGTCGTTAAAAATATAAATAAACATGACGCTTATTACATCTATACCCTAAACCCTAAACCCTAAACCATAAAATATAAACCCTAAATTATATATATATATTTTTAAATAATTTTAGAAAATGGTTTATGGTTTTACGGCCTAAACCCCAAAAATAAACCTTTATCCCCCTAAATCCTAAACCCTAAACCCTAAACCATTAAAGTATAAGTGATGTTGTGACTCGTGAAAATATTTTTCTTTTTGGTGGTCATTTTAAAATTGTATAACTCAACCTTAATTTTTTAGAGCTTAAGGGGGAATAAAATATCTCAATGACTTTATAGGAGTTGACGTTGCATTTTTTGGATTTATTTTAAATTTATTATGAATATTTCGAATTAAATAGAATAAAATATTATGAATGAAACCCACAAACCACGTCGGCGTTAAGAAATTAAAGACGTTGTAAAGCATAATAAACGACTTACTTTTAAAAAAAAAAGTATAAATGATAAAACAATGGCCATTTTTATTCTTCTTCCGACGTACAAATAATATTCCACGACCTAAACTATTAACTTCTCGCCGTCTAATATCAACCAAACAACGTCGTCTATAGAACCAAGAGCGTCATTTGAAATACATTGTACGTCTCTTTTTAAAAAACTATAACGTTGGTAAGTGTGTACAACGTCATTTTAAAGAAACGACGGTTTAGAAAGTGCCCCTGGGTTTTTCACAACATGAAAACCTCAACAAATTTGGTTCAACATGATCTTGGGTTTTTCACAACATGAAAACCTCAACAAATTTACAGGGGGGTTGACGGTTTATGGTTTTTGGATATATTTTAAATTTATTATGAATATTTTGAATAAAATAGATATAAAGACGACGGTGGTTGATATAATTATGTCGTTGCAAGATTTATTACACGTCGGTCACACAATTTCCTTTTTAAATAATGAAAACCTATTTTAAATTCATAGGGAAAAAAAAGAATGTACATTATACATAAAATTTGCACAAAAACTTGTCTAATACTAACCAATTTTGTACAAAAACTTGTCTAATTCTAACAAAATTTGTACATTTTATAAAAATGTTTAAGTATTCTAAAAATCATCTACTCCATATGAACACAAACAAACTCTGCCCATTCTTTCCTAACTTCTTCAATAGCAGCTTGAGGGTATGGCGTTTGATCCTTTCCCTTCGCAAACTGCAATCCATAAACAATGATTATTCTAACAGACGACGCTATTTTTCATTTACCGACGTAGTATATATATTCAACGACGGTATTTATAATTTACCGTCGTTGATAATACAAAAAACAACATAAAATAAATCAGAAAATTTTCTTCTTACCATCTTCTCAAATTCCAGGGAAGTATCCAAGATGATGTCTCTCATAAAGCGCATGACATAATACCCGCATTCTACACTGCTTGGTTGCTTTGGAGTGCCGGGCAGAGTTTTCCAAACGGGTGCTTTACAGCCTACTCTGCCTATGTGTGAATTATACATTTTTAAAGCACTGTTCACTATATTTTTCCCGTCATCATCCACAACTCGATTTCCAGGCAGTGGATCCAGAAAATAGACGGTCTCCTTCTTTGCTCTCACAATGATCAAGACCCAATGACGGCTGCACAAATAAATATAAAGGTTAAACAGTTTTATATGCAGAGCATCATACAAACAAAATCCTGTTTTTTGTTTGGAGACTAACCCTGGATTGTAAGGCATCAGGAAAATTTGTTCACCATCTGTTTTTTGAAGTTGATTGAATACGACACGTGATCTTTCAGTTAATGAACCAGCGTAAGCACTAACTACAGCAGGGTCGATAAAGCCAACCATGTTCACCATATTTGTAGCCTTCAAATTATCAAATAGGCACCTCATATATACTGCAACCACAGGAGCCCCAATTTCTTCCATGCCAGCAAACTGTGAAATATCTTCATGCAAGACGAAGGTAGTACGATCCATGCCAAACACCTCCTTCTCAATTGTAAAGGTCATAGCCTTCTCCTGAGGCTTTAGTGTCGTTTCCACATAACGACAAAGGGATTGTAAAGAAGATGGCAACTCCAGCTTTGAATAATCTGGTACTTCAGGATTATGTTTGAAGAAATAAAGCAACATAAACTGACGTGGTAAATCAATAAACACGACGGTTTAAATAACAAAACGTCGTCTGAAAATAAGTTAAATGACGGGAAAAAAATACTGTCGTAATGAATACTTTATTACGTCGTATAAAAAACCGACGTCTAATTCAAATGCAAAATTCATAGATAATAAATTTACCTTTTCAATTTGCTTTTCTCCAACATTGGATTGCTGTTGTAATAAATAAAGAGATATATATACACTATGCCAAAAAAGGGCTTTAGCAACGGATAAAATCCGTTGCCTATTACACATAAATACCGTGGTATTCAAGCCTGTTGCCTATTACTATGTAATAGGCAACGGATATTATCCGTGGCTGTTTACTACTTACTACATCGGATATTTGGTAAACTCCGATGCGTAAATGATTTCCGTGTGCTAAAAAACGTTGACTTCTGACGCCTAAACCTAAAACAGCATCAGGAGTTTCAAAAGAGATGAGGCTAAAAAGGTATTACAGCATTAGTGACATCTGCTATCCTGATGCGTATTATCAATTACAACATCGTAGAAACAAATAATAGTGTTGTGAATTATCTTATACGTCATCGCTTTTTTTATTTTGCGGACATGAAAAGCCTCCAATAGTGCTGGTGATTACATAAATGCTGATGCTACTTCTAGTTTTAGGTAACAGTAATCATAGATATCTGGTTGTTATTTTTATCTTTCAGTTTCAGTTATTTCTGGAAAACTGAAGTTGTTATAAACAATACGCATCACTTATGTAAGGAAGGGGTAGGTATTTTGCTTCTTTCACATCACAATTTACTTAGTTACTTTGTTAGTATTTAAGAAAGGCCTCATTTCCAATCATATTGTGTTGCTATTGCTTATAAATATATATAAACAGTAATTTAAATATATTCGTACTTGTCTATATATATATATGTATAAGCAAAATACTTGAATGATTCATACTTCTCACATCCAAATCACAATTTTACCAACCCTACACCACAAATTATCCATACTTGTCTATGCATAAGCAAAATACTAGCTAGAGAAACATGTAAAATGAAGGAATGTTTAGCTTAATCAAAAAGTCATTCTAGGACATGAGTTGCCAATTCTTCTCGCACCTCATCCAATTCCATTTGGGTGTACGTGTCCTTCCTTCTAGCTCTATACTAGAAAAAAAAACACATAGAATGTAATCACAAACAGTATGTAATATTGACATAAGCTTAAAAAGTGTAAGGTACTAAATTTGCATAAGATATGTTGTTACTTCAAATTAACCAATATGCAAATTTACGAAATCATATTGGTGAACAAGAAAATCTAATTTGTGAACCAATCTAATTAGATAACAAGAAGTCATTAAATGGATCCCACTTCATGTTTCAACTAACAATTAAATGATCATGTTAAGATGGACTATAGCAGCTATGAATTCCCCATAATCAATAGTCCTACTATTGTCAACATTAGCATGGAAATAAGTAAAACAGCTTAGCTATTTGAAACATAAACAAAGTCAAAGGTAATGAATTTGGCACATTAACAAGAAGATTGAGAATTAGACATGTATGTAAGCCTGAAAATCCCATTTTTACAAATCCAAGGGTGACCTGAAAACGAAAATACATCACTTGAAAGCTTGAGAGTAGCAAAAGTGTGCAATTTACACTGGGCAATTATGATGAATAACACTTCAACAGTCTTTCTAAATCTTCTTTCTTAAAATTTGAAAAAGCTCACACTAACAAGGAAAGCTAAATAATAGGTGTAAGTTGAAAAGAATGGAATATCTCCCACATCCTATACTTTAAATGGTTAATTCTAGGCAGACTTCTAAAGTTTATTCCTTTTTAGCTAAATTTTTCCTCAAGAAAACATAGCTGATTCTC
Organism: Prunus fruticosa; assembly: GCA_018703695.1. Classification (NCBI taxonomy): domain Eukaryota; kingdom Viridiplantae; phylum Streptophyta; class Magnoliopsida; order Rosales; family Rosaceae; genus Prunus; species Prunus fruticosa. Next base: position 18,800,148 of record CM031918.1, on the reverse strand, counting down.
TTTAGACATTGAATGTGCTGAGTTCAACTTAAAGGGCCTGAATGTTTTATCCAAATAATGACATGATCCATCCAACGAAAAGAAAAGGAGAACAACCAACAACAAATAAACTTCCTATTCCGGTCACATTAAACCATGCACATTATTGCACTAAAATAAGGTTTAAACGTACATAGCAATTCATGAGCAGTCAAGTAATCTGAAGGCCGAGAACAGAGCATTTTCCGACATTGGGCTGAATTTTTGTCGTGTTAAGGTTTACAAGAATACAAAAAGGACATTCAGACATAAATAAACAATTAACAACCTTGTATATATGTGTCATTATTATAAGGAGGCAATCCAATGGGAATGAGCGCCTGAGCAGAGGATTTAACTTGCTAACTTGCATCTCAACCATTAGATATGGATAGTCGAGATGCATCTCAACCATTTCCCTTTGTGCGTATCAACAGTATATATGATCTAGACAGTTGAGATGCAAGTCTTCAACCTAAGTGCTCATTAGAATAAGGTCTTTAAGGCCATAACTAAACTAGAAAAGATTTAGCTGGCAGTTGGTAACTCTCAAAAGGCCATACTGATTAAAAAGAATTTAGATAATTTGAATTGCATTCTCATGTCAGGCAGCAATCAAGTTCAGAAACTAAAGGACGACACATATATAGAGATTTCAGATACCTTTCCATGGCTATTCGTAACTCTCAATGTTTGCGTGATGGACCATTACCACTTGTAGGCAGAGTATTGCCGCTAGCTGGATCTAAGTGTAGTTGAAGAAACTGTAAATTGGAAGCACGGAGGAAAATAAGTATCACAAAGTTTAAGTTAAGAACAAACAAACTTAGAGCATGAGAACATCCAAGGTTTCAACTGAAAAATTGGCAAACTATAATGGGCACCAATATTTTATGAGCAAAATGTGGACTTTAGTAACCAAGATTTCCTTTGGAATAGCTGCCTGAAAAATAAAATATGAATAGATATTCGTTGACAAATCAGTGAATGTAGCCTCGATCACTATCATTTGTGGATTTCCAGGCAGCTTTGAGAAGTTGAACACCATCTTCAAGTTGCTGCTCTCAAATGCCAGTACAGATGGATAAGCTGTGCCATTGTTTTCTGTTTCTAGAAAAAAAAAGGCTATCAGAAAATTAACCTAATCATATCTGCTAAACAAAACTCTCAGGGTTGTTAGTATTTTACCCTGTTTTGTTGGGTTGGAGTAAAAGCCGTCCAACATATCAATCATTGGAGCAGCTCCTGCAGAAGAAGTGGGTTGTATGGAATTCAAAGATGGGGATGATAATCCCTCTAATGGTGAAAGAGGCATTTTGGTATCTTGACTGGAGGACAACATATCATAGACAGATATCTACATAAAACAATTCATATATCTACATAAAAAATTCCTGATGTCACCACACCAAGAAACAGGTTGTAATCCAGAAACTAAGAAATTCAACTATGGGTTGCCAGGGCACTATAGCTTTTAAGTTCATTCCACAAAATTTTCTCTTACAGAATCATGCCTTGTCATTTCAATGCACTCAATTCCCAAAAAGAAAAAAGGAGAAAAATAACTAGTATGGATATCGTCAAAAATAAGATGTTCCATTTTACTATTAAAATTATACTATTGAAGTGCACCTGTTATTTACTATGCTCCAGATCATCAAAAATAAAAATTCAAAAAGGAAACCACATTTATTTTTGCTTGATTACCTGGTTTGAAGAAAATTGAGAGTCCAAAATCAATGGCTTTGAGAGAGAAGTCATCGTCCTTGTTAACCAACAAGAAGTTCACGGGCTTTAGATCTCTATGCATGACACCAAGTGAATGGCAAGCTTCAGCAACCCCAACAATAATCCTTGTCAACTCAGCTGCCTTTCTCTCACTGTAATGTCCCCTCTGGATGATGCGGTCAAACAACTCACCGCTAGCACAAGGCTCCATCACAATATGAACAAAACCCTAACTTTTGGGGGAAAGGGAAATGCTTCATTGATATATGAAATTGTGCGAGTTGGCTTGAGAATCGTCGAAGGGAAATGCTTCACCGCTAGCACACCACATAATTCTCCATTTCCATCTTGTTCTTGATTTTGAAGATATTTATCCACATTTCCTGATTTCTGAAATTTCAAGTCCGTATTTGTAATCAAGTATGACTGATTTAAGCAATTGAATGAAGCTAATTTGTGAAGCTAATCAAGTACCCTACATTAGCATGAATCTGGATACTACCAAAAGAAAATTATCATGAAAGATTATACTAATTGGGAGAAACAAATTCTTACATTAATATATCTAGCAAAATGATTCCTTTTTGTTATGAATCTGATATGGGCATCCGCCTTTGTTAGAATACAAAACCAAACTGAAAAACAAAAGGGAATGGCTTACATCCAAATATCCTATCTTGACTTTCTTGCAACTTGAATTGAGGTTCATATAAAAAACACATATAAAGAAATGAATTTAAAAAAACATAAATAAGAGGAAGAAAAATAGGACCAAGTCTCGGCCAGTCTTTGTGGATCCATCAGATTTTCTAGTAGCCCAGTACCTAAATGTCAAACTCAATCATTCGTCGTGACATCTAAAATTAGCTCATTTAGTAAAACATCAGAACTTAGAAACAACAACACAACACAATCATGTTACCCTAAACCCTAAACACATTCACATATATGAAACTCGTATCAAAAGCTCTGCTATCCACAAGAGTATTCGAAACCAGGTGCTTTACACCCAATCTACTACACATTGTGTTGTTTTCTATAGGATGAGGAAAACCTAAAAGAAAATCACATCAAATCATGCTTTGAAAACGAATCAGCTCAGTTTTTCAGCCAACTGGCAATAATGATAAGGCAAATACCTTTTGTTGACCACCGTAACCATCCCTCCAGCAGCTCTTGTAGGCGAGTTGAACAAAACTGAAAAGAAGAAACTGTACAAGTTCAGAAGCTTCCATCCCAAAAATAAAAACAAAAAGCCCCAATTAATCTGCATCTACAACAAACACTAAATCCTATTTAAAAATCATCCACACAATTAAACCTCAACCACTGCCTTTATATGTAGGGATTTGAAATATCAAAAGCCCCAAATCTCTAACTGAAACCCTCATTGATCACAAAAATCTTCGCAAAGAGAAAACTATAGAGAGACAAAAGCGTTACCCTAGTCTTCATCGATTGGGTGGTCAGACGCAACCTACCACAACTCAAGAGAAGAATCGCGCATCCAAGGCTGCAAGAAGTCGCTCAAGTTGCGGTCCAACGTAGAGTAGGGAAGATGGTTCCACTGAGAGTTCGCGAGCAAGGAGAGAACAGTGCGAGAGAGAGACTATTGGGAGTTGGAGAGAAGAGTTTGTCAGCAGATAGAGAGAGACAAAAACTTTCCGCTGTTTGAGAAAGGAAAGAAAAGAAGAGTCTGAAATTGAGAGAGAGAGAGGATGAGAGAGAGTTAAAAATTTCCCAAAAAAATAGAGGGAGAGTCTGAAATTGCGAGGGAGTCTGAAATTTTTCGTTAAAAAAATCACTGTAGCGGGTTGACCATGGTTTTGGCATCGGTGGTTAAATGTTCTGTTGTAAAAGAAATTTGAAGACCATTTTAGGCATCGGTATGTTGAACCACACATGCTAAAGTACCATCAACGGCATCGTAGGCAAAGCCTAAATTTTTTTATGATGTCTTTATACCATTTTAGTCTTATTATTTATAAAACCGGTGCCTAATATACTAATAACATCATATTTAAGTTTATCGATGCCTATGTGGTGTGGTGTAAAGCAAAATTTGGCATAGTGATATAAGAAAGCTTGTACAATAATTTAAACATTCAATTAAAAAAACTGTCGTGGAAAAATAAAACAAACGACGGTTTAAAGGAAATATCTGACGTCTTTAAATTGAAAAACAAATGAAAAAGACAAAAAGTAAAAAAAATTTAAGAGTAAAAAAATTAAATTAAACCGTCGTGGTACTAAATAACAGACGACGTTATGTAAAAATTACTGACGTCTTAAATTAATTACACGACGGTAGAAATCCACCTCTAAAAATTGAAAAACAAATGAAAAAGGCAAAGTTATGAGAATTTACCTTTTCATCATTCTTTTCTTCTATCTTTTCTACATCCCCAGATTTCTGTTATAAGAAATAAAGAAATATATATAAGAGAATGTACAAAAAGTTAAAAAAAATTGAAAAGTAAAAAAAATAAATTAAACCGTCGTGGAACAAAATAACAGACGATGGAATGTAAGAATTACAGACGTCTTAAATCAATTACACGACGATATAAATCCACGTCTAAAAATTGAAAAACAAATTAAAAAGGCAAAGTTATGAGAATTTACCTGTTCAACTATCTCAACTATCTTTCCTTCTATCTTTTCTACACTCTTTACTACATCCCCGGATTTCTGTTTTAAAAAATAAAGAAATATATAAATGACATTTTACACAAAGTAAAAAGAAGTAAATAAACCTTCGTGGTAATGCATAACAGAAGACGGAATGTAATAAATACATACGTCTAAATAACATTAAACGACGGTAAATAATAAACCGTCGTGGTAATGCATAATAGAAGACGGAATGTAATAAATACAGACGTCTAAATAACATTAAACGATGGTAAATAATAAACCGTCGTCTAAATCACATCAAATTTTTCAGAAACTCAAATTCCAAAAGTACCAGCCTTTTTTAGCAGAAACACAGATGACCGCAATTGCAGAGAAAAAGAGTGAGAGAGAGAGAGAGAGATACAGAGAGTGGGATTGTGTAAGTGAAGATAGCTTGTAAAACAAGTAAACTAAATACTACAATAACTCAATTATTTTCACCGTCGTTGTATGAAACACAAACGACAGTTAATAAATAATGCGTCGTGGTATAACTTTTAACAAGGCGGTAAATAGAAACAGAGAAACAGAGAAACAGAGAATTCAAAGGTCAGAGACTTTACCATTTCTTCTTGCTTTTCCCCATTCCTGGCTGTATCCTCCTCAAACTGTAGGGCTCTAACATCAAGTGCCCCAGAGCAGCTTGCTTTGTCCGACATTGGATTTTTGGGACTTTGCCCTTGGATTTGACCGGGGATAGTATTCAGTTTCAGCACGCTTGGATCAAAATTGGGGATGAATTTGGAAAGCTAACTCAGCAAATTTTCCCTCTCAGCTTCTACCAATTGCTTGGTCCTAACCTCCATCTTTAACCTCTCTTCTCTTGATCTAGCCTCCATTTTCAAAGTCTCTTCTTGAAGGACAAGTCTTACACTTTCCTTGAATTGATCGGCAAACCTTACCTTCTGTTGTCTAGGTATATTCAAGTATTGCTTAGGGGAAATCCCAGCACCTACCCGTCTAACTCTTCCTGGATGCTCGAGACCCAAAGCTAATGTCAACACATCATTGCTTCATGACACAGGTAAGGGTGCCTTCAGAGACTTGCTTTTGCAAATCATCCTAACACAAAGACATAATAAAAAGTCATCATAAGAAAACACACGATAGTTATTCATAAAAAATCGACGTAATATAATATTTCACACGACTCAATAACATAACAATCGACGTAATATAATATTTCAGACGACGCTAACTAAATACCGACGTGGTTAAATTATTAAAACGACGTCAATAATAAACCACCGACGTCTTATGATATAATTACAAAAAACAGAGTCCTGATTCCGGATTCAGACCTTTAACGACGTTTTTAAAATATTTCAATGTAGTAATATTTTTCACACGACGGAAAAATATAACAGAAGACGTAATAAAATTTTAAAACAGAGTGAGTAAACTTACAATTAATTTTTCTTTCTCTGCAGCCTTTTGATCCGGGATGTTACCTTGTTTGTCTTCTCTAGCTTTCTTCCATAAGGTAGATCGATCAATATCTACCCCAGGCATTATTTCCACCAAGTGCTCCTCCAAACCAACATATCCTTTTCGAGATAATCGATGATTGTACTCAAATTTCTCCCTCCTCTGTGATTGTTCTTCATGCACACCCTCAAATTTTTCAGATAACCTTGAAGCTACAAAGGCATCCCATTGAGCTTTCTCTATGAATTTGTATTTTTCAGCGGTTTCCTTAATTTCTCATTCTCCTTGATGAATGGAAGGATATAAACCCTCGTAAGTGTAGACTTGAAATCCTTCCATTTCTTGGCGGCAGAAGATAACACCATTTTCTTGCCCCCTTGATCAACCACAAAAGCTATGTCAACCGCTTCCCAAATCTGCTCTTTTATATCCTTGGATATTTGAACCCATTTCTTGTCCACAAGTGGGACTCTGGAGCGTGCCAACACACCAATGTAGGACTGCATCTCTGTATGTGCAAGGCCACATGGTTTCCCCCTCCTATTGTACTCAACAACAGGCCTGACTTTTTGATATTTTCTCTTCACAACATGAGGCATTGTGCTTATACCCCGACCTGACTTTAGCTCCTCAGAAAATGTTACCATGCTGCCTGGTTCTGTCTCAGCAGTGGAAACCAACTTCATCTTCTTCGAGGACTTGGCTTTAGGATTTACAACACTAAGCTCCTTACCTGCATTCTTTTTTGAGCCAGAGTCCTTACTTTAGTCTTGAGAAACCATGCTTAGACAAATCAAACCTGCAAGTGCAAATATTACACACCAAAAAAAAAGAACATCAACGACGGTTATTTATAAAAACACGACGTATTATAATATTTCAAACGACGTAAGAACAAAAAAATCGACGTAATAATAAATTTTCACGACGGTTATTAACCACCGACGTGATTAAATATTACAACGACGTCCATAAAAACAACCGACCTCGTATGATATAATCACAAAAAACAAAGTATTAAATATTACAACGACATTAATAATAAAACTTCGCCGTGGTATTGAAATTAAAACGACGTAAATATTAATATACCGTCGTCTATACCACAGAAAAACAAATTAGGAAAAACGTAAAATATTTTCAATAGAAAAATAATTAAAAAGATTTTCAAAACAAAAACCATTGTTCAGAGAAATCAAACCTGCGATGAATATATCCTTAAAAATCAAATACAAAAAAAGAAGATCATTTTAAAAAACAACGATGAACACTTTCACACGATGCTAAGGCGACTGACGAACCGTCGTGGTCTATTTTTCTAACCACGTAAATAAAAATTCACCGTTGTCTTATTTAGTTGGAGTAAAAGAATCAGAGTAGTGATCAAACTTGGAAACTTTCAGTCTTGTCTGCAAATTTTATCAAACTTGGAAAGAAAAAATGTAAAAAGATTTAAAAAAACGAAAATGATATGAGCATGCAAAAAACGAAAATGATATGAGCTTACCCTTTGCATGCAATGAAAGCTTTCTCCTGGAGTTTGGTTTTTCAGTTCAGAGACGAAGACGAAGAGGAGAGGAAGACGAAAAGTTTTCTCTCAAAGATAAGGTTGAAAGTTTGAAACAGCGCTTTGAGAATGAAAAATGAGAGAAGCTTGAAAGGTTTTCTCGGGTTGGAAGCAGTGCAAGTATGGGTCAGGACAGCAAAAAGTTTAAAATATTAAGAGACCGTTTCATAAAACAACGCTATTAATAGGATGCGCCCTAGTATGAAACATTATACGGCGCTGTAGGTAACCACCGCCCTATATTACTAGTTTACACGACGCACGGTTTTAATGAACCGCCGTTTTTATATTGAATTACACGACGCGTGGTTCTTCAAAAGATGAATCACGTCATTTTCAAATTTACCCAACGACCTTATACTCAATAATAACGACGTGAAAAATAGATACCACGTCGTTTTAATTACGCATACCGACGTGTACATTTTATAATTACACAATAAATTAGTTTTCCAAAAAATGACAACGTTGTTTTTTATATAGCGTCGCTGTTAAGTTATTTATACGACGTTATGTTAGGTTTAAATGTGATGAGCACAAAATAAATACAAGTTTTATCCTTAAATTTATATTTGTTAGTATTTTCTTTTGTATTATGTAAATTTATTAGAGTATTTGTATTGGCTATTTTCAATCTTTGTTTTTGTATTTAATGAGTGGTTGTATGTAGATATTAAGTGTCTTCCACCAATGGCATGAGGAGGAGGAGGAATAAGCAATGTGTTGCAAAAAGAGAGGAAGAACTCAATTTGGATTTGATGACTTTGCCTTTTACAGCTCATGCTGTACAGTCCATTTGCAGATCTGAAAAACGAATTTTCCCATGCTCAAATGAATAAATATCCTTCATGAAACTTGTTCAATAAGATGTCGACTAAAACATATCCACAAATTGGAATAATTGGATAAAAACTCAATCCACAGGCTGTCAAACACCAAGACAGGTTCATGACTTTGCCTTTTACAGCTCATGCTGTACAGTCCATTTGCAGACCTGAAAAACGAATTTTCCCATGCTCAAATGAATAAATATCCTTCATGACACTTGTTCAATAAGATGTCGACTAAAACATATCCAAAAATTGGAGCAATTGGATAAAAACTCAATCCACAGGTTGTCACACACCAAGACAGGTTCTAGAAGACAGCTTGCATATGCAGCTGGAATGAAAGGGACTTCATGCTTCTATAAATAGGCAACAACTCAAGAGAGAAAGTGTGCAAAAATTCAAGAGTGATACACAGCAGAAGGCAAGAGAGAGAGAGAGAAAGAGTGAGGAAGAAAGAGAACAATGATGGAAAGGAAAGAACCAAGAGCTAACAACTCTTTTAAACTTGTTCTTCCTTTCCTAGTTCTCATGTAAATTATGTTTACCTTTCCCTTTCGCTTCTAGTGCTTTGTGTTTTTACCTTTCCCTTTCGGCTATCATCTTTGTCTTATTTTAGTTGGGAAGTGTGTTTTCTTTTTCTTTTTCTTTTTTTTTTTTTTTTTTTTTTTTTTCTTTTTCTTTTTTCTTTTTGCAACCTTACTCTTTTATTTCCGAAAAAAGAGAAATAACAAAAACCAAAAACCACAAAATAAAATAAAAACACCAATAATGTTGTAGAAATCATTTCTTCTCGGTTGTTGGTGTCTCGACCATTGGAGCTTTGAGTTTGGCCCTATGGCTGTCCTCTTCCAGGGCTTCACGCACAGCCTCTTGGGGCTCACCACTTGAGCTCCCGAAGATCACAATTTTAGCTTGAGCGTAACTACTCTCGCGATCTACTTGTTTGCGTTTACCCGGTCGGTCTAGGTCTTCCAGCTGCTTTCGCATGTCGCGAGAATACAACTCTACCATCTTTGTTAGGCTTTTATTCTCGTCCCGCAATACTTCTAGCTGGTGTCGATTCACCTCCACTATCCTTGCCCTCTCCCTTTTCAAGCTTTTTATAGCAGTCTGACACTCTTCAACCATACTTCGCTCCGCCGCCAACTGACCTTTCAGCACCTCTACCTCATGGAACTTCGCAAGTAGGGGATGTCCCAAACTTGCGACACATGCTGTACTCTGCACGCTCAGTGCTAGGGCATCACTCGTGACCCGGTTGTCATCCCTTGTCCCGAACACACGTATATCTTTAGGAGTCACTAAATTTCTACCAACTCCAATGGCAACATCGTTGTCCAGGAGTATTGAGTCATTGACAGTCACAGGCCCCCGTGAAGAGGCAAAGTAGGGCACCCATACTGGTGCCGTTGCTTGGCCCCATGTCTAGAGTCGGTGGAGCTAGGTTGAGATCCAAGGAAAATGGGTAGGAAGAGGCCATTTGATTTCTCACTCTTTTCTTCTTCTTTTTTTTTCTTTCTTTCTTTTCTCTTTTGTGTGTTTAGGAGTTTGTGTTTTTCATTTTTTTTTCTTTTTCTGCCTTTTATAGATTTTTTTTTTTTTAAACCCTAGCCGTTGTGCTTCTGAGTTTCGCGCACCCCTACGGCTTATCTCCATCTGCCGCACCCGTCCCCCAACCCTATTAATTGTATTTCTGCCTTTCCGCGCTTTCAAGAAACAAAAAGTCGTTGCGCCTTCCTACGAAGCCAATAATTCTGGCTTGGGGGATGTGAAAGCAGCCTCTACACGTTGACACGTCCCTCACCTCTTTTGGCCTGTGACCTATCAGGAAACGAGACATCCGGCCCCCATTCTCTCTTTTCAGAAATCTTGTTCCTTGCGCTTCTGACAACACTTCTTTGTTTTCTTTAATTTTTATTAATAATAAATAATAATCATAATAATAAAAGAAGTGTTTGGGCTTTCATTTGGGTTGGGTTTTAAAATTGATTTGGACGTTCTCATGGGCTGGATTTCTGCGTGCGTAGAACTGTTGTTAGGGCTTACTGTTGTATTTGGTTTGGTTTTGTTCCGTTTGATTTTGTTTTGTTTTTGCAACTAAATTGTAGTTTTAAATCTTGTTTGTTCTTTTATTTAATTGCTTTACTCCATTTCATTTATTGTTATAACTTTGTTGATACCTAAATTCTTCAACATTGAGGACAATGTTTGATTTAGGTTTGGGGGTAAGGTCTAGAAGTTTTGTTTTTAAATTTTTAGGGTAGTTTTGTTTTTATTTCAAAAAAAAAAAAAAAAAAAAAAGGTGTTATCTCTAGATTTTTATGCTTACTATCATCAAATCAGATTTAACACTCATGAATGATTTTTACGATTGGAAACATATGATTAAATTTTAAACCCATAATTTTAGTTTTTTCACTTATTTCTATTTAGTGGATAATTCATGAGTTATACTTTGAACTCTCACATGCACATCAACACTTTAGTGAGAATGAAAGAAAAGATCAATTATAGTTAACTTTGTTGTTTTAAGTAGAGTTAGATGACATTGCTCTTGACTGACCTTGGCGTAAAAAATAAATAAATAAATAAATAAAATAATAATAATGATGTTAATTTATCCAGAGTTTTACTTAGTAACCGGGCCTCTTGCCTAAACAGCAGCGAGTGTTCGCGTCAAACGGTAAAGTTTTGAGGTAAATACATTTTGTGACTAGTTTAGTTCTGTAGCCTTTTTAACTCGAGTTAATAAGCCCTTAGGGGTGTTTATACACCTAATGCCTTAAAACCTTTGGTTTGAGAGTCGTTGGCCTAAATCTCGCTACATGGGTTAATTAGAAAGCTTAATGGAACTAAACATTGCACAGTCACATTCAAAAAAAAAAAAAAAAAAAAAAGAAGTATATAAATGCCTTGGTTAGTTATTTGCACTGAATTTTGATAATGATTGAAATAATGAGGTTACTGTGATTGAAATTGACTTTTGTCTCTAAAATGTGTTGGTTCACTTAAACACCAAAGGAAACAAATGAAAAAAATTTACTAAATGAATATAAGTGATCAAGACTTTATGTGGGGATTAATTTGAAGCGTGTTTGCTCTTTTAAAAAATTGTTCATGAATTTTCAATCCAGATAGCTTTGATGATGGTTAAGCATTTGTTTAAATTTTCAATTTTGTTGTAGCATAAATTTTTTAATCTCTCATTTTGATGTTTGTGGGTATCATCACTAAAAGCCCTCACGAGACTATACTCGTCCACTAGGGTAACCTAGGGGTTTAAAGGCTTGTTGCATATGCTAAATGCAATCGAGATCCCTGCGAAAGTGGTTTAGTTTTCTTTTCTACTTAGTTTTTATTTTCTTTTGCTCGAGGACTAGCAAAATATAGGTTTGGGGGTATTTGATGAGCACAAAATAAATACAAGTTTTATCCTTAAATTTATATTTGTTAGTATTTTCTTTTGTATTATGTAAATTTATTAGAGTATTTGTATTGGCTATTTTCAATCTTTGTTTTTGTATTTAATGAGTGGTTATATGTAGATATTAAGTGTCTTCCACCAATGGCATGAGGAGGAGGAGGAATATGCAATGTGTTGCAAAAAGAGAGGAAGAACTCAATTTGGATTTGATGACTTTGCCTTTTACAGCTCATGCTGTACAGTCTATTTGCAGATCTGAAAAACGAATTTTCCCATGCTCAAATGAATAAATATCCTTCATGACACTTGTTCAATAAGATGTCGACTAAAACATATCCAAAAATTGGAATAATTGGATAAAAACTCAATCCACAGGCTGTCAAACACCAAGACAGGTTCATGACTTTGCCTTTTACAGCTCATGCTGTACAGTCCATTTGCAGACCTGAAAAACGAATTTTCCCATGCTCAAATGAATAAATATCCTTCATGACACTTGTTCAATAAGATGTCGACTAAAACATATCCAAAAATAGGAGCAATTGGATAAAAACTCAATCCACAGGCTGTCACACACCAAGACAGGTTCTAGAAGACAGCTTGCATATGCAGCTGGAATGAAAGGGACTTCATGCTTCTATAAATAGGCAACAACTCAAGAGAGAAAGTGTGCAAAAATTCAAGAGTGATACACAGCAGAAGGCAAGAGAGAGAGAGAGAAAGAGTGAGGAAGAAAGAGAACAATGATGGAAAGGAAAGAACCAAGAGCTAACAACTCTTTTAAACTTGTTCTTCCTTTCCTAGTTCTCATGTAAATTATGTATTTTAGTTTCTTTGTTTTGTTTTAAATATTAATTATGTCTATTTAAAATACTTAACTAAGGTTGGATGAAACACCATCATTAAATACAGTTCTAGTTTTTATTTTCAATTCTCGAATATTGTGGTGTTCAATGATTATAATTTTCACTTCACATGATTAATAGATTAATCTTCTTTTCACCACTTCTATCATGTATTGTGACATATAACATGTATTTGTGGTAGTTAAGAGTTTGGATTAATCTATTAATTCATCCTTGGTTTATATTTCTAATTTATAAATTTCTTTGATATTTTGTTATTCAAATAAACTTTTTCACATAGGATGCTTAGGAAACTTTGATCCTTTGTAGTTAAATAATTTTGTTTACATTTTATGCTTAGAATTTGTACTTATGAAGGGAAGGAAAATTTACTTATGATCTAAAATACAAGCTTAATTGATAAATCTTGAGAAAGCAGTAGATTGATTTCTAGATTGCTACTCCATGGGAATTGAAAGATAAATAATTAGGATCTTATGGAATAATGGTGTGGATTCTAATACCTTAGTTATTTTTTCTCATAAATTTAAATCTTAATTTCAGTTTATTATCATTTCCATATTTGTTTCATGCTTTATTTAATTTTCTTTATCAACAAACAAATCACCATTTGAATCAACTAGGTTGGCAATGAAATTAACTTGGGTATAATTGGTTTTCTATCTTTACACGCAATCCCTTGGGTACGATCTCGCTCTTACACGCTTATGCTATATTCGATTCGTGCGCTTGCGAGTTTATAAATTTTAAAAGACACCGCTTTTGGTGACAACAAAATGACATTATGTTTTCATATAAACGTCGATAATTTAATATAAACGACGTGGTATATAAGATTTGTTTATAAATAAGGGTTTTTCTGTTCGTTCTTTCGTCTTCAATTTTTAATTAGGGTTTCAACTTCTTCTTGCCCTTGGCTCTGTCCTCACCTCTCTGGAGGCACATCACCTCTTTCTCAGCTCCTCCATGATGGGGTTCTCCTGGGTTGATCTCCTTGGTCTTCTTGCTCGACATGTACCCAGCCATGCCTGTTATATCCCTCAAGGTCTGAGCCTTCATGATTCTTTCCATGTTGGCAGTCCAGCCATACTCTCCTGTCACCAAAATAGCAGGGAGAGTCTACCACACGGTCAGACACCACAACCTTCTCCACTCTGTCACCCAAAACATCCTTCACAACCTTCCAGAGTCCCTCAAACTTCTCCTTCAACTCTTCCTTCTTCCTTGCCTCGTCTTCACTCTCATCAAGCTTGAGACCTTCCTTGGTGGCTGAGACAAGCTCCTTGTGGGCATGAGAGTAATTGGAACATCATCCACTTCTAAAACATTGCCTTTGTGTGTTGGTTCGATTATGATGAGGAACAGAGTTCATTCTGGTAATGATAGACGGATAATGGTAAAAAATTTGTACGTCGTTAATTTAACAAACCGTCGTGGTTAGTATAATTATGCGGACAGTAGAGTTATGGATACCGGCGTAGTATAGTCTAATTAAAAAGTCGACAAATTTATATTTACAGTCGTGGTAACTTCATTTAAATCGGCGAATTTTTTTGTAATTAACCGTCGTAGATTTCTTTGAATTTATGCGTCGTTGACTAAGAAAATTGGGTCGTGTTTATTTATTAGTTAACACGGCGTCTTATTTTAATATCGTCGTCTTTACTTTCTACGTCGGTGATTTCATAGATGCAGTCGTTGTTTTTAGGTTTAGATTTTAACTCTGAAAAATACCTTTGTAATAAGACGACGCTTTTTTAATTTGGTGCGTCGTGGTTTAAAAATATCTATGCATGTACTGGTTTTTTAGGTGTTTAAAGTACGACGGGTTTCTATTACCGTCGTCTTTTAAAAAACAACTACGGTTTTTTGATATACCGTCGTTGTTTACTGGTCATCTTTTGTCCTTTTTGTAGTAGTGAACCTAAGTCGCAAGCTTTCTTGCTATTGCAAGTCATGCACACTCCATGACCCTTTCATACTTGGGGGCATGATTTGATTGGAGTATTCATCAATGCAAAGTGGCTCAAAGCCTTACTACTGCTAAGTTGCTTTTGCACCTATCTTTTTGTTTTTGGCTTTTCAAATTAATTTCAAAGATGAACTCCTTCTGTGTTTTCACCATATGCTTTCACAACTTATGTAGAATGCACCACGATTATAGCATGCCAAGGTATAAGATGATATTTGCAATGAGAATGGAGTATTTTGGTAAAAGGAAAAAGCCTCTAGAAATCTTTCCTTGCAACCTTCTTTTGTTTTGCAAAACATGTTATTTGAAAGAAAAAAAAAATAGACAAGCAAACTTTTTTAACAAAACTAAGCCTCTCAGCAGCAACTATACTAAGCAAAGCCACTTAGATGGGATCCCAAGCTATTAACAAGCACCATGCACAAACAATATCATGTGTCAATCTTGAAAAAATAAAAAAAGGGAAGGTCATGGTATCAAGGAAAATCATTCCAGCCCTTGCAATATTTGAAGAGAGTGTATGTGTTGGCGTGCTGTGAAAGAAAAATCAGATCACATAAGGAAGGCCTTGTGGAGGAAGAAAAAAAATACACAGAGGCAATGGGGCAAACACTTTTGCAATCTTGTAAAAATTGGCAGCATGTACCTTGCACCTACCACAATCCAACTTAAATCTCAAGCAATTCATGCATTTCATCATTTACAACCAAGCGAAGTGTACAGAACAAGCTAGAAATCATTATCTCAATGCATTCCAAAACCCAACAATTCATGCATTTCATTATTTCCAACCAGGCAAAGTATATAGAACAAGCTGGAAATCATTATCTCAATGCATTCCAAACCCTAACAATTCATGCATTTCATTATTTCCAACCAGGCAAAGTATATAGAACAAGCTGGAAATCATTATCTCAATGCATTCCAAACCCTAACAATTCATGCATTCCATCATTTCCAACCAAGCAAAGCGTACAAAACAGGCCGAAACTTAATATCTCAAGCATTCTAAATCAAAAGTTATGGCAGAAAGTATGTAACAATGCCGTATTTCAAGGTTCCAATAACATGAGCTTTAGGCTCTCCAAAAAAAAAGGGGGTACAACTAAAGCCCAAATGCAGTCAACTGTGCTAAAGATCGATACACCCTGCGGTTTCAAAAGGAAAAGCTACTATGTACCGAGCCAACCAGCCCCCCACAACAAAGAAATGCGACCTACAAGGCAAAATAAGGATAGGTGTTAGAGAAGAATGGCGCTGGAAGATGTAGCCTTGTTAAATAAAAATTTATATAAATGATGGTGCAACAAGGAGAATTAGGTACCTCAACTATATCACAGTGCATGACTAAAACAAAATAGAAGAAGCGTAAAGAGATGATCCTTTCGATGTTTCCACCACGCACCAAGCGCCATTATCAGTAGCTCATTTATCAAGGAGAAGATCTCGTAGGTTAGGGAACTAGCTCTCTAATTCGTGTTCCTTAAGGCTCAATGCATTAACAACAACTCATGCTTAAGGAGATCGGGCATGCATCTTTATGCTACAAGCAACTCATGCTCTAAAAACGTGTGTGCTATAACTTCTTCTAAGTATCAAGCGAGAAGTCCCTGCGAGGTCCCAATAAGACACATGCTCAAACCCTTTCAACACCCTACTGTAAGGTCGAAAACGATGTTTCCTTTGCAACCTTCAATCATTTGCAAAACATCTTCGGTAGTTGGGTCTGTCAACTCACGATCGAATCACTCTGGCTAGCCCTTAGTGATGCTGCAAGGGTATTGAAAAAATCAAGGGGCTATTGGAAACATGCCTTTTTTCTATACAACACCTAGAAATGAGAGTAGCCTCCAAAGCTTACCGAGTGCCTATGATCGAGTCTTGGCAAGTGTTTCTAAGTGATGAAGGTAGTCGTCCCTTCTTCAACCCATCATGCAAGGGAAAATAGGCCATCACTCATCACAAAGGTCATTGTGACTTATTACGTGAACCCCTACAAGAATTGCCAACAAAGAATATGCTGCAAAAAGGCAAAGCATAAAGCTAGTTCTCTGTGTTAAAGCCAAGTAATCTCCACACTAGCAAGCAAGCAATATGAACTTCACAGGCGAACCAAAGCAAGTTATCTCATGCCAAGAGGAATGCATAAACAAAAATATTTTAGGAGCATCATGCAATTTATTACCCAAGCCCATGGCAACCAAAATTCTTGTTCCATGATCAACAAGCAATGCCCATGGCAACCAAAATTCTCTCCTAACAATACAAAAAATTCAAGTGTTGCAAAACATGCATTCTGTCAGTTTCTTAACAGCCCTTATTCTCGCAACATAAGAGAGAGCCCAAAATTAATCAAGCAGGTATTCACGAGAAAGACGAGCCTAGGCCGAAAGACCAGTTCATGCCTATGCCTACAAAGTAAAAAAAAAGCTCATAACTCCAGCAAGTAGGGAAAACGGCTTACCAAAAGAAGAGCTCAAGTGCCCAAGTTACGAAGATGGGTGCGCTCAAAGCTTCCAACAGCAAGAAATGCAACACAAGGTTTCGACACCTTCACCCTTCTTGTTCCAAAGACTTACAAGCCTACAATCATGGGAAAGGCACATTGTGTAAAGTTTAGCCTTTTTCGCAAGCGTAAGAAGGCCCAAAGCATAATGAAGGAAAAGAAAATGGAGCAATCCATACCGGCAACTCCTCCGCACGATTTTGGCAAAACGCACCATTCCAACAGCTTGCCCGAAAATTGACACAAACCCTACCATTTCCATCAACTATGCCGTGGGTACTCTCGTTGCAACAGCAACAAAGAATGGATAGGTCGAGAGGTCTGGCTCTTGGATGCCAAAACAAGAAAAGAAAAACCCCATGAGGATGAAGAACCTAACAAACCCCTTAATAGATGCGAAAATTGCGAAGGAGCAAGCAATACCTTGTTTCATGAAGGAATCCCCCTCAAAGGATGGACTTAGAGGTACCAAGAAAGAAGGAATTGGGAATTTTGGAAGAAAAGTTTGCACAGAGAAAATGTCTTCCAACATCAGCAAGTGGGGTTCTTCAAGAGGGGAATAACGGAGTCGGGTTTACTTGAGCTCCCTTCTAGAGGCTGTAGACTAGCGGTTCTCCTCTCTCTCTCTCTCTCTCTCTCTCTATCTCGCTCTGAGTTCGCTGGAGAAAGGAAAAGAAAAGAAGAAGAAAGTGGTAGAGAGAGGGACTTACTTTGGTGCGCATAAAGAGGAAGGAAAAGAAGAAAAAATAAATAAATGAAAAGGAGGAGGGAGGAAGTTAGTATCTAGAAAACTGCAAATAACCTCTAGGAGCCCATCATGACATGCCGTTGTTGTGCACGCAGGAAGAGAAGCATCACATCACCACTATGAATTTGATTATTCGGCCCATTACAACACCCATTCATGGCCTCAATAATCAACGGGGCTAATGTTGAGACCCAAAAAATCCAAGGTTGGGCCCAAATATATTTCCAGCCCAGGATGACACCTTACTAAGAAGAAACCTGATTTGGGTACGCAATAGTTCATCGTACGCACTCACACAAGTCATGATCCACGTGCCACGCCAAGCAAATATATAACCCATCATGCCAAAACTCGTAACGAGCCTGTAAAATGTACCGGCTCTATGAACCCATGCTAATTATCCCGTCAAGCGGCGTTTTGACTAGACCATAGCCCTTTACAATATGATGAAATTCGAGCACGAGCACGCCAATCGACATGCGATTCCAAGCTTAAAACCCTTTATTTTACACATAGCCATGCTACAATTAAGTGGGCTCGAGCTATGCAAATGTCTGGGGCTTACTAAGCAAGTTGTGGTATGGATGGTTACGAGCATTCATGAGGCCCATTGATGAGCCAAGAAATGAAAATTTTGGGCTGCTTGGGAGCCCAAAACTCGAACCCATTTCTTTAGCCCAAATATGTGGGTAAGCATGAAAGAGAGAAAAAAATAGCCCATTACCTTAGAAAATTGGCCCATTACCTTAGTAAAAATAGCCCATCCCCTTAGTAAATTAACCCATCACCTTGGGGAGTGGCCCAAACAACTTAGAAAATATCTGAGGAAGGTCTCCAGCACATGGCCAAAGACAACGCCAAGACAGATCATCTGAAAAACTAGCGTGTGCAGGCTGCTGCGAGTCTCCAACACATGGCCAGACACAAAACCCCGATAGACCACCTGAAAAACCAAAGGATCTTTGCGTGTGCAGGCTGCCGGGAGCAAAACACCCTTCAGACCGACACCATTACCCATTTCTTTCCCCCACCAGCTCTTGCCATAAAATAAGGGAAGAAAGTGTTGTGTAGATTCAGCTGCACCAAAATGGATTCAGCTGCATCCTCAACTTGTGATACTCGCAAGTGCACGAGCCGTTGGTAGTTTAGCATATGTAAGTGCGAGGTCGATTCCACAGGGATTGGTAATTGAATGATCCAATTCAATTTTCCTACACAAAACAAAAATGAAAACAAAAGAAACAAAACAAGAAGAAAGAATATACATTACAAGAAAAATAAATTACAACTAAGAAAACATTAAGGAAACTAAGAGAACTTTGAGGAAGAAAGGAAGTGTTTGAGAACTTTGAGGAGGGAGAAGAAAGTGTTTGAGAAGTGTTTGGGAGGTGTTTGAGAACTTAGAGAATTTGGTGAAGGAATGGAGAGATGTTGAGAACATGGGGAATTTGGAAGAGAAGGGAAATGTGTTTGGGAAATTTGGAGAATTTGATGAAGGAATGGGAGAAGTGTTTGGGAACTTTGAGAATTTTGGAAGAGAGTGGGAATTGTATTTGGGAAATGTTTTAGAGCATGGAGAACTTTGAAAGAGAATAGAGAAGTGTTTGGAGAATTTAGAAGAAGAGAAAGGGAAGGTGTTTGAGATTTAGTACAAAGAAAATTTGGTAGAATGATCTTATTACAACAATTGAGAACTACAAAGGGAAATTAAGAGAAATTGAGGGAGAAAAGGGAAGGGAGCTCTAGAGAAGTGTTTGAGAGCTCCCCCCCTTGGGGGTGTGATTACAAGCTTAGAGAACTTCCCTATTTATAGGCCTAGGGGAAGTGAAAATCTGAATTATACAATAGGTTTACCTACCACACTCACTTCACCAACTTACAACACTTAATTCACCTAACACACTATTACATTTGAAAACAATTCCTCTTGTCTTTAGGCTTAGTGTTGCAACTCCCACTTCATCATCTTTTGGCTCATTTGGCTGCTGCAAAATTCCACTCAAATATAGGTATTGAATATGCTTCACCAAACTTTCCCACAATCAACAACACATCATCATGCATATGTCATGCATGACAATGCATTGCAGCCAGCTTGTGGGCTCGTTTTGGGCTTGTGTCTCCAGTCTGAAACATCTGGAAAAATATGGATCTTGAAGCTCTTTGTCTTATCTTTCCAAGCATATGCAGCCCAACTCAAGGAAAAATCGGAAAGGCCTTCAAATGTGATTTTTGGCCTAGTAACGCAGATGCTGCCAAATTTGACCTTAAGTTGCCAAAACATGTATAACTTTCTCTAGAAGACTCGGAATCATGAACCGTAAAATTCTACAGAAAATAGACTTCCGTAGATTTCCAATGATGTATGGCTCATTATCTGGTTCTTCTTAAGAAAGTACAGTCCAATCCGTGAAGTTGGCTGATCTGCAGACACCGTTTTGAGCTAACTTGTCTCCAAAATGCAATTAGTGAGTCTCAAGCTTATAACACTGAAACATACACAAAAGAAGTTAAAAGCACAAGTTTAACTCAAAAACATAACCAAATCATAAGTTAAAAGGGTACAAATTGATATGTAATTATGCACCGATCAGAAAAAGAAGGAGAAAGTGTTGCCAAAGATAAGAGATTGTCAGGGGGCAGCTACGGGAAGACTCTAGAGCTCCCAAAAATCTTGTCTCTGTGTGTTTGGATTAGGGGGATTTCATAAAATAGGGATGAATCAAAGGAAGAGAAGAGGAATGGAGGGAGAGACTTGGCAGATTTAGGAAGAACCAGCTAGGGTTTCTTAGGAAGAATGAGCTTCCAGAGCCTATAAAAAAAGGGCATCTCGTACCCATCATCTCAACCACATTTAGAGAGAGCAAGCATCCCCTATGTTCCCCCATTTCTTCCCCTTTTCTCTTCTAGCAAAGCACGCAAGAGCTTGACGAAGCTTTCGTTAAGCTGTTGGAAATTTGCTAAAACCACCCATTCTTCCACCTTCATCTTTTCCTCTCTTCTGTCTCTCAAAATTCTCTCTCCCTTTACTTTGAACACCTACTTCTCATAGGAAATCTAAGCCCTCTCTCTCTCTAATGCTAAACTCATGAATGCTCAACTCCCATGCCACAAGCTTCTCAAGCCAAGCCAAAACATTTATCTGTAAGCAACAGTTGGTTTTGTTGGTGAAGGAAACCAAGGTGTTTCCTAAGGCTCCATGAACCTTTTGAAGCATCCTTGGGGTCTGATTCTTGAACTCAGACACAAGAGCAACTCCACACATTTGCTCTTTACAGTAACCCAGGCCCATCTGCAGCTACCTGGAACCAAAAACCCCCTACAGTAATGAAGTGTAGCAACTAAGATATTATCTTGGTTATGCTCTAAATAGCTAAGTAAATGTTAACATGAGATCAATTTTTGGTAATGACTTTTATGCTGTGGATTATTTTTCATGTTAAAGAGAAATGCTTGAATATATAGCTGGAGTGTAGTATTTTTATTATACTCTAAGCATCATATGACTTTTAATATCTTATGCTAGGAACTTATATATTTCTATAGCTAAGGCTTGAAGAAAATATAAATTTTTAGATTTTTGCTCAAGTAGAGTTTCTTTATTGTGCTCAAGGAGGGTATCTTAATTGGGGTCATTAGCCTCTTTTTCTTTTTCTCTAATATCATACTTAGATTTTGAGATCTTAAATTTATAATTCTAAAATTCCTTACTATTAGCTCATGCTTTAGCTCTTCATATTTTATCTGCAAAAAAAAAAAAATTGTTCTTTTGCTCTTCCATAATCATAATTATAGACTAAGAATTCTTGATCAAGGGCCTTGATTAGTTTCTCTTGCCATTTTCTCATGCTTTCATTATTAGTCCTGATATTTCAAAGATTATCTAAAAAGAGTTTTTGTTTTTCTTCTAATGATGATTGAGTGCGATACTTTAAAACATGGTTTCTAATCTCTTGTACTATATTACATTCTAATAATAAATATGTACTAGCGGTCTTGTTGGACTATTTATGCTTAATAGGCTACCATTCTGTGATGGTGTACCATTTTTCTTACTGCTAGAGGATGAAGGTCCAAAAATAAGGAGCTTCACATTCATGCTCAAAAATAGTGCTCAAAATATACAAAAATCATACACTACCTAAAACTATATAATAAGAAATTCAAATTAACTATTTAATGGATACAAATACCAAACAACCTCTGAAAATCTTACAATTTACAACACAACCACCGCATTATTTTTAGAAACCCGAACTTGTTATAACATGTGGAGCCTACAAGTGAGAGTGAAAAGATCGAAATTATGGAAGAAGGAAGACTTTGTAATCTGGGTGGATGAAGATGGTGACCTCAACATGCAAAACATTAATGTTAGGCTGGTATGAATTCCCTATATAAAAAGGTGCCTCGTTTTGCTAACCACTCCAACGTTTCAGTAGCTTAGTAAACCTTAGAGAGAGAGAAGCGAAAAATCACTTAAGAGTAAAATAAATCAGAGAAAGGAAGCATCATTGTCAATTGTAGTATCACAAAAGTAAAACAACTCTACTACTCTTATTCTTTGTGGTGCTCTCATACTTTGTTTATTTATAACAAAAGTCAAATTTTCACACACAAAAAACGCAAAACCATCCCAGCCCACTTTCTTTAACCAAAAAAGGACAAAAAGGCCGGCAACCCAACACATCAACTCAAAATTAGCGGCATCTCCAGCACAACACTTCCTTCTCGACACATGAAAAATCTAAAAAATGTTGTGAAAGAGTGGATTCCGTAAAGGAAGACTTTGTGTGCATGCCATAACTATTGTAAGTGCAATAGTATATTGATGTACAAGTGTGATAGTAATTTTGGTGGGTGAAATGCTTTCACTTCCATATCTCCCTCAAAGCATTAACTGCTTTGTTATTGTAATCCCGCTATATAAGGGCATGCTCGCTGCATTGTAAAAGACACGTCAGAAGAGAAAGTGAGAAACTGGGAGTTAGGAAGTTTTAGTAAAAATAGAGATTCGAGAGAAAGTTCTATTGGTGTAGCATCACAAAGTAAATTTAATTTCACTCCAATATTCAAAGTAAAACGGATGAAAGAAGCATAGATTACAAGAGGAAGCCAAACTATAATAATATCATACATGGTAGAGTTGTGGTAAATAGAAAAGGAAAACAACAAGCATATCAGCATCAGATAGGAATTTGGAACCAGAGCCAATTCACTCTTGAGACACAGGCATTCATTTAAATGGCACTGAAAAAAGAACTTGGACTGGGAGGGGTTGGGATGTCCACAGTCCCTTCCAGCATCAACAGAACTTTCTTCATAGAGGGACGGAGCGATGGCTCATCCTGGATGCACCAAAGTCCCACTTTAATCATCCTTTCAAATTGCCTTCTCTCTATCTCTTCATCACCCACTAATTTGCCAAGTTCACCATTCTCAAAACAATGGGAGGCCAATTCATCCAAAATAGCCTCCTCCTCAGGAAGACTCCAATCCACGTTCCTTCGACAACATATGATCTCCAACAGCACAATTCCAAAGCTGTAAACATCTGCTTTAACCGTTATCGGCATTTTCCTATGCCACTCCGGTGCAACATAACCCTTGGTTCCTCTGATTCCGGTAGTGGTTCTAGTTTGGTCTGCCTTAAGCAGCTTTGCCAATCCAAAGTCAGAGATTTTCGGGCACATGAACTCATCTAGTAGTATATTTTGAGGCTTTATGTCACAATGGATGATCTGTGTATCACACTCTTCATGGAGATAAAGAAACCCCCGCGCTATGTTACGAGCAATGCCCATTCTTTCTTCCCAAAATGGTTGCCTTTCACGGGTGAAGAGCACATCTGCAAGTGAGCCGTTGCTCATGTACTCATACACCAAAAGCTTTTTAGCTCCGTCAAGGCAATACCCAAGTAAACGGACTAGATTCTTGTGATGGGTTCTCCCAATAACTCTGATCTCAGTCTGAAATTCTGTTTCCCCTTCGGCTGCAACTTTCTCTAGTCTTTTGACAGCAACTGGCTTTTGGCTACCCAAAATCAGCCCTTTATAAACTGTTGACGAGGCTCCTCTACCAAGCTCTTCCTTGAAATTATTAGTCATCTTTTCTAGCTCTTCATAAGTATATCGTCGCGGAGCCACACTCTCATTCAATTCGAGGTCACCATTCACAGCACTCATTCTTTTATATGCCCAGACATTGTGTTTCCACAACACAATCACGGAAATCACCGACAAAATGGATCCAAAAGCAGCAAATGAAAGACCAATAATCAGGATGTCAGCTCTACCTTTTTTCTTGCTTCCTGGTTGAACAATTCTAGGATCTGTATCTGGTTTTGTTGGTACACCTACCTTGATGAGAGCTATGTTTGAAGTTCCCATGTCTCTTCTACCATATCTCAAAGGAAGCCTCTGCTTTCTGCAGTTTGTACCGTCAAAAAACGCAGCTTCACAGTTACCATCCTCCAGACAGCCTTGTTTGCAATCGTCTTTGTCGGATAATCTCGAACTCATATACGAAACATCTTCCCATGTTGTGCTTTCCAGCTCTTCCATGGTGTAATTGAAATTCTCATTCCTGTTTGTATCGGCAACAAAATTCCTCTCGCACCCGGATGTCTGATTTCCCTGGTTGACAGATTTTAAAATCCCGGAAGACATCTACAGTCAGGCTGTAGATCAATTGAGACACAATAGCTATTCAATCCGCATAGGCCTTTGGGAACACACTTATCCTTGGAAGACACCCACTCAATTGACCAATTTGCTTTCTTTTTCAAATCATGTGAATACAAACGAAATATCCCATCTGCATCAATTCTCATAAGATAAAGTTTTCCTTCATCAGTAGGAAGACCTCCATCTGTTATATTCCGAATATTCAAACCAGTGCTGTTGAGCAAGTAGAGATGGCCATCAGCACCAAAATTAAGTGTCACGTTCTCTCCCTCGCCATTAGTTGAAGATGCATAATAAGCATAAGGAGCGGTGTCTGGAGTATCTACAGGGTCCTGAACAAGGTTTCCATCATTTTGCATTTTGAGACGGAAAATCCCCGTTGAGTGATCAGCTTCTGATTTCGCAGACAAAAGTTCGTCTCCTGATAAAAGGCATTGACCGGGCAAAAGGGTGTCGGTTGGATGATCAAAGCTCTGCCATACTATTTCCCGACCAGAGTTGTAGGACGAAATTACCCGAATCGAGCATGGAAGCATAAGAAGCAGAGCCAGAAGATCTTACAAAGTAATTTTGGCTTTCTGCTGTTGGCAAGGCAAGGCCTTCACCTGTGAAGCGCAAGGTGGCATTGTTGGAGACTGGTGGATCATCTCGATTCGCAGTCCACACGACTGTCTTTTCGTTAATTCCAGCAAGAAATATCCCAACAGCATAGCCATTGCCTTGCCTGTAAAATCCGAAGGCATATAGACCAGAACGTGACATCCATGCGGAGTTGGTGGTTGGTGTTAAAGAAGAGCCTTGGCTTATATTCAACTGCATCTGTTGTGCTTCAGCAACAAATGCCAAGGCAAGAAAAAGGCATGCCATGCAAGCCATCGAAAAATGATCTCAGTGTACCTTGTCTTCCCCTTCCTTTGGTTTTTTTTTCCTTCTGCAGCACTCCAGAAAATTGGTTCCAATGCAGTATGAAGTTCTAATTCTGAATTTCTGTTTAATTTAAGGTGGATGGTGTAAATGAATTCGTCTGTGTTTCTTCTCTCTCTGTGGAGTAGTTCACCACCCATATATAATTTACTTTACCGTAAGAAGATTCAAAGGAGAGATACAATAAGTGCCAGTCCGGTCAAAGTGATAGAATACTGGTCATGCGTTGACGTTGACGGAGACTTTTGAGTCCATGTAGACAGAGACTGAGATTTCGTTGTCAAGATGAATTTTCAGAACTGACATTATAATCTGAAGAATTAGTTTTATAATTAAGTCAGCAAATTAAAAGATGCACCAAATTTTCCATTAAATTTTTTGTTCCAATTGTTTATTAACTTTATCGTCAGATTGTTAACTATCTCCTAAATTTGTCCCTAATGGTACGTCCCAGAATTTGTGAACTTGACTTTGTAGACTTTTCCAATCAGGAAAACTAGTTAAGTCGCTTTCTTCTTTATAGGCAATGAGTCGGTCCAAATCAAACCCTTCATGTGCATTTTTCTTCTTTGATTTTATGAAGAGGATGCAGACGGACGAGGCACTTTGGACTTGTTCTCGAAAACCCTTAACTCCGTAATTTTCATGGAAGAAGATCAGCAAAGGCATCATCCCAAAAGAAACTTTACAATCTCATTCAAACATCCAGCTATTGACCAGTTTAGCCTTTAGAAGTCCTTGCTTCGTACCGATGGCTTCTAATTCCAAAACCGTCGCATACGTTATGCTAATGGAACCTGCTACTCAATCATTCCTCGAGTCGTTACGAATAACAAATCAGTATCAGCCTGACCGGATTACAGACATACCCCAACATTTAGTTTAAAGCAATCTAGACTAGGTGGTTTCCGTACACTTCTTGTACAAGAAGGATGTTATCTTTTTCAGCACCAGTTCAACTATTTTTCAAAAAATCACATAAAAGTTAACGATTTATAATCATAACTTCAACTGCATCAGGTAGCATTCCGAAAAATAGAACAATTACGGTCACCAAATTTTCCATCAGACACTAAAATATTTTTCCAAATGAAAGGGAGCTAAAGAGGACCAGGAAGAACAAGGGAGATTCACTATTATACCCAATATAGAGGCCCAAATTATAAAAATACCTTATATGAAAAGGACTTTAGAAATACATCCAAAACCCATTTACAATATAACAAAGAGGCTTTTAACTTCTTATGAATTACAAAAGTGTCATTGATTTCTTAAAACAAGCTCAACCTCAAAAGCTCATAAAAAACTCAAATAACTCAATATGACATCAAAGTAATTTAATAATCAAAATTAAATTAAATAGAGCCAACTATTATTTTTTAGGTTTTTTTTTATAGAAATTAAATGGTGTAGAGTTTATTTATATTTTTTGTGTAAGAATGAGTATATGACTAAATATCTCTAAGAGGAAATCCAATGTACTAAGGGCATGTTTGGTATGCCTCACTATACCTCATTAGACTGGATTGGATTAAATAAGACTTGAAACCCATGTTTAGTAAGGGAGAGGATTAACTTAAATGAGATTATGTAGTCTAACAACTAAAAAAAACCCGGATTTACATGTCCAATATAGTGAGCCCAAAATTGGGTTCAAAAAATAGCACGCTCGCTATTTTGAACAGGCGAGTTGGGCTGTCTGGATTTTCTTATGGCTTGAACCCCACCAGCTCATAAACCCAATCGATGGACTGGCAGAAACCAGCACCCATTCCCTTCCCCCTTTCTTCTCCCCCATGAACACCACCCTCAAGCCACGCACAAACCCAACACCTAGAAGCCCAAGCCACCTGCATAGCCATCTCTCTTCGCCATCCCAGCCACTAGCAAAACCCAGAACCATCTCTCTTCTCCATCTTAGTCCAATTTGTAGGACTTTCAAAAAAAATTAGAAAAACAGAAAATAATGAAACCAGAAACAGAGAGAAGAAAGAAGGAAAGAAAGAGGAAGAAAAGAAAAGAAGAAGAAATCTGAGTCTTCGTATGATGCTACTCCTATTTCTATTTGGGTCCTTCCTTACTTGCTGCTGATGTTTTAGCTGCTTAGTTAGAGAAGAAGAAAACGAGAGAAAGAAAAGCGAGTGAAGAATAAATAAAAGCGAGAGAAAGAAGAAAAATAAGAATAAAATACTAGGAAAACAAAAAACAAAAAAGAGAGAGGTGGCAGGGGGTAGGCAATTTTTTTTCAATTCACACGGGTTGGCTAGGATAATTATTTGTTTATTTTTTAGGTTAAAATCTCTAATTAAATTTAAATATTTAAATAATTAATTTTTAGTCCAAAATGCAGGACCAAACAAAGGTCTTCATTATTTTTACAATCCAACTTCTTAGTCTGACACAACATCAAACGTAGATCAGTATTTAATCCAACTTAGGCCAATTAGAGTTAATCCAAGATAGTCTAGGATTTAGTCCAGTCCATGGAAAACGTAATTAAGTGACTTACCTGTTGAGAAATGGTACAATCACGAAAAGTTAGGAGAGACTTTATGGATATGTAATACAGAGGGAAGACCCGGAATAGACTAATGATGCGCAAACGTGCCCGATTGTTAAGTTTGTTTGGAAGGAATGACGATGCAAAATCTAAATTTTATCATTTCAGAAGAAAACTAAGTTTCCAAATATTATGGAAATAAGAGGCCAAAGGCACTGCATTCACGCTTGTTTAAGAGATGAAGGAAAATATAGAACATCTGTTACAAGGGCAAGAAATATAGTATTAACACAACTCATTATTCATATTATTATAATGTAATGTACTCGTCGTGGTATAAGTGTATCAAAAGACGAATTTATAAACAAGTAGTCATTTGTGTGTAGACAGGGCAAACTGCCAGTTTTGAAGTACCTGAAACATCAACAAGACAATTTCCAAAAACACAAGCGACTCGGTTAGCTGCTACAGTACAATCAAGCTTCACGTCTCATTCAAGGATCAAATTCATCTCTCTCTGTTAGGTGGACTTAGAAGCTTTGTCCAGGATGTCAAAAACACTTTGTAGAGTCATCTCCTCCACAATAACAACCTTGTCTCTTGATTTAGAGCCAGAACCAATAGAAACCTGCCTTTTTTTTACCCCTAAAACCTGTAATTTGGGAAGAATAAGAATTTGAAGTTTCCAAGCATAAACATTAATGGTTGAGTAGACCAAATAAACTGAGGGGTTAAAACGTCAAAAGAAAATTGACAAATTTGGTGCATGCAACTCAAAATCATTTGGCAATGGGTGTAGAGGCCTTAGGATTTCTATAGTAAGATGCACGGCTCAGAATGCCCAATATGAAACTTTATATTCTTGCTAAAAAATTATTAGAAAACTATGCTATATATTTCACTCATAATAATACAAATTAGACCCTAAATAGTATAGGCCTCATTCTGTACCCATCATTTAAAGTTAAATTAATCTTCCCTTTTAACTTTCTCAAGAATCTGTTCTGTCACAAATCCTTTGCCAACCCTGCCACAAAGCTACTGAGCCACCTTATCTTGCCAACTTATAAACAAATGATGGGTACAGAAGTATATTTTCATGTATATGTGTGTGCACGACTTTAGAATGTATTTGAATGTAGAAGTTCAACATACTTATAGTCATAGACGAGTAACTGAAAAATGATAACAAAAATATATCTAGAAACAATACCAACTGAAGTATATAATCTACCCAAAATGCAAATCAGTGTTTGACCAAATAATCTATCAAAGCTATTCTTTCTTACTAGCTAACTGCGGTGTAGATAGGATGGACGGGTGGTATGAAGTGGTCCAGGAATAGATACTTTATGCTTGGGGGAGAAAGAAGAAATCCACCCTTCACACTCTGCACTGTGGCTATTCTTGGCCACACCACACATCATCTTGAAAAGAATAAAATAGACATAAGGAAACCTCAGAAGAGCTCACATCCACCCCTTGTGCCTTTCCACAAGCTCATCCCATGAGTAAGTTTGTTTCACCATTTCAGATCACCACTTCACCTCACTTTTCTCTAGTTTGGCTCAATATTTCTCTCCTTTGCAAGACCAAATCACTTCACAATCAAAGGTTGGTTAAAGCAATGACAATCTCAACCAAAAAGATACAAACAAAACATCACTTCCCCAACAAAGCTCGGTTAGAGCAACAGCACTAGACCAACAAATTACAAATTAAAGCATCACTTCCCTAATTTTAGTTAACATAAGCAATCACAATGAATGTTAGGATCTTTCAAGAACCACACAATCTTCTTAAGACACAACACACTAATCAAAAAAACCCGAAACAAGTAAATGCACTCCAAGTCTCCAACCCACTAACAATAATAGGATGATGCACCAATGAACCTAAGAATTCTTAAATCAAACTTTAATTTGGCATTCCATATAAAAAACAACAACAAAAAAACAAAAAAGGTTGACAAGGGATAACCCAAAAAGAAACAGGACCAACCGAGCTGATGTAGTCAAGTAGCGCTGCATTAGCTTCGCCGTCCTTTGCAGGCGCGTCTATTTGCACCCCCAACGCCTCGTCACTGAAATCTTCATTTTAAAAAAAAAAAAGAAAATTATATTCTATAAATACACAGACCTATACATATAAAAATAGAGAGAGAAAGAGAAGGACCAGTGATGGAGGCGATTTTGGAGCCAGGCTTGGCGTGGATGGTGATGGCGACTGAGGAGGGAGGTATGTACCGAATAGAGGTTGGGAAATTGTTGTTGGGGTTTACGGGCTGAGTTGACTCGGCCGGGTTTGCCTTGGCCTTGGCCTTGCCCTTCTTGGCTGGTGCCATTTTTTTTATTTTTGTTCTTGTTTTTGTTTTTCTTCTCTCTCTTCCCGCTTCAGAAGCAAGACTTCGTCAGCAGGGTTGGCTTCGGCGGCCTTGGTCTCAGGGTTCTTGGTTTGGATAGTTAAAGGCCCACTAAAAACTTTGGACAAATAGGGCCCATTAATAACTTTGGAGACATATGAGGAAATTTTTTGGTGTCGATTTATGATCAAATGGAGGAGTATTTTTAGAATTTGTGATGATTTTTGGGTAGCATTTGATCTCAATTGATTAATATTAAAAATTTGACCTTCGGATATAAATATGGGGAAATTATCAAAAAGTCCTTAAAATACAAGATACTTCTAAACTCGTCCTACATGCTTCCAAATAAAAAGACTTGCAAGTCTTGCTCCGAAGATAAGGCATTTTTGTAGCGTGTATATGAATTTGCTTATTTGTTTGTATGCATGTGATGTGTAAGTGGTGTGCATGTGATGTGTAAGTATAAGTGTCGGAAGGGAAACAATATTGTATATAAGGGAGAAGTCCCCAAAGTGAGAGCATTAGGATACAAAATATATATATATATATATATATATATATATATCAGTGGTAAACTGTTTGGATGTGGTCTCCAAATCCAAGCTAAATCAAGTGGTTTCCAAGACCATACTTCAGCAAAATGAGGGCAGGGGACACTACCATGGTTGGATGATCTTCAATTTTGGATATGTTATAAACAAAATAATTTCGAGCAAATTCCGTGAAGCAATCACAACCATCCGAGGATCATATATTGAAACCAAATGCAGAAACCGAATCTCAGAGACCCACCAGCCATGGATGAATACGAAAGCTGCAAACTCGTTTTGAGGCATCAGGAAAATTCGGAAAAATCTACAAATTTCACAGACTTTAGTTCTCGAGCAGACGAACAACTTTCATGAAGGAAGTGTTGAGCCTATTCTTAACAACTAAAATGAGTTATTAAAAACAGCAACTTTAATTCTCGCAAGTGCACGAACCGTTTGTAGTATAGCTTATGTAAATACGAGGTCGGATCCCACGGAGAATGGTAACTTGGTTGCGAGTTAAATTACTTAGAATGATGGACAAAACAGAAAAGGAATAAACAAACAAACTGACAATGGCAAGGTCTAGGACAGAATCCTAGCACCACACACGCACTCGAAATGGGGGGGTTTTGTTGTTGAGATGGAAATAAGATAATGAAATGGAAGTGCTAGAAAGTAACAATGGCAGCAATCAACAAGTTGTGAAACAATGATTGAGAAGTGTTAGAGCCTTGGAATCTACCACTAGTCTTCCTATCCAAGTTATGAATGCATAGAAATTGACTCAAGCTTCATTAACAATAGATTATCGCATACAAGCCTATGGTATCTAGGTGCAGGATGCATGATTCTCCTAAGGCATGTAATTGTGCATGGTATCTACACAACACGTGATCTCTAATATGCAACCTAAGCATGGTATCTACTTAGAATAAAGCATACAAGAGTCATTAAGTTCCCTGAGAATATGATAATCACACAAGTCCTAGAACATGGTATCTGTCCTAGTCAACCTATAGTTATGTTGCGTAGATACAGCTGCTCCAAAATTGATTCAACTGCATCCTCAACTTGTGATACTCGCAAGTGCACGAACCGTTGGTAGTTTAGCGTATGTAAGTGCGAGGTCGATCCCACGAGGATTGGTGATTGAATGATCCAATTCATTTCCCTACAAAAAAACAGAAATGGAAAAGAAAATAAATAAAACAAGAAAAAGGAAATAACTCAAGCAAATAAGTTCCCAAGTTCAATTAGATTAACGGATTGATTCTAGCTAAAGTATGATTAGGCCATGGTGTCTGGTTCTAACCTTGTGTTCCTAATTCCCTAATTTGATCATTTGTTGTCTAACCTAAAACTAAGCATTAGGAACCCATTAAGCATAGAAGAACAATTTAAACAACCAAGCATGTATCTAATCCCTGTTGTCGAATGTCCATACATACTCTTCCTATTCATAGTTCAATTCGAATTAAAGCATGGTGTCTACTCTTAATTCAAACCAAGATAGCTAACATGCAAGCCTAAATGGTGATCAATCATTCAAACTAGCATATTAACTTATAAGCATAATGAATAAGAACAAAAACCATAACTGAAACTTGGAAACTAATTAAACTTGAATACTAAAGAAAAGAATTTACATAAGGAAAAGTAAAGTAGAACTTGGAAAGACTTAAAGAAAATTTCAGCAAACTCATTTTATTACAACAATTGAAAACTTGAAAGGAAACTAAGAGAATTTGAGGGAGAGAAGGGAAGGGAGCTCTAGAGAAGTGTTTGAGAGCTCCCCCCTTGGGGTGTGTTTACAAGCTTAGAGAACTTCCCTATTTATAGGCCTAAGGGAAGTGAAAATCTGAATTCAAAATGGCTAATGCATACAACACTTTTATTATAAAATCTGAATTGGTTGATGCACTTGAATTAGAAAATCTTGAATGGGTGATGCACTTGTATTAGAAAATCTTGAATGGTTGATGCACTTCACCAATTAATCCCACTAGCAGCCCTAGGTCATCTTCATGTCACCATGACCAAGCTTCCAACCAGAAATGATAGCTCATGCCTAGCTCACCATGACCAAGCATCCAACCAGCACATGCTGAGGTCAGCATGACCAGCAACTTCAAGGGCTTACAACTTGGGCTTCTCTTAATCAAATTAGGACTTTAAGCACTCGAAATTGAAGTTCAGAATGTCTTCTTTCCAGCCATATGTTATTTGGGCCAATCCAAGGTCGGAGGAAAAAGTTAAGGCCGAAACAAATTGCTAACTCATTTTCCGAGCTGATAAGATCCATCCTGAGCATGGTTCTGTGTTTGCTAGGTAACGGACTCCAGATTTATCCAATGGGGCTGAATTTTGGATATGTTATAGTAAACACCCATTGGAACAACTTTCATGAAGAATGTGGCCTCATTTGAGCTATGTAGGTTGCTGAAACAAAGCTTGCAATATGACCTACGAAACTGGACTGGCAGGGGGATGCAGCAAAAAAATGAGTTTGTCTTTAAGCTCTTCTTCCCTTCATCCAAATCAGGCCTTCACATGCTTGGATTGCATCATTTCCTATCCAAAGCCATCATTATTACCTAAATCTCAATTAACTGAAAGATACACACAAAAAGGATTAAAAGCACAACTTTAACTCAAAAACATAACCAAATCATAAGCTAGAAGGGTACAAAATGATATACAATTATGAACCGATCAAATACCCCCAAACCTAGATTTTGCTAGTCCTCTAGCAAAACAACACAAAACAAAGTTAAAAATAAGAAGTTAACTAAACCACTTCCGCAGGTAACTCGATTGCATTTAGCGTATGCAACAAGCCTTTAAACCTCTAGGCATCCCTAGGAGGAGGAGTTGTGTCTCCTGAGGGTTTAACAGATATCAATACCCACAAACGTTTTTCTAACTCTACAAAACAAAGTGGTTAGAAAACTTTACTAACTTTGTTAGTCCTTAAGCAAAATAAAACAAAAACAGAAACAAAAAATAATTACAAAAATAAAAAAAAGAATAAAAATAAAACTCAAAACAATCTTTCCGAACATTTTCTAAAGAGAAATGACTTATGCACATGACTCAAAAGTTTTAACAATAAAAACTCAATTTAGACATTATTTACAAGGCGGAAAAGTTCAAAACATAATATGCTCAAAGTGTAGTAGTGTGATTGCCAAATGCAACAAATTCTCCAATCTTAGTTTTCACACAATTTCAAAAATCATACCAAGCACAAATGCAACTTCAAATCTCACCAAAGTTGTCCTCTCACAAATGAATCACTCAGAAGAGGGCTACAATGCAACACTCAGTTATAAACATGAGATTAGAGTTAAATCATAAGGAACTTAACTCAAAAATAGGAAGATGGAGAACTTGCATTAATATGATCTCAAGAAGGATGCCAAACACTTAAAAGTAAGAAAATGCATGCAATTCAACCATATGACATTTAAGATCAATTTAGGTCTTTAACATAGGTTGTAATGGGGCCAAGGGTGTAAGGTGAGTAAGAAATGAAAGGTATGGATAATACAAAGTCCAAGGAACTCAAAAATGTAAGAGCATAAAATAATTATTTACAACACTTCGAATCATCACGATTAGATATTTTCTTTACATGATCAAAACTCCTTATACCTTCATTTACAATGATTTAAACTCCTTTCCAAACACCAATGAAACCCAAAAATGAAATTTCAATCAACTACCATTTAATCAGAACTTTTCTCTTTTCTTTCACCAATTGTGTGAAGTTCTATAATTTTTTTTTTTTAATGTAATATCCCTTCCCAAACTTAGCATGAAAAACACATCCGAAATTAGAGCTCATGAGTTCCTTAGAAAGGTAAATTCTTGTTTTTCGGGCTAAAGCTAGGAATTGCAATTGGTAAAATGAAAAAAAAAAGTTTACATGTAGGCTCAAAATGGTTAACAATGGAAAATCATGCTTAAGCATGCATAAGGTTAGCTTGAAAGGCACAAACGATCCAAAGGTGGCCTTAATATCATTTCTTAAATGTCATGAAATCAAATTGCAAAAGAATGAATGACTTTTAAGTGTTCAACCAAATCAATGAATAATGAGATCAAACAACAACTTTGATGACAAGAAAATAAGAGTATGTGTATAACACTCGTGAAATGAAGCACAAGGCTCAAAAGCTCACATTATATGGTTATATAAGTCTAATTTATGCTTTGATACAATTCTTTAGATCATGCAAATCCTTTTAATTGGAAAATTGTGAAACAAATGGCAAGTGCAAAGAAGGTTTCGAACATATCATGCTAGAACAATGCCAAATTTATATATTTTTTTTTAAAACAATAAAAAGTTACAATAAATAAATAAATAAATAAATAATAAATAATAAATAAATAAAATTCAATTTTCATTTAAGTCATGCAACATTTATCACAATCTCATCATATGTGTTCGGAAAGTGACTAAAAAACAAAACAAAACAAGACTCAAAATTTTAAAAAGATAAGAAAAAAAAAAAAATTATTACATGCTAAACTCCAATGCCCCCAAACCTAGAAATGACATTGTCCTCAATGTTTAAAAATTAGGAACAAGCAATGTCATAACAAGAAATGAAAGTATTAAAGCAAATAAAAATAATAGCATACAAAAAGAAAATAATTACAAAATAAAAATTACAAAACAAACAAACAAATAAAAAGAATTGAAAACACTCAAAACAGTAAGCCCTAAATAGACAGTCTTACGCAAACCAAAACCCAAACGATTGAAAACCCAACCCAAAAGAAAGTTAACCCACATTGAAACCTAAACAACGGTGAAAACCCGAAGCCCACAATGAAGTTCTGAAGCCCACATGTTAAATTTTTATTTTATTTTATTTTTATTTTTTTAAATGAAACGTGAATTGGGAGCGCGAAGGCGGGATTTCTAAAAAGAAAGAGTGTGGTCCCTAATGCCTTGGTTCCTGGGAAGTCACGGGTAAAAGGGGTGAGGGACGTGTCGGCGCACAGAGGCAGCCTGTCACATCCCCCAAGCCAGAATTATTGGCCTCGTAGGAAGGCGCGACGACTTTTTCATGTGAAGGTGGTGAAAGGTGAAAATGCATTTAAGGGAGGTTGGGAAATGGGTGCGGCGACATATAGAGATAAGTCGTAAGGGCCGCACAGAACTTAGAACCGCATCGGCTAGGGTTTAGCAGACTAAGTCTATAAAAAGCTAAAAAGAAATGGTGAAAAACACAAACTCAGAAACACACAAAAGAGAAACGAAAGAAAGAAGAAAAGCGAGTGAGAAATCAAATGGCCTCTAACTACCCATTTTCGTTGGATCTCAACCTAGCTCCACCGACTCAGACACGGGGCCAAGCAGCGCGGCACCAGTATGGATGCCCTACTTTGCCTCCGTAAGGGGGCCTGTGAGGTCAGCTGACTCAATACTCCTGGACAACGATGTTGCCATTGGAGTGGGCAGAAATCTAGTGACTCCTAAAGATATACGTGTGTTTGGGACAAGGGATGACAACCGAGTCACGAGTGATGCCCTGGCACTGAGCGTGCAGAGTCCTGCATGTGTTGCAAGTTTGGGGCATCGCCTACTTGCGAAATCCCATGAGGTAGAGATTCTGAAAGGTCAGTGAGCGGCGGAGCGAAGTATGGTTGAAGAGTGTCAGACTGCTATAAAAAGCTTGAAAAGGGAGAGGGCAAGGATAGTGGAGGTGAATCGACACCAGCTAGAAGTATTGCGGGACGAGAATAAAAACCTATCAAAGATGGTAGAGTTGTATTCTCGTGACATGAGAAAGCAGCTGGAGGACCTAGACCGACCGGGTAAACGCAAGAAAGCAGAATCGCGAGAGTAGTTACGCTCAAGCTAAGATTGCGATCTTTGGGGGCTCAAGTGGTGAGCCCCAAGAGGCTGTGCGTGAAGCCCCGAAGAGGATAGCCAGAGGGCCAAACTCAAAGCTCCTATGGTCGAGACACCTAGTGCTATGAAGAAATGATTTCTACTGCATTTTTTATTTTATGTTGTTGTTTTTTGTATTTTCGTTATTTTGTTTCGGAAATAAAAGAGGAAGGTTGCAGAAAGAAAAAGAAAAAGAAAAAGAAAACACACTTCCTAACTAAAATAAAACAAAGACGACAAACGGGAAAAAGAAAGCACACTTTCCAAACTGAAATAAGACAAAGATAGCCGAAAGTAACGGGCAAAAACATAAAACACCAGAAAACACGGAAAAAAAGTAAAGCAAAGTGAAAGTTAATGTGCTCCCCCTTGAAGCGATTAGGTCGAGCATGCCCGGGAAATCCGAAATGGTGTTGGCTCTCTCTCATCAGCATATGCCTATTTAAACCACACCTCTGCAAGCGGATGATACCCAGCATTTCTTCCTGCAAACTCAAGGAAAAACATCAAAAAATTCAGAAGCAAAACAAATGGCATCCTCATGCACTCACCTTGATGATCTCAACCTTGAGCTATCCCTTGCACCACCAAATGCCCAGATAAGGGCTCCTCCAACTCCTGTCTTCCCAAACTCTTCATATCATCACGACACGGCCTCAAACTTTGCTGAGGCAATACCGAACCTTTCTGAGGTAATGCCGAACAGGGTCAGTGCTGCTGGGAACATTGATTGGCAGGAGCTAACTCCAGCAGATCATCTGCATGTGGCACGTAGGTCTAACAAGATGGCGGTGGATGAGTCCCACGATTTAACTGTGCTCCAAGCGGTCTCGGCTACCAATTTGGGCATGCGACTCCTGGCGAGGACACGGGAGTGTGCCGCTCTAAGTGAGGAAGTGGCTTCCTTGAAGGCTATGGTGGCGGACCTCCAGAAGCGGCTCTATTGTGCCACTCAGCATGTGGAAGCACTACAGAGGAAAAATGATGACCATGTAGAACCTTGGAGATCCTACAAGTACGAGACAATAGAGGTAAGC
The DNA here is from genome assembly GCA_018703695.1 of Prunus fruticosa. Classification (NCBI taxonomy): domain Eukaryota; kingdom Viridiplantae; phylum Streptophyta; class Magnoliopsida; order Rosales; family Rosaceae; genus Prunus; species Prunus fruticosa. Next base: position 18,762,432 of record CM031918.1, on the reverse strand, counting down.
CATGATGATGATGAAGATGAAGAAGAAGAAGAAGAAGAAGAAGAAGAAGAAGAAGAAGAAGAAGAAGAAGAAGTTTGTTTGTTTTTTTTTTAAAAAAAATTTACGTGAATGTTTTTTTTGTTTTTTTTGTTTTTTTGTTTTTTTGTTTTTTTTTTGTTTTTAATGCAGTGTTTGAAATAAAATAAAAATGTGTTTCTAACACTCAGAAATAAACTAACTAATCATACCATAAAAACAAAAACAAAATACAAAAACAAAATAAAAACCACGACTAAACAAAATAAATACAAAAACTAACTTAACAAAACAAAAACAAAAACAAAATAAAAACAAAGACTAAACAGAAAATAAAACAAAGAAAATAAAAAAAAACTTAGTTTAAAAACACACGAATATACAAGCAACTCACGGATGACCAGTTTAGGGCCTCAGAAAAACACAGCCAGGGGATCCGGGAAGGTTGGAGGGGTCACAATGGTCCCGCTTAAAACCCAAACTTCTTAGACACCGAAGGTGTCGCCTAAAGAACTCCTAGACACTGTATTGACGGAAGTGCTTACCTGGAGTTACCATAAGTCAGCTCATATGAAAAATCTTTTTGAATTTTTGAATTTTGAATTTTTAGTTTTTAAGATAAGAGAAAAAAAAAAATTAAGATAACAAACCATAAATGAAAATGAACTAAGTACTCTAAACAAACTCAAACAAACGACATAAATTGTTGTACTAAAAGAAACAAACCAAGAAATAAACTGAATTTAAAGAAGAGAAAGGATTGAAATGCTCCCCCTTGAAGCGATTAGGTCGAGTATGGATGCATTTGGAGGTCGCGACTTCTCCCACTGCTCCACACTTCCCATTCGTATGATTGAGGTTGCCATCTCTCTCCATTTTTATTAAGCTGTCATAAATTGCTAAAACAAACACACAAACTTGAAATGGAATCAAAAGGGTTAGGAAATAAAAGGAAAAACACACATCCAATTCCATGCTTCAAAGTAAGCAGCAAGGTAAATTAAACTAGTTTATGGAGTTCGTTCTTTCTCAAATATGATTATCCATATGGTGTGTGGTTTTAATCAAGTATTCAGAAAAAGTATTTAGCTATGGTGTTTAGTCTAAACACAAATTCCGAACCCATTAAGAACAAGAAGAACAATAAAGAACCAAGTAGAATTTAAACATGGTGTTTGTCTTCAATATCTACCTACTCATTCACTAATCAGTCCAAGAGTCATATGGTGTTTATGTAAACTTGAACAAGATATTTAATTAAGAACAAGTGAATGAAACCATAAACAAGAAATAACCAACATGCTACTTGAACCTCTTTTGTGTTGTGTAAGCTGGGACTCAAACCCAGTTCTCTTGCTTGTCAGGCAATTGTCCTTGTCCGTTGGACTACAAACACAACTTGTCAATTAACGCCATTAACTTTAAAACATAAAACTGTCCAGTTATATACAAAAAATAAAAATAAAAAGTAGGAAAACCAAATAGAATCAAACAATGTTACCGATCCCCGGCAACGGCGCCAAAAACTTGTTGCGTAGATACAGCTGCTCCAAAATTGATTCAACTGCATCCTCAACTTGTGATACTCGCAAGTGCACGAACCGTTGGTAGTTTAGCGTATGTAAGTGCGAGGTCAATCCCACGAGGATTGGTGATTGAATGATCCAATTCATTTCCCTACAAAAAAACAGAAATGGAAAAGAAAATAAATAAAACAAGAAAAAGGAAATAACTCAAGCAAATAAGTTCCCAAGTTCAATTAGATTAACGGATTGATTCTAGCTAAAGTATGATTAGGCCATGGTGTCTGGTTCTAACCTTGTGTTCCTAATTCCCTAATTTGATCATTTGTTGTCTAACCTAAAACTAAGCATTAGGAACCCATTAAGCATAGAAGAACAATTTAAACAACCAAGCATGTATCTAATCCCTGTTGTCGAATGTCCATACATACTCTTCCTATTCATAGTTCAATTCGAATTAAAGCATGGTGTCTACTCTTAATTCAAACCAAGATAGCTAACATGCAAGCCTAAATGGTGATCAATCATTCAAACTAGCATATTAACTTATAAGCATAATGAATAAGAACAAAAACCATAACTGAAACTTGGAAACTAATTAAACTTGAATACTAAAGAAAAGAATTTACATAAGGAAAAGTAAAGTAGAACTTGGAAAGACTTAAAGAAAATTTCAGCAAACTCATTTTATTACAACAATTGAAAACTTGAAAGGAAACTAAGAGAATTTGAGGGAGAGAAGGGAAGGGAGCTCTAGAGAAGTGTTTGAGAGCTCCCCCCTTGGGGTGTGTTTACAAGCTTAGAGAACTTCCCTATTTATAGGCCTAAGGGAAGTGAAAATCTGAATTCAAAATGGCTAATGCATACAACACTTTTATTATAAAATCTGAATTGGTTGATGCACTTGAATTAGAAAATCTTGAATGGGTGATGCACTTGTATTAGAAAATCTTGAATGGTTGATGCACTTCACCAATTAATCCCACTAGCAGCCCTAGGTCATCTTCATGTCACCATGACCAAGCTTCCAACCAGAAATGATAGCTCATGCCTAGCTCACCATGACCAAGCATCCAACCAGCACATGCTGAGGTCAGCATGACCAGCAACTTCAAGGGCTTACAACTTGGGCTTCTCTTAATCAAATTAGGACTTTAAGCACTCGAAATTGAAGTTCAGAATGTCTTCTTTCCAGCCATATGTTATTTGGGCCAATCCAAGGTCGGAGGAAAAAGTTAAGGCCGAAACAAATTGCTAACTCATTTTCCGAGCTGATAAGATCCATCCTGAGCATGGTTCTGTGTTTGCTAGGTAACGGACTCCAGATTTATCCAATGGGGCTGAATTTTGGATATGTTATAGTAAACACCCATTGGAACAACTTTCATGAAGAATGTGGCCTCATTTGAGCTATGTAGGTTGCTGAAACAAAGCTTGCAATATGACCTACGAAACTGGACTGGCAGGGGGATGCAGCAAAAAAATGAGTTTGTCTTTAAGCTCTTCTTCCCTTCATCCAAATCAGGCCTTCACATGCTTGGATTGCATCATTTCCTATCCAAAGCCATCATTATTACCTAAATCTCAATTAACTGAAAGATACACACAAAAAGGATTAAAAGCACAACTTTAACTCAAAAACATAACCAAATCATAAGCTAGAAGGGTACAAAATGATATACAATTATGAACCGATCAGGTTATTAACCCCTTGAATGATTCTTAGGTCATTCATGTGTTGCTTGTGAAAGGAGAGTAGAATTGGTGAATCTAAACCCCTTCCCAACCTGTGCTAGATGCATAAAATCCTAGTTAGCTACTCCAAGAAAATATACATCAAGCACATAATAAACCGGAGATTAACAACTTGGCAATGAAAGCAAGGAAATCAATTAACTATGAAATCATCCATAACATTGAATATTCATGACTAGGGCTTCATCCTAAGCCCTAACTAAATGGATTAGTTACACATGACTAAGAATACAGAAAATAAGAAATACATAGATAGATTAAAGAGAAGAGAAGAAGAACTAGTTGGTGGCAGCAAGGTAGTTCCCAAGACAGCTCCAAGCTCTCCCTCCTTTGCAGCTAGCTCTCTCCTCACTTTGTGATGAATCTGAATGTGTGTATGTGTGAGAGGGGATTGTGAATCTCAGGATATGAGTTGTGTGTCTTGAATGTGGAATGGGAGTGGTATTTATAGGGAGAGGGGAGGGATAAATCTGAATTTAATATGGTAATGACCTAACACACTTGCATTAGATAATCAGAATTGGTTGGTGCACTTCACCAACAAATTCCACCAGCAGCCCTAGCTCATCAATATGTCAGCATGACCAAGCATCCATCCAGAAACCAATACCTCATGCCTAGCTCACCATGACCAAGCATCCATCAGCCCATCCTTATGTCAGCATGATGTGTATTTTCATGGGCTTACGAATTGGGCCTGGTTGAATGAAATAACAACTTTAAGATGTCCATTGTGAAGTTCAGAATGTCTTTGATCCAACCACACAAGTTTTGGCCCAATCCAAGCTCGGATGAAGAAGATAAGCCCGAAATGAACTTCTAACTCAATCTCCAGCTTTTGCACGTTTTTGCACCATTTTGCTTCAATGGATTCCTCTCATGCCAATCAGCCCTTAAAATGAATGGATTGTACCAAAAGTGATCTCTTGCTGCCTTAACCTACAGAACACACAAACATAGGTAAGTGACTAGAAATAAAGAGAAACTAAACAAAATTACTAAGTAACGAAGGTATGCAAATGTGTGAAATTATGAACTTATCAAATACCCCCAAACTTAGATTTTGCTAGTCCTCGAGCAAACAAAATAAAACTAAAACTAAGAAAACAGAAAATAAGCAGCTAGCCTCCCAAACAATATCCTCAAAGAATCACCAAAGTATATGGTTCCAAAGAAACACAACAATCACAATCTAAGTTCCATACATGATTTAAGAGTGTGCAAAGCTTACAATGACATCCTTAAGTGTAGTGTGTGAATGCCAAATCAGAACAACACCTGCAACTCAAAAAAAGTACATGCGCACACACTTACAACACAATCAAGACTTTCGAACCCCATAAGCTCGTTATCAAATCAGCTCTCCACAGAATATCATACAATACCAAGGATCAAAAGGACTTTACAAGGGTTGTAATGAGGCTTAGGGTAGTGGTTGAATGAATGAGAGGATATGGATAACAAAATTTTGAGCACAACTAAAGCATAGGTAAAAGCATGAGAGATTACTGATCTTTTTAAAACAAGCAAGGACACATACATGAGCAGATTTCCAACATAATTTCAGCACTTCAAATGTGTTTATTTGGCCTAATTTTGTGGCTCTTTACCCTAGATCACCATGATCTCTCCTTATTGTTCCTAGGGTCGTGACTACATTGGTCACACTTCATTACCTCTTTTGATTAGTTACCAATACCCCCAAACTTATTTCTTTCAACACTTGGGTTATGGCACTAATGATTCACTTTTGCTCCAAAAACCTTGCATTCTTATGACTCTCCTTTAAAGATAGCTTTAATGTTAAGCCTATTCTTAACAACTAAAATGAGTTATTAAAAATAGCAACTTTTAATTCTCGCAAGTGCACGAACCGTTTATAGTATAGCTTATGTAAATACGAGGTCGATCCCATCGAGAATGGTAACTTGGTTCCAAGTTAAATTACTTAGAATGCTGGAAAACAGAAAATAAAGAAACTGACTAACTAACTAAAGGCAAGGTCGAATTCAACAATGCCTCTTGGTAATTACTCAAGGTCTAGGACAGAATCCTAGCACCACACACGCACTCGAAATGGGGGGGTTTTGTTGTTGAAATAAAAACAAGAGAATGAAATGGAAGTGCTGGAAAGTAAACAATGGCAGCAATGAACAAGTTGTGAGACAATGATTTAAAAGTGTTAGAGCCTTGGAATCCACCACTAGTTTTCCTATCCAAGTTATGAATGCATAGAAATTGACTCAAGCTTTATCAACAATAGATTATCGCATACAAGCCTATGGTATCTAGGTGCATGATGCATGATTCTCCTAAGGCATGTAATTGTGCATGGTATCTACACAACACGTGATCTCTAATATGCAACCTAAGCATGGTATCTACTTAGAATAAAGCATACAAGAGTCATTAAGTTCCCTGAGAATATGATAATCACACAAGTCCTAGAACATGGTATCTGTCCTAGTCAACCTATGGTTATTAACCCCTTGAATGATTCTTAGGCCATTCATGTGTTGCTTGTGAAAGGAGAGTAGAATTGGTGAATCTAAACCCCTTCCCAACCTGTGCTAGATGCATAAAATCCTAGTTAGCTACTCCAAGAAAACATACATCAAGCACATAATAAACTGGAGATTAACAACTTGGCAATGAAAGCAAGGAAATCAATTAACCATGAAACCATCCATAACATTGAATATTCATAACTAGGGCTTCATCCTAAGCCCTAACTAAATGGATTAGTTAAACATAACTATGAATACAGAAATTAAGAAATACATAGATAGAATAAAGAGAAGAGAAGAACTAGTTAGTGGCAGCAAGGTAGTTCCCAGGATAACTCCAAGCTCTCCCTCCTAGCTCTCTTCTTCACTTGTGGTGAATCTGAATGTGTGTGTGAGTAATGGATGAAGTGAATTATTGAATGAATGTTTCTGAATGTCTTGTAGTTCTCTATTTATAGAGTGGAAATTCGTCATCCCTAGGCTGGTGAAGCACAACTCACTCAGCTGCTGCCCAACTGCCAAGTCTGCCCAATAAATGCTAGCTGACTGCCCAATACATGCCAGCTGCTCCAGCTCCCAAGTCTGCCCAATTAATGCTAGCTTGACTTTTGTTCATTTTTCTGAGTTCCCAAGCTAATTTGTCTCCCATGTGTGGCTGCTGTTAAGTGTAGCACATGGCTCCAGGTATGTGGCCACACTAAATGTGACAGCAGCCAACAATGACTTTCTGTGAACCTGGTTGAGTGTTTCACATGCTAAAGGCTCCAGATTTATCCAATTGGGCTGCAATTTGGATATGTTATAATAGACCCCAACTGGAACAACTTCTATGAAGGATGTCTCTTTATTACAGCTGTGTAGGTTGCTGAAATGAGGCCTGCAAGATGACCCACGAAATTGGACTGATAAGGAGTGTGACCCAAATTGGGTCTGTCTTTAAGCTTATATTCCTCTTGTGCCAATCAGCCCAAAACATGCATGGATTGCATCAAATGTGATCTCTTGCTACCTTAACCTACAAAACACACAAACATAGGTAAGTGACTCAAGATAAAGAGAAACTAAACAAAATCACTAAGTAAAGAAGGCATGCAAATGTATGAAATTATGGACTTATCAAATACTCAAAGAATAGGTAAAGATAAGAAACAGAGATTTATTATGGTAGGAATGGTTTATACAAAGAAAGGATTAACGTAGGCTCAAATGGGTTGACTAGGGATGAATATATGTAGAGGGATGGTTAGAAAGGCTCAAACGGTTCAAACATGGCCTAAATCACTTCCCTAGCATTGTATGGCAACAGAATGTCTCAAGAGATATTCAAATAAGTTCTAGAGTACGAAACCAAGATCATGAGATAAGTAGAATTGCATAACATCTCCAAGTAGCAAGAAATTGGACTAACTTGGCAAAGTGCTCATTAAGTGCAAGGATGGCATGCAAGACAAAGTTCACTCAGAATCACACACAGGCCTTAAACAATGACTATCAATTTCTGCAAAACCATATTAGAATTAAAACCAAGTCTTAGCATAGGTGTTTGAAAGGATAACGAAACAACACACAAAATCCTGCGTTTTTAGACACTAGACACACTTAAAATTTGAAAATTTGAAAATTTGAAAATTTGACAATTTGAAACAACATAACTAAATCCTTCCCCCCAAACTTAAATGAAACATTGTCCTCAATGGTTAAAGTGTAAGAACAAGCAATGCCTCATAAATGAAAGGAAAGAAGATAAGGAAAAGACATAACCAAATGTTAGAGTTTAGAAAACAACTCCCCTTTGAAGCGATTAGGACGCAAGCAAGCTCCTTGCACGTTTTATCTTCTCCTCATCACCTTGGGTTGCCTCCCAAGAAGCGCTAAGTTTTATGTCTTCAGCCGGACATCCAAACTTGCTATAGTGAATGGGGGGGTTTGGGCTCAATCGACACCTTATGCACTGCAAGATTGGTCACCAAGCTTGTTTTCGTTTTCCATCGCTTCTTTGCTGCCTTCCTTTTCCTTTTATGATTACGAACAGAATGGCAATGAACTGGAGGAGTGATTGGAGGATCTCCAAATTTATGTGTAGGAATTGTAGCATTGAACATGTGGGCAGCCCCCTGCTCCTCCTTCTCTACTCCTTGCAGCAAGCATGCTTCTAGTGAATGGGAAAGACCATCAAATCTCTCTTTCCCTGGATTCTCCAATACTCCAATTTGAAAACAATCTTGAACATCATTTGGCAGATTCGTGGCATCAAACACTTTGAAAGCAACAGTTTCTCCATTAACGGTCATGGTGAGAGTGCCTTCCGCTACATCGATCGTGGTCTTAGCAGTAGCCATGAAGGGTCGACCAAAGATGAGGGGCAATTCATTGTCAGGAATTGGTGCTTCTTCCATCTCCAAGACTAAGAAATCAGCAGGCAAGATTAAGCCTTCTACTCTCACCAAAACATCTTCTAGAATGCCCTTGGGGTACCTAATAGTTCTATCTGCCAATTGAATGCTCACAGATGTGGCTTGCAACTCACCAAGGTTAAGTTTCTCATAAACATGATATGGCATAAGGTTAATGGATGCACCAAGATCAAGTAAAGCTTTTGGAATCTTGAAATCACCAACTATACAAGGTATAGAAAACGAACCTGGATCCTTTAGCTTTGGAGGTAGCTTTCTTTGTAACACTGCACTTACCTCTTCACTCAATGCAACCTGTTCATGCTATTTGAATCTCCTCTTGTTAGTGCAAAGATTCTTCAAAAATTTTGCGTACTTGGGAATCTGAGCAATGGCACTGAGTAGTGGGATGTTGATTTGCACCTTCTTGAATATTTCCATTATCTCATCCAAGCCTTGATCTTTCTTTGACTTTGATAACCTGCTGGGAAAGGGTGCAATAGGCCTAAAAGCATTAGTTGAAATTGGAACTTGATTAGCATTAGATGATACCTTAGGGCCTGTGCTCTCTCCAGGAGCATTAAGGTGCTGTTTGGTGGAACCTGGGGCTGCCCTTGTGGTGGCTGAATGATCTCCACGTTTTCTCCCTCTTCTTGCTCTTCATTGGCATCTCCAACCTTATTATCAACTTGTTTACCACTTCTCAAGATGTGCACCGCTTTAACTTGCTCATGATGCCTTGGATTCACCTCCGTTTGGCTAGGAAAAGTTCCGGATGCTCTATTGCTCATGGATGATGCAATCTGCCCAACTTGCACTTCTAGTTTGTTCACTGCATTTTGAAGATTCTGATTGGTTTGCATCTGCTGCCCCATGAACTTCTTGAACATGTCTTGCAATTCCCCTATTTGATCACCCCTTTGCTCTTGCACTTGTTGGGGAGCTTGCTGGAATTGCCTTTGTTGTATTTGGAATCCTGGGGGAGGTCCTTGAGATTGTTGCACATTTGAATTATTGCTCCACCTGAAATTAGGATGATTTCTCCACCCTGGATTGTATGTGTTTGAGTAAGGATCATTCTGAGGATTCCTTCCTTGAAGGGCATTTGCTTGCTCTAACATGTGCTTTGCAAAAGATTCGTCTTGAACTTCCACTTTGTTTCCTAGAGGGCCAGTCACTGCCTGTTGAAGCAAAGAACACATAACATCAAGTTTTGCATTAATCTCATTATTAGTACTTACCTCAAAGACAACAACTTTCATAGGAGCTCCTCTTCCTTTATTGTAGCTCCATTGTTGAGAGTTAGCACTCAAAGATTCAAAGAGAGTAAAAGCCTCATCTGCTGTTTTGTTCATCAATCCTTCTCCACTTGTTGCATCTACCATCATTCTTTCGGAATCAAGCAAACCTTCATAGAAAGATTGCATTTGCATCCAACTCTCTATGTTGTGGTGTGGGCAAGAACTTATCATCTCCTTGTACCTCTCCCAGCATTCATGAAAAGCTTCTCCTTCTCTTTGTGTGAAACCAAGAATTTCCTTTCTAATCTTGTTAGTCTTTTGTGCTGGAAAGAATTTCTGCAAAAACTTATTAGAAAGCTCTTCCCAAGTACGAATTGAAGCATTAGGCAAAGAGTATAACCAAGACTTAGCCTTATCTTTTAAACTGAATGGGAATAGCCTCATCTTAATCTGCTCATCATCAAGTCCTTGAATTTTGATTGTAGCACATATTTCAAAGAATTGCTTAACATGCATGTACGGATCCTCAGTGGTATTACCATAATAAGTTGGAAGAAGATGAATCATACCACTTCTAAGCTCAAACCTGTCAATTGTGAGTTGAGGATAGACGATGCACGAAGGTTGATCAGTGACTTTGGGAATGGAAAATTCACGCAGGGTTTCCGAGGTTGGGCAACAAGCGCACCACCTCCTTCACCATTATTGTTGTTGTTTGGAATCTCTGCCATCTTGCTTAAACCTTCAGATTCGTAGCTCTTAGATTTAGCACTTGAAGAACTATAACTCCTCCTCAAACCAGCACGTCCAGGGTTCGGAATTTGTGTTTAGACTAAACACCATAGCTAAATGCTTTTTCTGAATACTTGATTAAAACCACACACCATATGGATAATCATATTTGAGAAAGAACGAACTCCATAAACTAGTTTGATTTACTTTGTTGCTTGTTACTTTGAAGCATGGAAGTGTTGATTTTTCCTTTTCCTTTTTTAGTTTTTATTTATTTATTTCCTAATCCTTTTAATTCCGTTTCAAGTTTTTGTGTGTGCTTGCTCTAGCAATTTAAATAGCTCAATAAAAATGGAGAGAGATGGCAACCTCGATCATAAGAATGGGAAGTGTGGAGCAGTGGGAGAAGTCGCGACCTCCAATTGCATCACGCTTTACCTAATCGCTTCAAGGGGAAGCATTTCAATCCTTTCTTTTTACCTGTTATTATTTTAAATTTATATTTCTTTTTTATATAAAAAAATTAAAAAAAAATTAAAAAAAATTAAAAAAAATTAAAATTAAAAAAAGATTTTTTATATGAGCTGACTCGTGGTAACTCCAGTGAGCGTCTCCGTCAATACAGTGTCTAGGAGTTCTTTAGGCGACACCTTCGGTGTCTAAGAAGTTTGGGTTTTAAGCGGGACCATTGTGACCCCTCCAACCTTCCCGATCCCTGGCTGTGTTTTCTGAGGCCCTTAACTGGTCATCCTTGAGTTACTTGTATATTTGTGTGTTTTAATAAATTTAAAAAAAATAATATTCAATTTGCAATTTGAAACCTCTCGTTTTTCTTTTCTGTTTCTTTTCTTTGAGTCATTTTCAGTTTTCCTTCCCACATCAATGATAAATCATGAGTCTAACTTCTAATATGGCTCTTAGGAATTTGATAAGCATTGTGTTAGGTCTGAATCTTATTCTTTTGCTAGCTAAGTTTCACATAATTATTCTTGAGCTTTCTATGCACCTAAGCCATGACTATACACCTCTTGCATGTCTTACCCAATTGTATGCATTTTTGCTTGTGTGATTCACTGGAATGTTAAGTTATAACTAAGATACGATTTAGGCCATCTTTGTTAAGCCTCTTTCTTTTTCCTCTATCAACCCATACAATACATATTCCATTGTAAACCCTTTTGTGCCCAAACACTTAGCCATTTCTTTCTATCACCTTATCATCGATTAAACATCCTACCATCTAGGGGACTTGTAGAGTATGATTGTATTTGAGATTGTAATGTATTCAAGGCAACAAATGAGCTATTAAAAAAAAAAATTCAAAAGAGAAAAGAAGTGTGGCCAATGTAGTCACGACCTTAGGGTGATATAAGGAGAAATCAAGGTGATCTAGGGTGAAGAGCCGCAAAATTGGGCCAAATATTATACAAAGTGTGTAAATGTCAAAATCAAATTGTGAAGTGATTCAATTGCAAATCTGGTCTTGTGAGCTTTTCAATTTTTGTGCCTTACATGTCAAATGTCAATGATCTTGTTTATATGGCATGCTCTACTTTGTTCCTTAAACTTTGTGTTTCAATATCCATTCCTTTTCTAACCATTACATTACATCCATAAGTAAAGTCCTATTGATCTTGGTTTAGCTTGGCAAACTTGTGTTCATTCTTGCAGGAATTCATATCGTTGTTTGAGAAGCATGAGTTGTATCTTCATGGCTACTTCACACACACACCTTGAGCATGATTTTTGTGAGATTGTGGTAGCACTTGAATAATGTTTAGAACTTCCTTAGTGCTTGTTTTGTTCCTTGTTGAGCCATGTCTATGAAGTTTAACATTTTTGTCCGGTTGGAAGGTTAACGTTTTTGTTTTTTGTTTTTTTTGTTTTTGTTTTGTTTTGCTTAAGGACTAACAAATCTTTTAAGTTTTCTAATTACTTTGTTTTACAGAGTTCGAAAAACGTTTGTGGGTATTCGTATTGTTAAACCCTCAGGAGACACAACTCCTCCTACTAGGGATGCCTAGAGGTTTAAAGGCTTGTTGCATACGCTAAATGCAATCGAGTTACCTACGAAAGTGGTCTAGTTAACTTCTTGTTTTATTTTTATCTTTATTTTCCTTTTGTTTTGCTCGAGGACTAGCAAAATCTAGGTTTGGGGGTATTTGATCAGTGCATATTTACATATCATTTTGTACCCTTCTAACTTATGATTTAGTTATGTTTTTGAGTTAAACTTGTGCTTTTAATAAGTTTTGTGTTTGTTTCAGTGTGATAAGCTTGAGACTCACTAATTGCATTTTGGAGACAAATTAGCTCAAAACGGTGTCTGCAGATCAGTCAACTTCACGGATTAGAATGTACTTACTCAAGAAGAACCAGATAATGACCCATACATCATTGGAAAGCTACGGAAGTCTATTTTCTGTAGAATTTTACGGTTCATGATTCCGAGTCTTCTAGAGAAAGTTATACATGTTTTGGCAACTTAAGGTCAAATTCAGCAGCATCTGCGTTACTGGGCCAAAACTCACATTTGAAGGCCTTTCGGATTTTTCCTCGAGTTGGGCTGCATATGCTTGGAAAGATAAAACAAAGAGCTTCAAGATCCATATTTTTCCAGAATTTTATGGATGGAGAAACAAGCCCAAAACGAGCCCAATAGAAGACTGCAATGCATTGTCATGCATGACATATGCATGAGGTGTTATTGATTGTGGGGAAGTTAGGTGAAGTATATTCAATTCCTATAATTGAGTGGAATTTTGCTGCAGCCCAATGAGCCAAGAGATGATGAAGTGGGAGTTGCAACACTAAGCCTAAAGACAAGAGGAATTGTTTTCAAATGCAATTGTGTGTTAGGTTAGGTTGGTGAATTAAGTGTTGTGTGTTAGGTGAAGTTAGTGTGGTTAGTGAATTCAATTGTATATTCAGATTTTCATCTCCCCTAAGCCTATAAATAGGGAAGTTCTCTAAGCTTGTAATCACACCCCAAGGGGGGAGCTCTCAAACACTTCTCTAGAGCTCCCTTCCCTTCTCTCCTTCAAATTCTCTTAGTTTCCCTTTGTAGTTCTCAATTGTTGTAACAAGATCTTTGTACTAATTCTCAAACACTTTTCATTTTCCTTTCACTAAATGTCAAACACTTACTTCTCTCCCTTTCTAAATTTCTTCAAACACTTCTCCCATTCCTTCATCAAATTCTCAAAGTTCTCAAACACATTTCCCCTCTCTTCCAAAATCCTCAACGTTCTCAAAATACCTCTCTACTTTCTTCTCCAAAAGCCCCCATGTTCTTGAACACTTACCAAACATTCCTCCCTTCTCTTTCTCAAACACATCTCTCCAAGTTCACAAAAGTCTCCATGTTCTCAAACACTTCTCCATTCTCCTCCAAGTTCTCAAACACTATTTTCTTCCCTTCCAAAATCCTCAAGCTTCTCAAACACCTTCCTTCCTCTTCCAAATTCTCAAGTTCTCAAACACCTTTCTCTCACTCTTCCAAAATCCTCAAAGCTTCCCAAACACCTTCTCTTCCAAATTCTCAAGTTCTCAAATGTTGTACAAAACTTTTTGCTTCTTTTGTTTTCATTTTTGTTTTGTGTAGGAAAACTGAATTGGATCATTCAATCACCAATCCCTGTGGAATCGACCTCGCACTTACATACGCTATACTACCGAACGGCTCATGCACTTACGAGTATCACAAGTTGAGGATGCAGCTGAATCCATTTTGGTGCAGCTGAAATCTACACAACACTAACCTAACACACAATTGCATTTGAAAACAATTCCTCTTGTCTTTAGGCTTAGTGTTGCATCATCCACTTCAACATCTTTCAATTCATTTGGTTGCTGCAAAATTCCACAGATTTTACTCTATCTATTTCTCGCAAGTGCACGAACCAATTATAGTATAGGAATGCAAGCACGAGGTCGTTCCACAGAGACTTGGATGAAAGACACTTAATACTACTACTTAGACTCACAAGTAATCCTAAGACTAAACAGAATTTAAATGAAGTTGTTTTGAGTTTGTTGGAATGAAAACTGCAAAAAGGAAATGCAAAGTAGCAAGTGACCAGCAAGTAGATGTTTTAGAAAGTTGAGAGACAAAGGAGACAAGCACTAGGGTTTCAACTTCACCATGACAATCCAATTTCAAGCTACAAGTTAACAATCACCTAAGTTGATTACAATTTCTGGAGTTCGTTCTTTCTTATGTATGATTATCCATATGGTGTTTGGTTTTAATCAAGTACTCAGAAAACACAACTTAGCTATGGTGTTTAGTCTAAGCTATGAATCTGAATCCATTAAGCCTAAGAAGAACACAAATGAACCAAGTAAACATTTAAACATGGTGTTTGTCCTAAATGCATTACCCACTCATTCACTAATCGGTTCAAGAGTCATATGGTGTTTATGTAAACTTGAACTAGATAACCAACATACATGTGTTCATAGTGGCCAGTTATTTAAACATGCATAAAGATTCAACTAAGAACAAGTGAATGAGACTAGAAAATTAGAAGTAATCAACAAAGGATAACATTAACTTGAAAACATGAAATTGTCTTGTCAGGTTACATTGAAACCCTAGTTATGGGAATAAGTTACACTCCATTAACGGAAAATACATTTGAATCATAATAAACATGGAGAGAGTAAGAAAAACCCGTGAAGAACGAATTATGTTGTTGAAGAGCTCCTCACAGCTTCCACCATATATGATGCAACCAGAGATGAAGAGTGGTGTAGATGGTGTGGATTGTGTTTGGGAATTGATGGGATGGTGGAGGATGGAGTGATCTGTGGGAGAAGTGTATGAGCTGGGATGAGTGGTCTGCTAGGAATTGGAAGAGAGGGATTGTGAATTCCAGGATTTTGTGTGTGTTGAATGTGGAATGGGAGTGGTATTTATAGGGAGAAGGAAAGGGGATATCAGAATTGAATATAGCAATGACCTAACACACTTGCATTAGATAATCAGAAATGGTTGTTGCACTTCACCAACAAATCCCATCAGCAGCCCTACCTCATCATCATGTCAGCATGACCAAGCTTCCAACCAGAAACAATAGCTCATGCCTAGCTCGCCATGACCAAGCATCGAATGAGCTCATCTGCAGTCAGCATGACAAACATCTTCTTGGGCTTACGAATTGGGCTTGGCTGAATCAAATGACGGCTTTAAGATGTCCATTGTGAAGTTCAGAATGTCTCTGATCCAACCACACAAGTATTGGCCCAATCCAAGCTCAGATGAAGAAGATAGGTCCGAAATGAAATTCTAACTCAGTCTCCAGTTTTTGCACGTTTTTGCTCCATTTTGCTTCAAATGCCTCAAGTGGTACCTAGAGCTCAATGAACTGAATAACAAACACAAATTGGATTAAAAGCACAAGTTTTATTTAAAAACATAACCAAACAATAGGGTAGATTGATACAAAATGATACAGAATTATGCATTGATCAATACCCCAAACCTATATTTTGCTGGTCCTCAAGCAAAACTAAAACTTAAACAACACACAAAACAAAACTTATTACACCATTTTCGTAGATGACACGATTGCATTGAGCATATGCAATAAGCCTTTAAACCTCTAGGCGTCCCTAGTAGGAGGAGTTGTGTCTCCTGAGGGTTTACAGTGAGGACTCCCACAAACATCAACAAATTGTGCAAGACAACTAATAGTTAAAGAATCACTTTTAAACAAACTAAGGAAAACCAATGAATGCACAATCACACTTTCAAAACTAATGGTATGCCACTTCAGATCTTCACACCAGGGTGTATAGTGTATTGCCACTGCAAAAAGAATTCCAGCATTGAAGTCACCATACTCAAATACATAGATAGAAATCGCCTCAACTCTAGGTCTCACGGGTATCGCTCAAATCTTCACAAAGAACCTAGGGTTTAGTTTCTCAACAAGCATATGTGAGTGACATTATGTAAAGGGAAACAAGATTTCACATATGAAATAATCATAAAACAAAAGCACGATTTCTGGAAATAAGATCTCATGAAAGGAAATCAAATGCTAAGAACATAGAAAGAATACATTGCATACCAGCACTCATGAACCGGACTTCCCCAAAGATCAGTTAGGTCTTAATCAAGCTTGTAATGTCAGGCTGAGGGAAGGGGTTATGAAAAGAAGGGAAATGAAAACTAAGAACTCAAGAACATGCCAAGAGTGCTCCTTCTTGCTGCAAGGTAAATGGCTACATTATGTGAATCTTCAAGGCAATGACTTGTGCTCCATTGAACTGAATTTGAACTTTGATCAAGAACTGGCCCTCTTTTGCTTTGTTAATTTTTTTTTTTTTTAAAGAATTTGGCCCTCTTTTGCTTTTCTCCTTGAATTGCACTAACAGACTGATTCTCTCCATTTGCTTGGTATAATGCCCATCCTTGCTTCTTCATTTTGTTGAGATCTTGACATGTTCTCCAGTTATAAGGTATGGCTAAACAAGGGATGGTATCTTAGATTAAGATACAAGGGTAGGAGTAATGTGGGTGATGAAAGAAAGGCTTAAGTGTTTGGATGCAAAATTGGGTGAAGGAAGCACACAACAGGGAGGGATATCAAAGCCTTTTAGGGACTTAAACACACATAGCCTACATCATATCAATGGGTACATCCTTTCCACAAATGTCAGCAAGCAACATAGTATCTGCAAAAGATCAAATAGTTCTTAGTATTCGATGAATATAATGAGATCAACATAAAAGGAATCTGGGAAGTTGTAAGAGTAGAAACAAATAAAACCCTCTCAAGGAATGGAATAGGCTCAAATTAGCTCACTAGGGTAGTCTCCACAATTCTTCTAAAGATATCTGAGTATGGCACCTTCTGGACCGAAATTCCAATTGCATGACAGTGTGTATGGTAGAAATTCTGATGCAAACACTTCCATGGCAGCACACTAGCAAAGAATTAGTGACAATGACATTGCATATACATCTTCATTAGTAAGCAAAAAGAAATCTTTCACTAAGACTCAGAAATTCAACAACAGACTCAAAAATAGTTTCATCCCACACCCCAAACCTGAATGAAACATTGTCCTCAATGTTTAAAAGAAAGGAAACAAAATGCAAAAACCAAACTAAACATAAAACGCAGGAAATGAATCAACTCTAAACTAAAACAAAAACAAAAACAACAAAACCTGGTATTGCAAGCAGTTAGGGTGTGGTGAACTCAAGGGAGTCCACAGCTTGTGTTTCCACAACATCATCCAAGTATTGTTTCAATCATTGCCCATTCACCTTGAAAGTTGTCCTGTCCCTTAGGTTCTCAATCTCAACAGCTCCATGAGGGAAAACTTGAAGCACCTTGAATGGCCCCAGCCATCTAGATTTCAATTTACCTGGAAAGAGACGCAAACGTGAGTCATATAACAAAACTTTCATACCTGGCTTGAATTCTTTCCTGAGGATGGCCTTGTCATGTTAGCGTTTGGTCCTCTCTTTGTAGATTTTGGAGTTCTCATAAGCTTCGTTCCTTAGCTCCTCCAACTCATTGATCTGCAATTTTCTAACATTCCCAGCTTCTTTGAGATCAAAATTGAACTTTTTAATTGCCCAATATGCTCTGTGCTCAAGTTCCATTGGTAGGTGACAAGCCTTTCCAAACACAAGTCGATAAGGGCTCATCCCAATCGGGGTCTTATAAGCTGTCCTATATGCCCAGAGTGCATCATTGAGTCGTAGTGCCCAATCTTTTCGAGTCGGATTGACAGTTTTCTCCAAAATGTTCTTGATCTCTCTATTGCTGATCTCAACTTGTCCAGAAGTTTGAGGATGATATGGAGTTGACACTCTATGCGTGATATTGTACTTCTTCATTAAGGCCTCAAATGGTTTGTTACAGAAGTGGCTGCCACCATCACTAATGACAGCCCTAGGAGTTCCAAACCTAGTGAAAATCACATCTTTCAGGAATTTCAGGACAACTCTATGATCATTAGTCCTTGTAGCCAATGCCTCCACCCATTTGGATACATAATCTACAGAAACAAGAATGTAAGTATAACCCAAAGAGGAAGGAAAATGTCCCATGAAATCTATACCCCATATGTCAAACAGCTCCACCACCAAAATGTTGTTCAGTGGCATCATATTCCTCCGGCTTATGTTTCCCATTCTTTGACACCTATCACATTTAGAACAGAAATAAAATGCATCTTTAAAAAGAGAGGGCCAAAAGAAACCAGATTGAAGAACCTTAGCTGCTGTTTTCTTGGCACCAAAATGACCTCCACATGCAAATTCGTGACTAAACTTGAGTATGCTTTGCTGCTCATTCTCTGGGATACACCTCCTTATGATTTGGTTCGGGGCCATGTTTGAACAGATGGGATCATCCCAGAAGTAATGTTTGGCTGTGGCAAGGAACTTCTTTCTTTCCTGAAAAGTTAGATCATATCTCAAAACACCACTAGCAAGATAATTAACAAGATCAGCATACCATGGTTCTTGATCATGAATGGCCAATAGTTGTTCATCTGGAAAAGACTCATTGAGGGGCAGGACATCCTCAAACTTGTGGTTACCATCGATGAGACGAGAGAGATGATCAGTAACAACATTCTCACACCCTTTCTTATCTCGGATTTCTAAATCAAATTCTTGCAACAACAATACCCATCGAAGCAAGCGTGGCTTAGCATCCTTCTTGGTTAACAAGTACCTAAGTGCTGCATGGTCAAAATATACGATCACTTTAGAACCAACAAGATATGAACGAAACTTCTCTAAAGCAAAAATTACAGCAAGCAACTCCTTTTCAGTTGTTGAGTAATTGAGCTGAGCATCATTTAATGTTCGGCTTGCATAATAGATGACATGAGGGAGCTTGTTCACTCTTTGACCTAGAACTGCACCAAGAGCATAGTCAGAAGCATCACACATTAATTCGAAAGGTAAAGACCAATCTGGTGCCTTGATAATTGGAGTTGATGTTAGTTCAAGTTTCAAAGAGTTAAATGCATTCAAACAATCTTTATCAAAGTTGAAAACAGAATCTTTAGCCAAAAGATTGCATAGAGGATGAGTGATTTTGGAGAAATCTTTAATAAAACGACGATAAAAACCTGCATGTCCTAGAAAACTCCTCACACCCTTCACTGAAGTAGGGGGTGGTAGATTAGAAATCAAATCAATCTTTGCTTTGTCTACCTCAATACCTTTGTTGGAAATGGAATGGCCTAACACAATACCTTGCTTCACCATGAAGTGACATTTCTCCCAATTTAGAATCAGATTAGTTTCCTGACATCTTTTAAGCACTAATGACAAGTGGTTAAGACAATC
Organism: Prunus fruticosa; assembly: GCA_018703695.1. Taxonomy (NCBI): domain Eukaryota; kingdom Viridiplantae; phylum Streptophyta; class Magnoliopsida; order Rosales; family Rosaceae; genus Prunus; species Prunus fruticosa. Next base: position 18,742,938 of record CM031918.1, on the reverse strand, counting down.
ATCAAAAGAGGATCCAAAAACGGAAAAGTCATCCATAAATACCTCAATGAACCTCTCTATCATGTCTGAAAAGATAGCCATCATGCATCGCTGAAAGGTAGCTGGGGCATTGCATAAACCAAATGGCATTCGTCTATACGCAAAGGTTCCAAAGGGGCACGTGAATGTTGTCTTCTCTTGATCCTCAGGGGCTATTGCAATTTGATTGTAACCTGAAAAACCATCAAGGAAACAATAATGTGAGTGACCAGCTAGCCTTTCAAGCATTTGATCAATAAAAGGCAAAGGAAAGTGATCCTTTCTAGTGGCAGTGTTTAGCTTCCGATAATCAATGCACACTCTCCATCCTGTGATTGGTCTTGTTGGCACCAGCTCATTGTCCTCATTCTTGACCACTGTGATGCCTGACTTCTTTGGGACAACTTGGATAGGACTCACCCATTTGCTATTTGAGATAGGATAAATGATTCCTACATCAAGTAATTTGAGTATTTCAGTTCTTACAACATCCTTCATATGTGGGTTGAGTCTCCTCTGGGTTCACGACTTGGCTTGGCATCCTCCATCAAAATTCGATGCATGCACATTGTAGGGCTTATTCCCTTGATATCTGCAATGGTCCATCCGATGGCATTCTTGTGCTCTCTCAAAACTGTGATCAACTTATCCTCTTCTAATGGTGAAAGGTCAGAAGCTATAATGATGGGAAGGGTTTCTGTCTCTCACCAAGATAAACATATTTAAGGTGTTGTGGAAGAGGTTTTAGCTCAAGTTTAGGTGGCTTGACAATGGAGGGAACTAGTTTAGTGGTGGCAGGTTTAAGAGGCTCAACAATGGGTGAAATGGAAGAATTGAATGGTTTCAAAACCTCAAGGGCAGCTGCCACTTCAATGAACTCAGATTCATCATCAAGATCACCTAAAGGTTGTGTCAACACAATTTCTAAAGCATCATCTGATTGTGCCTGCACAAATTTAGACAAAACTAGGGAATCCAAACTATCAATTGAAAAGCAATCAAGTGAATTAGAAGGATGAGTTAAGGATTCAAACACTTTGAATTCTATGGTTTGGCCAAGGACTGTCATTTTCAGAATGCCATTTTTCACATCAATAAGAGTGTTTGCTGTGGCCATGAATGGTCTTCCAAGCAAGATAGGAAGCTCACGATCATGAATGGGTGCATCTTCCATGTCTAACACTATAAAATTAGCAGGCAATATTAGCTTATCAACTTGAACCAAAATATCTTCAACTATACCTCTAGGATATTTCACTAGCGATCAGCAAGTTGTAAGCTCAGTGTGGTGGATTTTAGCCTTCCCAAACCTAGTTGCAGGTACACTGAATAAGGCATTAGATTGATACTTGCACCTAAATCCAACATGGCTTTCTCCACTCGTTTATCTCCAATGGTTATGCCGATGGTAAAACTGCCTGGATCCTTGAGCTTAGGAGGAAGTTTTCTTTGAAGGACAGCACTCACATTTTCAGACACCAACACCTTCTCATGAGGGCTATACCTTCTCTTGTGTGAGTTCAACTCCTTAAAAAATTTAGCATAAGTTGGCATATTCCTGATCATATCAAGTAAAGGCAAGTTAACATTGACTTTACTAAGTATATCATAAATTTCAGTAAATGACTTATCCTGTTTGCTTTTAGCAAGACGTCCAGGGAAAGGAATTGGTGGCACATAAGGTTTCTCGGCCTTGTGCAATATAGGTGAACTTGTTGACGTGCCAATGGGAATTTCTTCTTTTGGTGTCGTCTCTTCCTTGTGTTCATCACCTGCATTCACAACATCATCATTAGTAACTTCTTTGCCAACTTTATTATCAATAACCTTACCACTTCTGAGAACTGAGATTGCTTTGGCATGCTCATGATGGTTGGGATTCACATTTGGCTGGCTAGGGAACTTTTCAGGTTCTCTTTGGTTCAAACTATCTGCAATTTGCCCTAATTGAATTTCCATTTTGGTCAGGCAGCAGAATGTTGTTGAAGGCACCATTAGTAGTTTGCTGGAATTGCAAAGTATTTTGAGCCAACAACTTGACTGTGTCCTCCAATGAACTTGGTTTCGGTTGGAATGATGAACTCGCTTGATTTTGATTTTGATTGTTGCTCCAAGAGAAATTTGGGTGATTCCTCCAACCAGGATTATAAGTGTTCGAGAAGGGATCATTTCTTGACCTTGGTTGTAAGAATTCATCATGTGGGCTTGTTCTTGGACAAACTCAGGATAAGCATTACTAGCTGAACACATGTGAGTTGGGTGTCCTTGAACATTGCAAATAGCACAAACTTCAACTTGAGGAGCTTTAGGTACCATATTGAGCACGGAGTCAAGCTTCCTTTGTAAACCAGGAACCTGTAAAGCAAGCTCATTGTTAGGACTAATCTCATAGATACCAGCCTTACCTCTTGTATCTTTGTGTTGAGCATTGGATCCCAACATCTCAAATATGTCATATGACTCTTGAGCATTCTTTTTCTTTAAAGCTCCACCTGCAGCATTATTGACAGTAGATTGACAAGTTTCGGTTAGTCCATCATAAAAAATTTGCATTTGCAAGTATAGAGGTAACCCATGATGTGGACATTGCATTAGAGTTCCTTTGAAACGCTCCCAGCATTCGTTGAATGGTTCTCCATCATGTTGTGAGAAGTTGAAAATCTTGGACCTCAAGGTGGCTGTCTTTTGGGCAGAGAAAAAACTTCTCCAAGAACTTCTTAGCAACAGCATCCCAAGTGGTTAGTGATCCAGGGGCTAACGACATCAACCAAGTCTTTGCTCTATCCTTCAAAGTGTAAGGGAAGACCCTCATCCTCAAATTTGCTTCAAATACATCCTTCAAAGGCAAAGTACAAACAACAGTATAAAATTCTTTAATGTGAGCCAAAGGATCTTCGTTAGGTAAACCATAAAAAGAAGGAAGCATTTGAAAGTGAGAAGATTTAAGCTCATAGTTTCTAGCTTCTCTGGACAGCAAGATGCATGAAGGTGAATTTGGTATGATTGGTTGAGCAAGATCCTCCAAAGCAAGTTGGTCATTAGCTGCCATCTTTTCTTCTTCCTCTTCTTCTTCTTGATCTGAGTTAAAGATGTTGAACAAAGAGTATTCTTCTGAGCTTGCTGAATTGGAGGTTTCAGCTTCTAAGGGATTGAGAATAGATTCAATGGCTGCCTCCTTTGCTTTAACAAGCCTTTGTTCAAATTCAGCCAGTGATGGTTGTTGTGTACCACGGATTGGTTGGATCCTAATGGTTCCGGATTGAGAGTGTTTCTTGACCGCTGATACAACTTGTTCAAGCAACGGTTTGCTCGACATGCAAATGACGGCTTTAAGATGTCTAGCTCACCATGACCAAGCATCCAATGAGCTCATCTGCAAGTCAGCATGACAAACATCTTCTTGGGCTTACGAATTGGGCTTGGCTGAATCAAATGACGGCTTTAAGATGTCCATTGTGAAGTTCAGAATGTCTCTGATCCAACCACACAAGTATTGGCCCAATCCAAGCTCAGATGAAGAAGATAGGTCCGAAATGAAATTCTAACTCAGTCTCCAGTTTTTGCACGTTTTTGCTCCATTTTGCTTCAAATGCCTCAAGTGGTACCTAGAGCTCAATGAACTGAATAACAAACACAAATTGGATTAAAAGCACAAGTTTTATTTAAAAACATAACCAAACAATAGGGTAGATTGATACAAAATGATACAGAATTATGCATTAATCAGTATATTTTGGTGGCTGTTGAATATGTTTCTAAATGGGTAGAGGCAATTGCAACACCAACCAATCAAGGATCAGTTGTTCTGACATTCCTCCAGGGGGTAATTTTTCCACGATTTGGAACACCGCGTGTCATTCTAAGTGATGGGGGTAAGCACTTTGTTAATAGATCGTTTGCTACGTTGCTAGCTAAGTATGGGATCACCCATCGTCCACAAACATCAGGACAGGTTGAAGTTTCAAATAGAGAAATCAAGCGAATTCTTGAAAAAACAGTTAGCTCTACTCGAAGAGACTGGAGTTGAAATTGAGTGATGCTCTCTGGGCGTAGAGAACAGCATTTAAAGGCCCAATTGGGATGTCCCCATTTCGGCTGGTTTATGGTAAGGCTTTTCACTTACCTATGGAGCTAGAGCATAAGGCGTTTTGGGCTATTAAAGAGTTGAATTTTTCCTATGATTCTGCTGGAGAAAAACGTAACTTGCAAATTAATGAGCTTGAGGAAATTCGTAATGATGCTTATGAGAGTTCGTGTTAGGATTGTGGCTCGTCAAATATGTCCTAGTTAGTTTAGGATTGCTTTAGGAAAATTAGAGGTATTCTTGTCCTAGAGGGATTAGGAAAGAATTTCAGTTTTCCTTATCCAATTCAGGTTTGGATTTCTAGAAGCCTATTTGGTTTTGGATAAGTGTAATTTCCTAATCCACTTAGGAATAGGAATTCAATCAGCCTTGGGACATGTAAGCCAACTCTATATTTATAAATAGGGTGTGGCAAGGCTTATTTTGAGAGAGGGAGAAAACAGGGAGAGACAGCCAAGAGTTTTGAGATTAGTTCTAGGGTTTGCAAAAGTTATGTAATCTCTATTATTAATCAAAGGAGCGGTGATTTCTCTACCTAGAGAAATCACAACTGGACGTAGGCAAAAGTTCTTCCGAACCAGTATAATTCTTGTGTGTCTAAGTTTTCTAATATTTGCTAGTTTAGTCTATTGTCGTTGGTACATTAAAGAACAAGATCCAGGAGCAAGTTATTTAACAGTTCCGCATTTACAAAGAAAAAACCAAGGCATTTCATGACAATCAGATTCTCAGAAAGAATTTTCATCCAGGGCAAAAAGTTTTGTTATTCAGTTCAAGGTTGAAGTTATTTCCAGGGAAGTTAAAGTCTCGTTGGAATGGCCCCTATTTGGTTACTAAGGTTTATCCTCATGGAGCGGTTGATATTACAGGTGAAATTAATGGCAACACATTCAAAGTGAACAGTCACAGGCTGAAACCATATTTGGAGTCGCCCTTCGATATTGCACGCGAGTCACTGAACTTTGAAGGAACCAGTGATCTGACCGCTAGGCTTCTGCAATGTCTAGCTACAGACTTAAAATAAAGCACTTATTGGGAGGCAACCCAATTTTTCTAAACTCGTTACTTCTTTTTGTTGGTTTTCTTTATCTAGTTGTTTTTATTTTCTTTCTACTCCTAACACATATTTGGTTCAATGCAGGACACAACAATCAGCAGCAAACATACTAGCAGATTATCCTATACTGGAATCATGCACCAGTAGCAATCCTACACTGGAATCATGCACCCAGTAGCACGTCTACATGAACATCAAAGGCAGCTATTCCTATGCTGTTGCGTAGATTCAGCTGCACCAAAATGGATTCAGCTGCATCCTCAACTTGTGATACTCGCAAGTGCACGAGCCGTTCGGTAGTATAGCATATGTAAGTGCGAGGTCGATTCCACAGGGATTGGTGATTGAATGATCTAATTCAGTTTTCCTACACAAAACAGAAATGAAAACAAAAGAAGCATTTTGGTTTTGTACAACACTTGAGAACATGGAGACTTTTGGAAGAGAGGAGAGGTGTGTTTGAGAAAGAGAAGGGAGGAGTGTTTGGGAACATTGAGAATTTGATGAAGGAATGGGAGAAGTGTTTGGGAAGTGTTTGAGAATATGGAGACTTTTGGAGAAGAAAGTAGAGAGGTGTTTTGAGAGCTTTGTGGATTTTGGAAGAGAAGGTGTTTGGGAAATTTGGAGAATGTTTGTGAGCTTGGAGAGTTTGAGAACTTAGGGAAAGTAGAGAAGGGTGTTTGTGAAGTGTTGGAGACATGGAGAATTTAGAGAATTTGAAAGAGAATAGAGAAGTGTTTGGAGAATTTAGAAGAAAGAAAATTTAGTAGAATGATCTTATTACAACAATTGAGAACTACAAAGGGAAACTAAGAGAAATTGAGGGAGAGAAGGGAAGGGAGCTCTAGAGAAGTGTTTGAGAGCTCCCCCCCTTGGGGTGTGTTTACAAGCTTAGAGAACTTCCCTATTTATAGGCCTAGGGGAAGTGAAAATCTGAATTATACAATAGGTTTACCTACCACACTCACTTCACCAACTTACAACACTTAACTCACCTAACACACTATTACATTTGAAAACAATTCCTCTTGTCTTTAGGCTTAGTGTTGCAACTCCCACTTCATCATCTTTCAATTCATTTGGCTCATTTGGCTGCGGCAAATTTCCACTCAAATATAGGTATTGAATATGCTTCACCAAACTTTCCCACAATCAACAACACTTCATCATGCATATGTCATGCATGACAATGCATTGCAGCCAGCTTGTGGGCTCGTTTTGGGCTTGTGGCTCCAGTCTGAAAAATCTGGAAAAATATGGATCTTGAAGCTCTTTGTCTTATCTTTCCAAGTATATGCAGCCCAACTCAAGGAAAAATCGGAAAGGCCTTCAAATGTGATTTTTGGCCCAGTAACGCAGATGCTGCCGAATTTGACCTTAAGTTGCCAAAACATGTATAACTTTCTCTAGGAGACTCGGAATCATGAACCGAAAAATGCTACAGAAAATAGACTTCCGTATCTTTCCAATGATGTATGGCTCATTATCTGGTTCTTCTTGAGCAAGTACAGTCCAATCCGTGAAGTTGGTTGATCTGCAGACACCATTTTGAGCTAACTTATCTCCAAAATGCAATTAGTGAGTCTCAAGCTTATTACACTGAAACAAACACAAAACTTATTAAAAGCACAAATTTAACTCAAAAACATAACTAAATCATAAGTTAGAATGGTACAAAATGATATGTAATTATGCACCGATCATATGCCTGGAATCATGCACCCAGGTAAGTCTACCAGATTACAACCACAAAACTTGCAGGGATTTGATATTATACCTGCTCGCAACTTGAAGATTGACTTGCTCACTGACATCCTCCAGTCTCCACGTCTTATTTCCAAGTTGATGCAAATCTAAAGTTGAAGCAGATGAAAACAGATGTGGATGAGTCACTCAAGACAAGGCAAAGAGGTTCTTCAGCCTCCTAATGAACTGAAGCCAAAATTGCTACTTCCATCAATCGAAGTTGAAAGTGATGGATTACAAGCAAACCGCGAGGCTTACCGTTACCCGGGCTCATAAACATAATTTTCATCAGTTATGACTCATTTACAGCACACAATATGGTGAAAGTCAGAAATTCTCCAGGGGATCGTGTTTATACCTCTATGGGATGGCTGACTTCAGATTTTTGCAGAGCCCAATGTGTGGTGTCGATCTGCTCAGATTTGCAAGTTTGGGGGTTGACCGCACATGGATACACATACACGCAAGGGTTAGGCTTTGCTCACACCATCAATTCGGAAATGAAAATTCCAATATCTGAGGAAGGTTTTACCTTTGGCCTCTCAGATTTGATGTTTGCAGTGCATCGTTAAGGACGGAGCGGCTTCTTGGTTACTCCAAATACCATTTCGAGCAAATCCAGCACAAAAAATTCCAGGTTTGAGTTTTGAACCAGCTGCGCATGAGAGCGGAGTGTGGGTTTCTGAGAGACATGCCTATGAGAGCAGGTTTTGAGTGTGCGCAAGATAAAGAAGCGCTATTGGTGCACAGAAGAAAGATTCGCGAAAAGGAATATCTGCACAGGTGACTGGGCTAAAGAGAGAAAGGGAAGTGTTTGCGTTTTGAGAAACACACAAGAGAGAGACTTTTGGGTTTTGAGATAAATGACGGCATGGATTCTAAGAAAAATTGAATGGAGTTGGGTTCTGTTGAGCAAAGGGACAACGAGAGCCGTTAGCTCTGGGCTCTAGTCATAATTCTATAGGAAAATTAGGTATTAGACATAATTAACTTTAGTAATTTGGATATGAGACATTAGGCATTTTGGTTTGGGTTTTAATACCCATAAAAGAATATGTATTTTAGATTAGGCCAAAGAGTAGGCCCAGATTTGTTGGGCCAGCTAAAATTAGACAATTATACCTTTTTTATTAAAATATTAGGGTTGGTCTCCCTTTTTATCAGATTAGATCTCTCTCTCTCTCTCTCTCTCTCTCTCTCTCTCTCTCTCTCCCGCAGGCAACGACGACTCTCTCTCCGCAAGAACGGCGACCACCATAACTCCAACTGCTCATCTCCCTTTTTTATCAGATTAGATCTCTCTCTTTCTCTCTCTCTCTCTCTCTCTCTCTCGCAGCAACGACGACCATAGCCTTCACTTGCGGCCGCGATGGAATTCTCAAGCTGCTCATCCCTTTGGCCTTCACCAGTAACTCCAAGGTCTTCTAGCTCAAGATGAAGAGCGATTACGATCGCTATCTTGCTCAGTCTCAGAGGTCTAGCATCTGCTACTCTTGGTTGGCTTTGTGGTTGTGGATCTGTGTCCCTTGAGCCGGGTGTAAGAACAAAAAAAATTTGGTGGAAGATGATCCTACATGATTTTTGTACATAATATTTGGATTTATATTCGATTTGGGTATGATTGATTGTATTTCTTCATGTCTCTGTCTTTTGTTTTCTCTTGCAGCATTATATTTCTTTATTTTTCAGGAGGTGAAATTTTATAGAGGTTCTACATTGCAGTTTTGGAAACTGCATTGCAGTTTTGGTAATTATAATTGGATTTTTGCTCTTTCCTTGGCCTCCAACCTCACCAATTTGAAGAGTAGAGGCTACCCAAGAGAAACGGAACTCAAAATTGGACTTTAACTGCATTGCAGTTCCAGAAACTGCATTGCAGTTTTCATTTAATTACAATTGGTTTTTTGCTCTTTCCTTGGCCTTCAACCTCAACAATTTGAAGAGTAAAGGCTACCCAAGATGAGGAATTGGGTGGGCAAGAGAAGAGTAGAACTATTTCCTTGGCATTGCAGTTTCCATTAATGCTATGCAGAAAACCCTATTTTAAAAAGAGCAATTCAAAAGGCTTTTAATCAAACATAGAAGACATATAAAATGAGCAATTCAAAACACAAAACGAAAACAAAAACGAAAGCAGAAAATAAGATGCAGAAAACCAAAACGAAAACGTAACCCAAAACTAGAAACTGCGATGCAGAAAACGAAAACGAAACCAAAACCAGAAATTGAGATGCAGAAAACCAAATTGTATTTCTTTCTACGAAAACCAGAAAATGAGATGCAGAAAACCAAAACCAAAAATGAGATGCAGAAAACTGCAGAAATTGAGATGCAGAAAACCAAAACCATAAACTGAGATGAAGAATCTGCTTCGATCGTTGGTGGTCTTCGATGATGGTCGCGCGAATGGGTTGGTGGTCTTCGATGATCGTTCGTGGTCTGGAGGTTTCTGGAGGTGAAGTTGAAAGGTCGCGCGAATGGGTTGTGATTCAATTTCGGTTTCGGTTGATGTCGTTTTGGTTCAGTTTTAGTTTGATGTCGTTTTTCAGCTTTGGTTTAAAACTAAATACTGAAAATGGCATATGTTGTAATTTTCATATTTTGTAATGGTATTTTTGTTACATTTTGGTGTTTGGCCTTTTGCTAATTAGACTAAATTGTATTTCTTTCTACTAAATTAGTAAACTATATTATGGTTTAAAACTAAAGCTCCCTAATTCTATTTGATTCTTATTTAGTTTTTTTGTTTTATTCATCCACTGACATGGACCAACTCATTCACACCCTTTCTCTATTGTCATTCAAATGATGTGCCAATTTCATCCAAGTGGGGTAATGGCAAGCGGATGCTCTTGCTGTTCAATTTTAGTGGTCCCTCAGCAATTGCCAGGTGTGTTCTTTTCCTTCTTTTCTTATTTTAAATTTTTCTTTGGTCTTTTCTTTTATTTATGCTCGCATTTTATTTTTCTGTTTTCTTTTAGGCTTTATTATTTTTATTATCCTTTATTTTCTTTTCCACACCTTGAGGACAATGTGTGATTTAAGTTTGGGGGTGGGAAAGTACATTTTAGTTTGTTTAATATTTTGAGTCTTGTTTAAAATTTTCATTTTTAAGTTAATATCCATAGATTATTTTAAACGTTAGTACAAATTCACATGGTGAAGATCAATCCCACATTAGAGTCTTTTCTATTTATTGTTGCTTAGACAAATATTCATGAATTATACTTTGAAATTTGCACATCACACCAACATGGTTTGTGGGGAGTGAGATTGAAATACTTACTTTTTTGTCTAAGTGTGTTTTAATTTTTGTTCTATATAAAATAAGGTTAGTATGTGTTATAAAGTAATAATTGCCTCACCCGACGCTTTGTTAGTAACCGGGCCAGTCCTACCTAATCAGCAGTGATTCTAGAGTCAAACGGTAGAGTTTTGGCATGGGGCAGAGTGGTTAATTGGTTTCGTAGCCTTTCCAGCTTCGAGTTAATAAGTCCTTAGGGGTGTTCTACACCTAGTGCCCTAAAGCCCTAGTGGTTTGGGAGACATTGACCTAACGCTCGCTACATGGGTTGGATCGAAAGCTTAAGTGATCCGACGTTGCACGACCACCACTATTTTAAACTTTAAAAAAAAAAAAAAAGAGAAAAAAAAATGTGAAGTAAGTGTGTGAAGTATGAATAAAAGGGATGAGAGGTAAGGGTTTTAGTCGAATCTCCTTAACTATGATGGTTCACTTTACACTTAAGGAAATTTGTGAATTCTTTTCTAATTGACTCTGAATAGCTTAGACTCTGTGGTGGGATTAGTTGGATCTATTGAAAAGATGATCTAGTTTTTAAAATTTGCTATGGATTGCAACTTGAAGGTGGAAATTTTGTCTTGTTTAAGTTTTAGCCATGTGTCTAGTTTGTTAAATTTTTATTTTTCTTTTGAGTCTTGTTTTGCTTGAGGACAAGCAAAAAGCTAAGTTTGGGGGTATTTTGATGGGCATATTTTATATTATATATTTAGCCACATTCTTAGTTTATTTTGGTTGATATTTTGGAAGAATTTTGATACTTTGAATTATATTTCCAATATAGGACTTTGGACTTTCTCTGGAGCAAAACATAATCAAATGGACGAATTTTGGAGTAATTCCAGTTGGAGGACGTTCGTGAGTTACTTGGCTTGATCGTATCAAAATTTCAGACTTTTCTACCAAGCGGTTATTTTCTGGCGATAAAATAAAGGAGCAGTGTGCAGTGCTGGAATAGTGACGATTTGGGCTTTTATTGTGTTTTGGAGCCCAAGATGACCTCAGATGGGGTCGTGGCCTTCTGGAGAAGTGTTCAGAACGTTTTTATCTTTAAAACAAGCTATCTTGGGCTGGATTTGAGCCCAAAACGTGACTGGGCAGATTATGGACAGATTTTCCTAGTCCAATTTGGATTTTATGTCATGTCATGTCATTATTTTATTTAGTTTCCTTGTGGGGATAGAAAAGCTGGTTGTGGGCAGCTAGGTTTTAGGAAGTATTTAAGTTCTTTTTCTTAGATTTTGAGGATCTCTCTCTTTTGGCTTTTGAACGCGACTTTTGCTAGGGTTTTTGAAGAACTTCTACTTCAAGGTGTTTTTGATCTTTATTATTTTAATGAAGAACTTGATTATTTGTATTATGAACATGCGTAACTAACTCTCTTTTGCTAGGGTGAGGCCACGAGCCTTAGCAAGAATATGTAGTTTCTATCCAATTTGCTTATGATTATATGCATGCAGGTTTTCGAATTGAGTGCTACTATTTCCACCCCCTTGTCCTATTTTCCCACCCACCTTATTTTCAAAATTTGAAGGACAAATGTAGCCTTTGTAAAATGACTTTTAAGGACTTATGCCACCTCATTAAAATTTAATCCAACATATTTTTTCATAATCAAAAAGAAAAAAAAAACTCTAATGCAACTTAACAATTTGAACCTTAACTCCTGCCGTCATTTACTTTTTTTTTTCCTATCTCTTCAACCTCTCCCCCTTTCCTGTTTGTTTTGTTTGCAACATCTTTCCCCAATCGTTTTTTTTTTGTCAATATCTCCCCTAATCAGTTTAGTCTTCTGTTTTTTTTTCCTTATTTCTTATACCTGCAGCTTCTCCACCCAATTGTAGAGCTTTGGTTTTTCCTTCTTCCTTCCTAAACCCTAAACAAACTCTCTAAAACAGAATAATTTTTTTTCCTGTACTCTCTTTATAATGGCTTAACTGATCTTTACATAATAATCAAAGTCGTTTAAATTCAATTTCATTCAATTTAAGGTGACCTTTCTTTCTCAGCCCTTTCTTTTTATACGCCATCTACATATTTGTCATTGCTTCGTACAACCTCTCCTAACAAACCCTCCAACTCAACAATGAGACCACCCTCCAATTCTCGGGTCCCAACCCCGAATTTTCTCAAGCCACCACCAAAACCAACCAAACTTAGAGAAAGGAAGAGGGAAAAAAAACCTATTCAATTGGGTGGAGAAACTGCAGAGAAAGAAAGAAGAAAAAAAAAGAAAAGAAGAATAATGATTGTAGGAGTTAATTGTTAAGTTCTATTAAGCTTCTTTTTTTATGTTTTAAATTATTACATTTGATAAAAAGGAAATAATAATTAAATGGTATTTTAGGAATAATGGTGGGTGGAAAGATAAGGTGGGTGGGAAAATAGGACAGGGGGTGGAAATAGCAGCACTCTTTCCAATTATTCATCATTGGGTTAAACTATCTAAGTGTCTTGATGCTTGATCACCATTAGGATGTTTAGAGAAGTAATTTGATGCAGTTTTGGTCGGAGGTCGGTCCCTGAAATTGACGAAGGCTTCTTGTGATTAATATGTGCAAGTTCACTTAGGATGAATACCACGTCTTAAGGGTTGCATGGTTTTTCAAAAGGTTTCACAGAACTTAATGAGTAGTGTATGTTTAGATTTGATCTGAATACCAGACGGATTGCATGTGTGATATACGCTCTATGTTGGGGGTCCAAGTAGGCATATATTAGGAATACCTAACCTTCGAAATATGCATGTATAAGTCATAAGTAATTGGGAGAACTATATAGAATTGTTAAGGTGACGGCGGATCCCTAGTGATTTCTTAATTTGATTTCTAAAAACACAACTATTTCTCTTGCCCTTAGTTTTAAGTTTGCATATTGCCTTATTTTTATTAATTAAATTCGTTTTAATTTAAGGTCTTCAAATCAAACATCTCAAATTTCTCTTTTACAATAATTAATTAGAATTTGGTTTGATACGAGTTATTTAATAATCCTTGCGGAGAACGATCTTGCGAGAATCATTTATACTACAATAACCTTGTCATTCTTGCAAGTTTTGTGGGAGTTTTCACCCTGTTTGCGCAGGTACTAAAAAGCCTATCAGGAAGAAGAGGCAACGAGTCTGGATGCTAGACCTGGATTTCGAGACAACAGTTTTGAACACATATCAACAGAGTCTGGATGCAACCGAGAAAGGATGAGTTGGTCAAAAGGGAGACATGTAGATGACTTGATGTTCTTAAGCACCTGGAAAGTAAAAAATTTATCACTATTTGAGCGAGCATGTTTAAAGGAGTTTTTATGGCAATAAGTAGTTCGTTGATACCTGAACATTAGTCCTACCAGGAAAAGAAGGGCAACCATTAAGAAGCTCAAAAAGAATTACACCAACACTCCACATGTCGACCTATAAAAATCAAACCCTTCATTTCTGTTCATCCTGATTGAAAAGGGAAAATGGCATGACCTCTGGACAAGATCATACCTTTCCATCATATCTTTCAAACTGAAGAACTTCAGGTGCCATGTATAATGGGGATCCACAAACTGTCTCCGCATAATCACCTGGAGGTAAACTTCTGTCCATAGTAGAAAAGAAAAGGCAAAAAATGAAACTTCCAAATTTAATTGCTTTAAATCATAGTAAATAATATATAATAAAAAGGGTTACAGGATGAATTTCCACATACGTCCCTCTATGCTAGAGTTTACCTGGAGAGACCGAAATCAGCTACCTTTACCACTGCATCGTCGTCACTGCGAGAGAGTAGAATGTTCTAGTCCAACAAAACAAAAGAACTCAGGAAATTTGAGAATTATGATGTTGTCAAACCATAGGTAAAACTACTGCATTTGCAGGTACTATGTCGAAAGCCAGAAAATAAATTGCAACTTTTCTACTCTACTTTAGAAAATTACAGCATTGTCAGAACAACAATTAGTTGACATGTAAAATTCTGAAGTAGCATTTTATGCGACAAGACATCAATAAGACTAGAAATTTCAAAAAGCTTCAAGAAAAAAAGACATGGAAGTTTCCAATTTGAAGACTCCAAACCCAAAAGAATCTGTTAATATTTAGAAGTAATTTTTGGTTTTTGTTTTTTCAAATCCTAGTTGTTGAGTGGAAACCATTGGTGAAGTTTAAAAACAGGGTCACTCCAATCTACTAATGCAATTTACACGTAAGGGGGCAATGAATTAGGTAACGATCAAAGTTCAACCAATATAGATTCAATTCAAAAAATCCGATCCTATAATGTAGATTTATATATGAGTTTAAAATTCAATAAAATCAAGTTCAAATAAGATTCATAATGGTGAATATCAAAATGAGATTAAGAATGTCCTCTTGGTTTCTTGCTTCTCCAGCATTGTGAGACAAACACCCGGGTGCAAACTGAAAGTTGATCTTCTGTGGATATTTACTGTTTCGGTAATTCAATAAATAATAATTGTTACTCTGTGTAATCATATGTGACAGCTGTTAAAAGTCTTATATAGTTCTGCTACTTTCTCTCGGAGGAGGGGCCTTATGTCTAATTAGGTAGTTGGTAAGGCAAAGCTAACTAAGGCAATTAGGAAGATCAACCACACTAACTGAGACACAGCCCATACTCCTACCGAAGGCAGTAGTGGGGAATTCTCCGCAATGGGAGAAAGCCCGACAGAGCAATGCCGGGTGGAGGTAGAAGAGGCAACGAAAGCATCGGCTTTCTTTGTGCTAGTAGCCGCGGTAAAACAGAGGATGTAAGCATTATCTGACTGATTAGGCTTAAAGCTGTAGGTGGCTAGTATAGTCCACTTGCTACTAAAGTTATTTGCAAATTGACAAATTATCTACCACATGATGTGGTATAGTCCTCTAGTCTTTCTCTAATGAGTTTCAACACCCACATTCACGTTCCCCCAACCAAAAAAGGAGCCATTCATTGGTATTTAAGTCTTCCTCTAGTCTTCATTGATTGATTGGTAAAATTCTTCCTCAAGTCTTATAAACACCCACCTTTGTCCCACTCCGCAGAACAAAGGAGGACATGTATTTTCCTTTTTCATTTATGAGCACAAGTATATCCTTTTCTGATAAGTCTATCTCTAGAATTTTCTTCGTCATTTAATATGAAAATTAAATAAAGAAATAACAGAAATTCGATACATTATTTCTTTGACTAATAAAATTGACAGACCAGTTAAGGAAAGGCAGTGTGCATGTGAAGAAGTGAGAAATGTAAAAAATTTCCACATGAGAAAGAACTAACTGTTAGCGTTTGTTTCATTGGATGAAATAGGATCCTACACTAAAATACACACCTAAGAACTATGCTTGCAAAATCAATATTACGTATTAATACCTCTTTTAACTAATGCTTTTGGTCTCGAGAACCCAAGAAGAGGAGCAACAAAAATAGAACTCGAGCAATCTCATTTTCATAGGAGGATTTCTATAATATCATGAACATGCCCCTTATGGAACCAAATGACTCAAGATATTACAATCAAGGCAGACTTTCTGAAATTCAATTCCAACTTCTAAGCTCATAGTTACAACCAAAACAAAAGGAATGAACCTAAAAACATCACGATCCATGGAAAAGTGATGGAGCTTGAAGATCTTGACGTTCCCAATCAGGAAACCACTTCTAACACAATTTTTCTGTTTGGAACTTGATCTCAACTGGTGCCTTGTTGCCTTTTGGGAATCGAACTCATCAGTAAAAGCACTTTCTATCTGAGTTCCCATAGTTGTTTTTACATCTCAACTCTTCTCAAAAACCTTGAAAAACCTATGCGAATAAAATTCATGGAAGGACAGACGGTGAACTGCAATAGTGCATCAATCAGTCAGGGGCTTCCTCATAAAGACAAAGGACCAAGAGTCTCTACCAGATTGGGATCCTACATGGTTATACCATGCTTTTAACCCATGTACAAGAATCTTCTACGGTTTGTATTGTGCCATATCTACAATGTTTAAGTTTATTTTCGGTTAAGACTACAATGACATTTGCACTGTCTCACAGCCCTTATCCTCTTCTTTCATGCAGAGAAAAATCACCTAAATTCATTGTCCCTATGGCTAGGACCATCAAACCAATGTCTCACCAACATTTTAGGTCACATTACATCTCCATGAAAACCACAACACCGAATGAATAAAACTTTAACTTTATGCTCATATAGACAATAAACTGAAATTGGGAAGAGCAGATGCAAAAATCCCATCTATATTGATTTTCTTTAAACAAAATTCAAATCACTCAATTATCCTCAACAGTTCAGAGTCAAATATCCTCAATTATCTCCTGGTTTGAAGCTATCGGCCCTTCTTAACATTAACAGTTCAGAGTCAAAGAAAAAACAATTTGAATGGCTCGACAATTGAAATAGGGTTTCGATGTGGGAAATTTGGGTGTGAGACAGATTGAGTTTTTTTATTTATATAATTTTGTTTTCCTTTTACGAAGTCAATATTTAGAGGCTATTCACCCTTACATGCATTCATTGAATTGATTTGTAGAGATAATGGGATTTGATCTTAGCTCTAGGTAGTAACTATTGGCAGGGGTGAAGGACTGAGTGCTTGGAGAAGATGCATGAACTCCTTAAAGAATAGAACGATTAATACCCTGGTATAACCAGATAAAATCCCAACCTGGTAGAGAATCCTGGTCCTAACAGAGAAGCAACATATATAGATAGTTTTGGTGAAGGGTACAATAAGAATGTATGAAATTGAGGCAGGTATAATGCTAGACCTGGATTTCGAGACAACAGTTTTGAACACATATCAACAGAGTCTGGATGCAACCGAGAAAGGATGAGTTGGTCAAAAGGGAGACATGTAGATGACTTGATGTTCTTAAGCACCTGGAAAGTAAAAATTTTACCACTATTTGAGCGAGCATGTTTAAAGGAGTTTTTATGGCAAAAAGTAGTACGTTGATACCTGAACATTAGTCCTACCAGGAAAAGGAGGGCAACCATTAAGAAGCTCAAAAAGAATTACACCAACACTCCACATGTCGACCTATAAAAATCAAACCCTTCATTTCTGTTCATCCTGATTGAAAAGGGAAAATGGCATGACCTCTGGACAAGATCATACCTTTCCATCATATCTTTCAAACTGAAGAACTTCAGGTGCCATGTATAATGGGGATCCACAAACTGTCTCCGCATAATCACCTGGATGTAAACTTCTGTCCATAGTAGAAAAGAAAAGGCAAAAAATGAAACTTCCAAATTTAATTGCTTTAAATCATAGTAAATAATATATAATAAAAAGGGTTACAGGATGAATTTCCACATACGTCCCTCTATGCTAGAATTTACCTTGAGAGACCGAAATCAGCTACCTTTACCACCGCATCATCGTCACTGCGAGAGAGTAGAATGTTCTAGTCCAACAAAACAAAAGAACTCAGGAAATTTGAGAATTATGATGTTGTCAAACCATAGGTAAAACACTGCATTTGCAGGTACTATGTAGAAAACCAGAAAATAAATTCCAACTTTTCTACTCTACTTTAGAAAATTACAGCATTGTCAGAACAACAATTAGTTGACATGTAAAATTCTGAAGTAGCATTTTATGCGACAAGACATCACTAAGACTAGAAATTTCAAAAAGCTTCAAGAAAAAAAGACATGGAAGTTTCCAATTTGAAGACTCCAAACCCAAAAAAATCTGTTAATATTTAGAAGTCATTTTTGGTTTTTGTTTTTTCAAATCCTAGTTGTTGAGTGGAAACCATTGGTGAAGTTTAAAAACAGGGTCACTCCAATCTACTAATGCAATTTACACGTAAGGGGGCAATGAATTAGGTAACAATCAAAGTTCAACCAATATAGATTCAATTCAAAAAATCCGATCCTATAATGTAGATTTATATATGAGTTTAAAATTCAATAAAATCAAGTTCAAATAAGATTCATAATGGTGAATATCAAAATGAGATTAAGAATGTCCTCTTGGTTTCTTGCTTCTCCAGCATTGTGAGACAAACACCCGGGTGCAAACTGAAAGTTGATCTTCTGTGGATATTTAACCATAGGGCCCATATAACCCATAACTTCCCCGGCAAAAGAAAATAATGGCTACAAATAGGAAAATTTACTTTTGTTGCCATTGTCCTATAAATCCTGTTTTTACCTCTGGTTTTAAGTCTCTATGAATGATGTGGTGAGAATGTAGTATTTCCAAACCAGCCCCTGTACAACAAAAATTTGATTAGATGCCGACTGTAGAAGCAGTGTAAAGCCTTATTACAAATTAAAATGAAAATAAGAAGCTACCAAGCTGCTGCATAAATTTTCTAGCAATCTGTTCTTGAACTCTCCCATGTTGCCGAATATAGGCTGCCAAATTTCCCCCATTGCAGAATTCCAGGACCAGGAATATGCAACCTTCATTCTGGGTTGAAGACATGAATAACTTGCTAAATAATAGCCAAATAACACGCTGGTTTCCAACAGTTAAAAGGTTTGGTGCCTGGATATCTTCATTTATATAATCTCACTCTCTCCCCCTTCCATTTCCCTATGTACGCAATTCCTCTATGGCATGTTTACTTATCAGGAATGGGTATTGGAATAATTCCAATTCATGACTTCCCCTACGTTTACTAACACATAAGGAATAAAAAATTATGTGCATTCCATGTTAAAATCTGTAATCAAATACCCTCAAAACTAGGAATCGGATCAATTACAGTCCTTGTACTTTAAATATACTGTGAAAGTAGTTTGATGTTTAGAGACAATCCCATGTTCGCTTCCAAACTTCTATAAAAATTCATAAAGACAGAGGTTGATAATTTGGGGTTCTAAAAGCTTGAGTTGTGATTATGGAATCCCTCAAGAACAACCCCTGCTTTCAAAATCTGTTGTGAAAGTAGTTTAGTGTTTAGAGGATGATCTCAAGCCTACTTTTACGTTTGTATGAAATATGCTTAGTGATAGAACTTGAGAGGTTTGGGCCAGTTACTGGTAAACAATATTCTTAAGTAAAATACTCATGCCTTGACATGTTTAAAAGATAAGTAAGTGATTTGTGACAGTGAAGGCTGGAAAGAGTGTATTGAGGATCACTCAAATCTACTTGAGGCATTTTACTAATCATGTAGACAACGACAACAATGGTGCATAACAGTCCTAGAATCAAGCAGGTTAGTAAGTCTAAGTCTAAACAATTGAATCCTGACTCAGACCCATGTTTCTTGCTTAGGTTTTCTGCATTAAAAGCTTGACTAAAAAATTGAATCGAAGATAAAGATATCCTTGTATTCATCCAAACACGTGTATATCTGAAAGTACTCATTTGAGATGAGAATTTTTGTTGTATTTGTTAAAAACAAATTAGTGTGCCAGATTTAGGAATGTCAACAGAAACCTATCCACCCCCTCTAGGTTTTTTATCCATTATATTTGGATCTTAGCTAGTGGTATAGTGACATGCCAATGCCATATATCTTTTAGAAGGTTCTGTAGATAGAATGAAGATTGCTGGGATAATAACCAATTTCCAAGGATTTCTTAGGATAATTAAAGGTCCTTTGGGCCGTAAAGGATAATTTAACTAAATAGAATGAAGAGGTATCTGACAACATGAAGATCAAGAAACAGAATGGTGGAAGGAGATTAAGGGCCGGAGAACCAGCATAGATGCAAAACTGGTGGAGTGGGGCGGGTAGCACTTAGGTTTGAGACTTCAATCATCCATAGGCGAGAGAAAAATAAAACCTACTTGGAATCATCTCTGCATTCACAATGCAAGCATAATAAATCCTTCATACTCAAAAATCACCACGGCTACTACCCGGTGGATGGAGGATCCAATTACTAATATTATTCCTCAAATATTTTAGGCAAAAACCTATAAATGACATTCACCACTAAACCAATCACCAGTCACATAAAAATCAATCAATCGCCAAGAGAAAAATCAAAGGACAGACGACACAAGTTGAAGCGTGATTAGCCATTAAAAACTAGTTTCACTAAAATATGGAAATTTAGAAACTCCAAATTTCCTACAATATTTCTCTGATTCAACCAAACTAATGAAATGGGTATATGTAAAAAAATTAAAAATTAAAAAAACCACAAAATAAAAATTAATCGAAGAAATTGAAGGAAAGGAGGATGACCAAGTACCTGGAAAGCTTTGAGGAGACGAACGATGTTGGGGTGGCAAACAGAGGACAAGAATTTGATCTCGCAATCCAGGCAATTCTTGAGGTGCCTGTTGAGCCGCGAGAGGAAGACCTGCTTCAGAGCCACCACCTCCCCACTTTCTCTGTGCACGGCTTTCCACACTGTGGAGAAAGAGCCTTCCCCAACCTCTGATATCAGAACGTAATCTCCTAATGCTGCTGTGTTGAGTTCAGAGAGACTTGGCTTGCTTTCAGCTTCCATATTGATATTTTTGAGCTCTGAAGACTTTGCTTTGCTTGCTCTGAAATGACAGCGTTCTGGGTTTTCTTCACTGCGTTGTTTCCCATCGTTGTTTCTTATCCAGCGAATCACGGTATGCCAAGCGTAAAAGTTACTGTTTCACATAAGTTTTTCTTCGCGATGGATGGCTGCCTGTTTCATTAGCTCCGCATAGTTGGTCCAGTTGCTGCTATGGACCAGATAGCGAAACTGAGACGATCGGAGGCCACTTTTAAAGGCACTGAAGGCCGCTCTATCGTCCGCTTTCGGACATCGGGAATATTCGTTGCTAAATCTAGCCGCGTATTCCCTTAGTGGCTCGTCCTCCCTTTGCCGTACGGTATAGAGATCATCGGCGGAGTACAGGCGATCGGTCTGAATCATAAAATGGTTGAGGAAGGTCTGCTTCCAGCGATCGAAAGAGTCTATTGTACCTGGCTCCAATTGGAAGAACCAATTCAATGCAGCTTCTGCCAGGGTGGAAGGGAATAGTAAGCATTGGCCCTCGTCAGTGAGCCCCTTGCATCCCAACGCTGATTGAAAGGTGTGGATATGAGTTACGGGGTCTTCCACCCCTGAGTAGAACGATATTCTGGAGTGCTTGAATTTCTTTTTCGTGTTCTAACGTCCGAATTCGATCGGTGAACGGTCCCTGCCTAACCTTTCCCCATGTTGGCGTACGAGCCTGGTTTTGTTCGTTTTCCATCTGATTCATCTTCTGGAGGAGGAGGCGAAGGGTCTGACCGTCGGGGAAGGTCGTCACCGAAGTGTTCGAGCGCTCGGCTTCTCCGTCTGTCCCCGGCAATGTGCCCTTTTGTGTCCCGACCTGCCGTTCGGCTTGGTTTGCCTTCCGCCTCTTCGCGACGATCACACTCTTTACTTGGTCGGCGACTTTGGTGCTCTCGTGGTGAGCCTGCCGATCGGCGCGAGGTTGTGGTGCCCTGCGAGGTTGGAACGTAGTCCGATTCGTCAGTCTCTCTTACACCGATCGCGCGTGTCTTCGGCGTATGGGGGACTTCGGTCCGAGGGACTCCAGACGTTGATCATTAAGTTTGGCTCGGACTTGAATGGGTGAAGGCCGTCGCTCTTTACGCCTGCTCATTGATTCGATCGCGGTCGGAGTAGACTCGGTACTCTCGGATGACGGACCTTTGGGGAGGGTACAATCAGTCTTCGGGAGGCAGATGGCTTTCCTGTGGCTTGTTGCTTTCCCTTGTCACGAGCACGGGGCTCCTGGACGCGCGGATGACTTCTCCTGCCGAAGCTGCATGGTTCGTTCCAGACCTTTCTCCAGTTGGGTTGAGTGTGTTTGCTTGATCGTGCAGCTGCCTCTGGGTGTCATCGAGTTTGGAGGCGAGGATATTGTTGTGTTCCTGCATTTTCGCCATTTCCCGTTGTAGGGTTTCCATGCGAGCTTCTATAGTACTCTGCCGAACTGGTGTTTCGTTTCGGGGTGTTTAAGGAGAGCAGGATGCGGTTCGCCACCAATGCTCAGGATCGGTCCATCGGTGGGAGGGCCGATGATGGATTCATTTTTTGGTCTCAGAGTTCGGAGTTTTGAGATATGGGTTAATCGAGAAGCGATTCCCACAGGCGCGCCAATCTGTTCGCACTAAAACTAAACAGATTGAGATGAGTGCAACTTACAGGTGATGTGGATGATCGAAGGGATCCATTGAGCATCCACGTAGATTCTTCTTATCCTTGACTGCTAATCCTGAATGGAAAGAAGCCGAGGCTCGTAAGGTCCATGGAACCGGTGTGGAACCAGCCTAAGACCCTCCGATGCCAAAGTAAGTTTATTTCTAAGAGCTATTGCTGTTGACCATATATTGAGCATATAAGTCAAGCTGAAAAGTCTTACCCCTGTATTGCAGTGAAGTGGCCTTATTTATAAAGGGCATTTTGCATGCTCTTAGTACTTATTTCCGATGTGGGACTCGTGGGAGGGCCTGTGAGATTGACACGAGTCCTTAGATATTTAGGGTGGGTGCTCCAGAGGTTAATTCTATAGAATCGGTACGCGACGCCGATTACATGTTATGCGGGATTCAGAAGCGACGGCTTACTCAATTCCAAGATATCATCATCGGTAGCCGATACCATTTGTATACCCTTACCCGGAGAGGGGGCTTATTGAAGTGAGACGGCGTCATCGGAGCAGATGCCGTTTCCTCAGAGTCTTGGGAGCTTGGGGTCTTTCTGATCCACGTGTCACTTAATGAGGGGAGGGTCAGATGGTACAAACAATAACTATAACAATAATTAATTCTATATTTTCAATTTTCTCTGCGAAACTGGAAGCTCGTGGGCAACTCATGAAGATATTGCGTTGTGTCAATCTTGGGTGAACGTTAGTCATGACCCTATCACGGGCAATGAGATGAAGTTCCATCATATGTGGAGCAAAATTCATGGAGAATTTTGTCAAATATCAGTTTCCATTCGGACCGAAATGGCCTTGTCTAGTAGATGGAAACTTCTAAATAAAGAGTTAGGGAAATGGAAAAATGCGTTGACAAAAGCAAGGGAGAACATTCGAAGCGGTCAAAATCTATCCGATGAGGTAAAATATTTATAATTGCCATTTTAATCAATTTAATTTAACTTTTTTTTTATTGCATATTATATTTCTTTTTCTTGCATAATCTTTTTTTTTTCTTTTTGCATTTCCAATTTGTCTATATTTTCTTGCATAATCAATTTTATTCTTGCATTTGAAAATAGTTTATATTTTCTTGCATAATAATTTTTTTTTCTTGCACTTCCATTTTTTTTTTTTTTAATAGATCATACAAGCACAAATGTGGTTCGGTTCCATGGGGCAAGGCAAAAAAACTTTCGTGCATTTTCAATGTTGGGAAGTTGTGAAAGATTGTTCGAGATTCAAAATTATTCCGACCGGTCCGCCGGTTGTGTTGAATGAGACGCCGTTCCACGATTCGCCATCAACCGATTCCGCCATTGGACTCTCCAATGGAAACAGAGTCACCACTCCCACGTCCGCCGAGACCTATTGGGAGAAAGGCGGCAAAGGCCAAGAGAGGTGGCACTTCAAACAATGAATGTGTACAATTATTGGAGAACACCTCACTAAGAATTGAGAGAGACTTGAAAAGAGATGCATTGGACATGGCACGAGAGGAAGCATTTGCAATTCAACAACAACAGGCACAAGAAAAAGACATGGAGGATAGAGAGATGAAAATCATGGCCATGGATACGAGCCATATGTCTCCTGAAACAAAGGCCTATTGGAAGCTCAGACGAAGGGATGTGATGAGAAGAAAACTTTTCCAAGACGACGGACCTAGCAATACGGATTGGTTAAATGATGAAAACCATTAGGTTGTATTCAAACACCTTTGCCATATATTGTATTGTTTCCTTTTTATTCAATAAACAAAGCATTAAATAATATGACTATTTATTAAAAACCTTTAAGCATCAACACAAAGATTAATTAAAAACACACCTTCATTTATTGCAATCAACACAAAACAAACCATACATAAGAGCATAATAATAAAAACAAGCATAATTCCAAAAAACACCACACACAAAATAAAACATAATTAAAAACAAAGCATAATTCCAAACAAAGCAGTAATCTTGACTTCATCCATTGTAATTACCTTTCCTCTCTCACAAGTGCTCGATCAAGTCAACTTGACGTCTCTCGTGAACATATGAAGATTGCATTTCTTGATAACGATCAATCATGAGGTTGTTGAATTGACCATCCCGAAGTAACGGTTTGGGCTCCATTGGTAGTCCATTTGGTCCCATCGACCTTTCATATATTCTTGTCAACGCCGTGTTCATGGAATCAGGTTCAAACACCTCTGGAGCATCGTAGTCATACTCATCCTCCACAATCATGTTGTGGAGGATGATGCAAGTCATCATAATACTCCGCAGCACCTCCTCATCTAGCATCCGAGCAGCACCCCCTAGAATTGCCCAACGAGCTTGCAAGATACCGAAACACCTCTCCACGTCTTTCCTGGAATCTTCTTGAAAGGAAGCAAAGTTTCTTTCCTTCTCGGATTAGGGATTCGAAATTGTTTTCACGAATGTCGTCCACCTAGGATAAATTCCGTCGGCAAGGTAATATGCACTAGAGTATACGGTATTGTTGATTTGGTACGTGACCTAGGGGGAATGACCTCGCAATACCTCGTCGAACACCGGGGATTGACCAAGGACATTCAGATCATTCTAGATTTGGCAACCCCGAAGAAGGCATGCCAAACCCAAGTGTCGAATGAAGCTACGGCCTCCAAAATTATACTTTTTTGCCCCTTCCGATTCCCGTACTCTCCTTGCCAAGCAGGATGACAATTCTTCCACTGCCAGTGCATGCAATTGATGCTTCCAATCATTCCTGGAAACCTCGATCCTCGCCTTTTTTTAGAAGCCTTTGTAGGTCCCTCGGCGTGGGTTTGCGAAGGTACTCCCTCGTGTACAAATTTTCCACTGCATCACAAAATCTCACCAAGCACTCTAGGATAGTAGATTTTCTCATCCTTGCAATCTCATCCACCTGCTCTCCAGATGCTCCATAAGCAAGCATCCGCAAAGCAGCTGTAAGTTTTTGCTTCGGGATAAGACCCAAAACTCCAACAGCATCATGCTTTTGAATGAAGTATGTGTCGTAATTAAAAATATCATGCATGATTTTTTAGAACAAATGTGGCTGCATTCTATATCTCTCTCGAAACTTATATTCAGGATATAACGAATTTGGGATAAAATAATCCTCCAAGAGATTCTTACCCCAGAGTCCCTACGTCTGTCCATATTCGGGGCACGACGACGGTGTTGCCTAGATTGATTAAGCATACACACCGCTGCTGCAAGCATTTGTTCCTCTTCTTCATCGGCGTCTCGATCTTCTTCATCACGTCTACGCCGGATTTCTTCCCTTTCTTTATGTTGCCTCTCCAACACCCTCCTCAAATTTGACAAGAGATGGTGTGAGAGGTATGAGTTGATGGAGTAGTTTTATAGAGGGATTCAGAAGATAGAGATGACACGTGGTACAAATCTAGAGGGTGAAAATCTTATCTGAAATTTGAAATTATAAATTTTTAAACATATCTGAAAATCTTATCTGACATGGGACACGTGGCACAATTTTAGAGGGTGAAAATCTTATCTGAAATATGAGATTATAATTTTTTTTTAAATATCCGAAAATGTTATCTGACATGGGACACGTGACACAATTTTAGAGGGTGAAAATCTTGGGTGAAATCTGAGATTATAATTTTTTTTAATGAATATCCGAAAATTTTATCTGGAATAAGACATGTGGCAACCAAAAATCTTTTATGAAAATACATGTGGCATCCTTGCAATCTCATTCGAAAATCTTTTATGAAAATTAATGGACATGTGACAACCAAAAATCTTATCCGAAAATTTAATTACAAAAGATTATCAAAATTAATGGTTTAAAGTATAAAAAAATAGGAAATAAGGTACAATGAATAGTATTTGCCTTAGACTTGCCCTAGACTTAGCCCTTGTGGGTGGAACCACAAATGCAAGGGCTGACACTATTCACATGAATAGTGGCAGCCTTTGCTTGCCCTTGCCCTAGACTTATCCCTTGTGGGTGGAGTTGCTCTTACGACCCACCCTACAATTGGGGATCTATTTCGACAGCCACCCCAGCCACCATTCACTCATCCACCTTGTTCACCCTCCACCACGCCCCCACCACAACAACCAAACCTTAAAACCCTAGCCACCCCCACCAGGACACCACAAAGAAATATACAAATAGAGAGAAAACAAGCTATTTTATTGGATTCCTCTATTTTTAGAGAGAGAGAGATGGGAGATGAGTTTAGAATTTGGGGTTTGTTTATTGAAAGAGGGGATGTGACGAGTTAATAAGAAATCGAAAGAGGCTGGTCCTAAATTGATTCGGTCTCATGAAGGGAAATTGTGGAGTTGAAAGAGAGGGGTGGAGAAGGGGGGGGGGGGGAGGGGGTGTGGGTGTGGGGTTGGTCTGGACTCTTGAGTTGCCGGAGAGGAATGATGGCTAGATTTTCTAAGGGTAGTGGCTGTACAGAATAGAGCCTTAGGGGGAGGGGGTGGAGGTGGGTCGGCAATGGGGAGAGAGAAAGAGAGAGTTTTTTTAAAATTTATTTTATTATTATTTGACTTTATTTGTTTGTTTTCAAATACTTTAAAAAATTGAAAATAGAGAGTTAATTATAGTTATAGTCAAAGACATGTGTCAAGTTTTTAAGAGGGTGGTGAAGGTACAAATTTGGTTAAAGTGGTGAGCAAAAATGCTCATTTTATTTATTTATTTATACATAATAACAATTTATATATACCATGTAATAGGAAGACTAGTGGATTTGAATTTAGGATGCTGAAAGTAGGCCTATAAAATGAGTGCAATGTTGAGCTAGCCTGGCACTAAGAGGGTTTAGATTAGGTCCTACTCGGTCAGAGGTTTTTCTATTCCTTAGGGTTGAGCCCATGGGAGGGCCATAAATGTAATCATAATTAGATAAAGGCAACATTGTAGCAATGGTCCCTCAACTAAGGCCCAACTTTACTTTTTGTCCCTCATATTGCTAAATTGTTACTTGTGGCACTTTAATTATGCCTTAAGTTTCAGAAACTGTCCTTTCCCTCATCTCAATCAACTTTTCCATTAAATTTGATGACATGGCATGGACAAGTCATACTTGGCATGGGCAAAAATGTCTTTTCACACATTAAAATGATTAAGCCGATTTTGAAAGTGAAACCCTGGCATGGGCAAAATGTATTTTCACATATGAAAAGGATTACGCCAATTTTGAAAGTGAAAGTTATCGAAGGTCGACATTTAACAAAGGAAAAAGCGAGTTAAAGGGGAAGGGGGAAAAGGGAAAAGGAGAAAAGGAGTAGGGTTTCTTGATTGTGATGTTTGATGTTTCAAAGTGCGATTTGTAGTCGAAGGTGCGATGTTTGAAAGGTAGACAGTGTTGATTGAAGTATTAGTGCATTATTGAAGATTTTAGGGTTCGGTTTTGGGACAATCGAAAGTGATAATGTTTCGGTGTTTACAAAGTGTTTACAAAGAGACTTGACATGGGGACAGTGTTTAGGTGGTCTAGAGACAATTCAAAGTATGGTAAGTTACTACAACTTTAACTTAGTGCGTTGAATATTTTATAGGTTTAAGCTTGGTTTGGCTATATGTGTGGTCATGTGTTATTGTCCTTTATTCAGCAAGAAAATGTGGTTTGAAAGCTTTCAAAATATTGTTTTTCTATTAGATGCTGTAACCAAAGTAATATTGTTTTTCTGTCATTTAAACCCCACCTTAGAACTTCACCATTTCGGTTTGTTGGAAAATGGTGTATATAAGGGTGGTGGGAAGGTATGCTTTGCAGATAACTTGTGTGGATGACTATTTGTCACTATTGGATTTGAAGAAAATTAGGGCAGAGCTTGAGTATAAAGTGGATATAACCCAGAAGGTGACGTGTAACAACCCTTCCCTAAATTAATAGTTAAATAGTAAATTATTCAAGAAAAAGATAATTTTACCTCGGGAATATTTAAATGATTTTAGTGTTGACCTTTTTGTTCGGGGAAGATTTTGGTGAAACTTAACATTGGTTTCTAAAAATAATAAAATAATTAAAATAAGAGGAAATAAATTTAAATGAGAAAATAAATTTAAATGAACAATAAAATAAAATGATTTGAATTAATTAAGGTTTTTGAAAACTAAAATATTATTTAATATTAGAAAGGGGCAAAAAGGTCATTTTAAGTTCGGGAAGGAATTTGGAAATTCCAATTGTACTGTTGCATAGAGCACATCGAGATGAGTCCGTAGACACGTAGTGGGTTCAAATCCGAGTTATAACGAGAGAGATACGATAAACATTCAAGTAGGGGCAAAATCGTAATTTTGCAAAACTGGTTTTTAAAACCAGAATTTCTCTCTCTCCCTCACCGCCTCCTCTCCATACCCCGGCCAATCCCAGTCGTCATCAACCACGCCAGCCGCTGGAATTTGCTAGAATTGCAGGTTCCTTCTAAGAAACTTCCAGCCATTTGTTCTCCCTCCTTTGGCCACCATTTCTGGCAAACAAGGTATGGATTTTCATCTACTTTTGGAGCTCTAGCTGATGATTGGGTAGGATTGGAACGATTTCTAGCCTAGGTAGATCAAATCACGATCCAAACTTTGACCGGTTTTCACTTTGAAATTTCGGCTACTTTCGGTCATTTTTAGGGGTAGGTCCAAGAACAAAAGTGGCTCCAATCGATGTCTTGAACCTGTGGTAGGAATCTTGGCCGGTGGTTTGGAGGTTTTCCGACCGCTGCAAATTTATCTAGGCATCCACGCGAGGACAGCGCGTGGGCGGTGCGTGGGCCATGTGGTGGTCCTGGCATTGAATCCTAAAATGATCCCTATGTTGTCACCAACGCATATGTGTGCTGAAATTTCAATTCGGATATCGTATGAACCTCTAACGGATTTTGCTTATTGTACGTTATCCGGGTTCGATAAGTTCGAATTGTTGGATCGCTTCCAATTTAATACATGTTGATCTAGGCACTCCTAGGATCGTGTAGAGTTTCGCGGATTGTGAATCGGAGCCCTATATGTTCCAATTCAATAATTCGAAGTTTAATTAAACAATAACCGTTCCATTTTGTACGATTCGTGAGCGATCCGACTGTTCGATTTGGATCAAACTTGCAGGATAGGTATAGTAAACCTTATTGAATCCGTAGGAACTCTTAGATCGGAAATGGGAGGTCGTGGTCCTCGTGGGCCCGCTTGACCCGACTTTAGGAAGTTTGACCCTCAGTTGACCGTGAGTTTTCTGGGTGGTTTCACCCTTTGAGAAGTGCTAGAACGATTGTATAAACAAGGCTTGGCTAGTGGTGAACTGTTTTGATTATGTGTGGATTATAAGTTTTTTTTGTTTATGTTGCTTCCCAGATAAAAAGGTTATTTTATAAATAATAATGATGAAGTCTATTGTCGTGGGTTTTATTATATTTTGAATAGCTTGAATGTTTCTCTTGCGTATATGAAGGTGATTAGTATTGGTTGTTCATCCTAAACCCTAAATAGTATTAGTTGCTTTCGAATGGTTGTTCACCTATCAGGTCCCCAAATTGCCAATTGTGAATTGACCATGCAGTATTGGCATTTCAATTGGAATGAATGTTCCTATGTCATAATGGTTTTATACTGTGTATGATTTGGTCATGTATTAGCCAATTGACCTATAAATGAATTCTAAGCAATTAGGCAAATTTGCATCTAATGTGGTATTATGTATTGTCTTGCTGCACAGAATAGATGGATCATGTATAGATAGTAATGCTTTGATTTCCATCTTTTCATGGTTTGAGTCATGGGTTCATGTATGAGTATAAATACCAATATGGTTTTCAAACTCACTACAGGAATACCCCCAGTTGCCTTGGTATAGTTTTGTCATTTATGCTCATGCCCCACGAGTTTCAAGGACGCCTGAACCGTGTGGAGCAAGGATGTGCGATCTTGGGTTGACTACATGTCCCCTGAGTTTTACGAGGAATGCGGCTCGAGTTGACCTTATGTCGCTAAGGCCTGCGAGGAATGCGGCTCAGGTTGACTTTGTGTTATCGAGGCCTGCGAGGAATGAGACACAAGGAATTGACGAATTAATGTAGGAAACAAATAGAAATATAGCCTATTTAAATTGTAGATGTTGACATTCAAATTTCAAGCGATTAATGTTATTTTAATAAATTTTATGTTTTCCTAATTATATGTAATAAGTTAATTAAATATTTATTTAAATATACAAATATATATACATTATAAATGAGCCTTATGAGAGTTTAGAAGGAAAGGCTAAAAGTGTTATCGGAACTTGTTCGTTTTATTTTCATTTCTATTTTTACTTATATACATACATACATATATATATGGAAACTTAAATCAAGTAATATATAAACTGCTTTATGAACTAGAGGAAATTCAGTAAGTAGCCCATGTACGTGTAAGAATAAACTGTTTGGAGAATTGGGAAAGTTGGAAAGTGTTAATTTAGAGTCTATGAATGTGATTGAGCATATCACTAATATAAGAACTTGGATTGATCTATAATCACAATAAAGAATGACAATTGTCATGAGATACCAAAAACATGTCTAGTACACTAAAGCCGCCACCTTGCAGCCCATTTCTGTCATGGGACCAATTTTTCCTCCTTAAAATTCTCTCCCACAGCTTGGAACATGCAACCACTCTCAAGTAACCGCTCACTCTTGCTCCAACTATCAGCCATAACCTGAGTTTTAAGCATACATCACTTTTAGCCACGTCCAACCACCTTTGGACTGCTTAAAAACCGTTTTGCCACATCAAAAACCCATTCCAGAACATCTTCAACCAATTGCCACGTCCAGCCCACATCTTGTCGATGTGCATTGCGTATGCTGCGCGCACATTGCTCAAGTTACCTACCAGCCATGTGCTGCGCGCTCCTATGCTACCAGCTATAACCTTGCGCCCAATTTTGTCGACATCAGTCTGAGCAACCTACAAACGCTGCCTATCGGCATCTCTCCGCATATGTAGACAGCATCTGCGTCTTCTATCGATAGCGCCTATCGACAGCTCTCGGCATATGTCGAGAGAGTCTGCGGCATCTATCGACATAATATGTCGATAGCTCCTGCCATGCCGCCAAGTTTGTTGCTCTGCTTCCATATTTTGCTGCCTACTCCCAACCCAAAACTCATGTCTTTCGACATTGTCTTGCTTCACGTTTGCCATCCCATGCACCTTTGGCTTGCCTTGGCATTGTGCAAAACTTCAAAACCATGCCATGGCCTATGCCACTTGTAAGGGTCTTACAACTATCCATTAGGTTTGCAGACAAAATTAGGAAAAATCTCAACTGGAATGTAGCAGCAATGCATGCAGAAGTGCTATGAATGTAAGCAAACATCAAATATGGAGAGCCAAGAGGTTGTTAAGAGTGGTCATTGAAGGTAGCTACATAAAGCAATATGCAAGGTTATAGGATTATGCAGAACAGTTGAAAGCTTCTAACATGAAGTCACCATTAAAGGTGGAGCTCGTTGAGACTCCCCACGACTTGGCTCCTTGGGGTCAGCATGGTAGGGCTTGAGATTGCTCACATGAAACGCTAGATGAATCTTCAATTGTGGCGGTAGTTCCACACGGTAAGCAGCTCTTCCTACAGTTTTCGGATGATAGGAAATGGGCCCTCATATCTCCTCAACAACGCCTTGTGTACCTTTCTTGTGGACTTGTGTTGAGAGGGGTTGAGCTTCACAAAGACCATGTCATCTGGTTGGAATACAACATCTCGCCGGTGCTTGTCCACCCATTTCTTCATCTTCCGAGTTGCCTTCTCCAATTGAGCCCGAGCCAGCTCATTAGTCATCTGCCAATCCTTGGCCGTTTTGTATGCAGTTGGGCTACTCCTCGTGTAGCCCGACACCACTGTGTTCGATGTCATAGGTTGTTGTCCAGTTGTTAACTCAAAAGGACTTGACCATGTCCACTCCGATCGCTGCATGAGTACACCACTAATTGCAAAATCTGATGCATCAGGATGTACCTCAAAAGGTTTGCCAAGATCAGGAGGTTTTTGCATTGGTTCCTCCTCAATGGCATGATCTACCTCTCTCCTAGGTGGTAAGGTGTTGGGCAGCTCCTTGGGCATGACATCTGCAAGCTTCTTAAATACTGCTTCCACTGCTTTCGGGACTGGTTGGACTTCCTTCTCAACTATATTCCTCTTTATAGTTGCAAGGAACGTCGGTTCGCCCTTCTCCCAAGACTTGGAAATTTGCATGGCTGAGAAAGCTTCCACTTGCCTTGCCTGCCTCACCACTGGCACCATGCATGGCATTGCCCCACCCTGTGCAATGCACATAATATTGTAAAATGCAATGGGAAATGCCTTTACCTCGTCCATGAACTCCATTCCTAGCACGAAATCGTAGTCATCCATCGAGATAACGGAGAAGTTAGCTACTCCCTTCCAAGTACCAATGTCTAGCTCCACACCATGAGCTACTCCATCAATTGGTTTGGTAGTTGAATTCACCGTCTTCATACTGCTTTCTTCCTTCAAGACTCGACACCCAAGTCTCTTTGCTTCCTGCACAGACATAAAGTTGTGCGAGGCACCCGTATCCACCAGGCACCGGGTTGTCTTGCCATCCACCATGGCGTCGACGAACATCACCCCTTTAGCTTGAACCTCTGGTTAAGCGACTTTGGCTTGTAGGGCATTGAAGCGGTGAATGGCCCCCATTCTTGCTTCCCTGTCGGCCTTCTCTTCATTCTCCTAGTTCATGGCATTCAAGGCTTTCTTTTGCGGACAATCCTGCATCATGTGCGGTCTATCGCACAAGTAGCAAGTTAGCTTTGACTTGTCTTTCCCCTTATCACCTTTGTCATTCTTCTTCTCGGATGACTTGTGACTATTAGACTTGTCTCCAGCCTTGCTACCCTCTTCGTGGTCTCCCCCACCGGATCCACTGCTACCTTTCTTTCTTTTGAACTTGGAGTCGCCTTGATCATTCCTCTTGAACTCAACAAGAGACTCGGCTGCAGCAATTGCCTCTGACAAGGTTTAGACGTGCCTCCTTTGTAACTCCAATTTGGCCCAGTTCTGTAGGCCACTCATGAAGTACATGAGCTTGTCTTCATCTGTCATGCTAGGTACTTCGAATAACATGTTGGTGAACGCGGCGACATAGTTCTTCACGCTCCCCATTTGCTTTAGCCATCTCAGCTTCTCCTTTGCCTCATACTTGGCATTCTCTGGATAGAAATGCAACATAATTTCTTTCTTAAACTCATCCCAAGTCTCAAGTGTAAACGTACCTTGGTCAATCTCCATAGATCGACGTCGCCACCACATGAGAGCATTGTTGGTGAGAAACAACGTTGTTGTAGTGATCTTGGGCTCATCATCCTCGAGCTTGAGATACTTGAAATACCTTTCGATATTCCACAGAAACGTGTCCAACTCCTTCGCCTCCCTCTTCCCATTATAGGATTTGGGCTTGAAAGAATCTAGCACGTTCAGTTCCTTCGGAGTTCGGATCTTGTTCAAGACAGCTTCCTTGCACAAAGCCCAATCTCCCTTCACATCCTTCACCTCATCACGAAGCTCAGGAAGCTCCGCTAAGAAGTGATCCAGCTTTCTTTGGACATCTAGCCTGATGCCTGTCCAATGCAGAGTTGAGGGCTCCTTGGAATTGGCCTTGAAGCTCTTCCACCATAGCTTCGAAACCCTCCTTCGTAAGGACGTCCTCCTCCTAGTCGCTGATCGAACTCGACTTACGGCATTCTCCATCTTAGAAAGCCGCTTCTCCATCATTGCTACAACATCTCTAGATCGTTCCCTCTTCCATTTGCCCCCACGATCCAAGTTGACCTTGGACATATCAGTCCCCACATTGGATCCGCCCTTCGACATGCTTCTTCGAATGATTCGAGCTTTCGCTCTAATACCAACTGTCACGGGATGACTTTTTCGGAGTCTTCCTTACGTGCGGCCTTAGACTTGATCGCCTCTCGAACAAGCTAAGTCAGCCTTCCTTCCCACCAGTGGCGGACCTTGCAGGCTCAAGGAGGTGCACCTGCACCTCCGCCGTCGGGAAAACTCCATAGAAGCTGCTGAAGTTGCACCTCTGCTCATGCACGGAAGCCGTTCGATGAAATGCGCAAGTGAAGCGCTGCCTGTGATTTGTCCTCCACAAGGCTGCAAGGAGCTTCTGGTGAACCACTTCTTCGAAAAGAGATGATTCATCGAGTTGATTTCAGGGAAGTGGCTTTGACTTCAATCTACCAAAAAGTTTTTCTTATCTTTTTTTTATCTTCCTTTTTTTTTTCGAGGGTGGGGAAGAGGCGGGGTTCTACATACATACATGAATAGGATATGATTTTATGTTTAGTTTGATTCAAGGATTTTTTCTAGAAGAAAAAAAATAGAGGTCTTGCCTCCAAAACTCCTCCAACAAAATGAAGATCTTGAGTATTGCATTGATTTTGTTCAATTGTTGTCATGGCTTCCTTTAAATAAATAAAAATAGAAAAAAAGGTAAAAGGGAAAAGGGAAGTCATCCCAGCCAGGAGGAGGAGCAGGAGATTTTCTTGTTAACTTTTTGTATCTTGCTCATGGAATTTAAACATTAGTATTATTTAAATTATAAAGATATTTAGTTGTCTGTTTTTTTTTTTTTTAGTTTTTAGCTTTTAAGAATTGCACATCCGTTGAAAAATTCCTGGGTCCGCCGCGCTTCCCCACAATCTAAGATCGAATCAAGCAAGAACAGGAAAGCAAGAGCAAGAACGATAAGAAAGCACAAGAGAGTTTGGGAGAATATATGCTTGTATTGCTACTCAATGCTTTACAAGTTGTGAAGTGAGGATACACAATGTGACATCCTCCTTATATCCTGTTCCTATCCCACCTACCACCACAGGAGGTGGCTAAGATACAATGTCACCAACTCAGACTCTACCTACCACTCTCACCAACCGACGTCTACCTACTCACTGGACATGTGGGCTAAGAGGTCTAGCATGATCAATCCGACGGGCTGGGCCTTGAACATGCGGGCCGTGACACTCAGGAGACTTGGGCCAGTTCCAGACGGCCGTAATACTAGGGCAGAATAGCCTCGCACATTAAACTACCCAGGAACTCGACCTGTCCACACTTTGGCGGTACAAACGCAGGTTGGCCCAAGCAGCTCGACACCATCCCAGCCATACAGACAGAGTAGTCTGGCCGTCACGCAACCATTGCAGGCGTCGGTTATTCCGTTGGTTCTCAGATGAGGGCGGCCCGACCGTTCCACCGATGGCTCAGACACACTTGGGCTCTCAATTTCAGAGCAGCCCAATCCGATAAAATTAGGTGGCCACACCACTACGACAGGTGGACTGAACACACTCTGGGCATCCTCCCAATGCTTACCAAGTACAATTCGGCTTGGTCGCCATGGCCGAGCCCCTCACTTAAATAGCCCAGCAGATAAGACCACAAAATGATGTGCAGGAGGTCCAGCGCCGTTTCCAGACCCCGGTTAGAGCCACCCCCACAAGGGCTTCAGGTTGAAGATGTTCGGCGGATGATTGAGGACGGTCTGGCTCAAAGAGAGCCGGAGGCACCAAGGTATACCAAGCCTTACCCTCCGGAGATTGACCGAACTCCCTTCCTTCCTCGGAACTATTGATTGCCAGAATTCATGCCGTTCTCCGAGATTCGCACACCTTCTCTATTGAGCACATAGGCCATTTCACTGCCCAGGATGGAGAGGCCGACTCAGGACACCCAGAAGCTTTGATTATTTGTCCATTCCCTGACCGGCGTGGCTTTCTCGTGGTTCATAAACCTTTTACCGAATTCGGTAAGAGACTGGTCTAACATGGAAAGGATATTCCATGAACACTTCTATCAAACCAATCGAGAGATAACTGTCGCCGAACTGGTGAGGGTGAGCCAGGCATCAAACAAAATGCCCCCCCGATTATCTGCAGTGATTTAAGATGTGCAGGAATTGGTGCCGGACAAACCTA
Organism: Prunus fruticosa; assembly: GCA_018703695.1. Lineage (NCBI taxonomy): Eukaryota > Viridiplantae > Streptophyta > Magnoliopsida > Rosales > Rosaceae > Prunus > Prunus fruticosa. The sequence goes on along the minus strand of CM031918.1, from coordinate 18,706,688 downwards.
CCAGAGAGGGAGTTCGTCAAGATGGCTGAAGAAGGAGATGCAGAAGAAAACGGCCACAAAAAGGACGTCTTACAAGAATCCTAAGAACGATGAGGTTGAGATTAGCTCGGCCGAAGTTAGCATCGACAAGCCTTTTGTCCGCAAAGAGCTTGTCAAGATCGATAATAGCCGGACAAAGATTCCCGACGCCAGTTCACGACCCGAGAAACGAAGGCCTACACCTTCGATTTAACAAGGGTTGAAGGGATTTTTGACCCGCTATTAGCCGAGAAGAAGGTCAAATTGTCTTTCGGTCATAATATCCCAAAGGCCGAGGAGCTCAAAGGCAAGAGTTTTTGTAAATACCACAGTTCATGGTCTCAGAGGACCAACAACTTGGATCATTCTATAGGGACGTTATTCAGAAACTAATAGACGAGAAGAAACTCCAGTTCCCAAAAAAGACTGCCATGAGGGTGGACACCGAGCCATTCCCTCCACCCATCATCAACATGGTCAACGCCCAGTTTCCAGCTCAAATATAGGAAAGTTCAGACGGCCTGGTAAGACCGCGCGAGAGGACCGGTGTTAGCGCCGAAGCTAGAAAAAGGAAAGGGACTGCTGCCCGAACCAGAACTGGTCAATCCCGACCGATGTAAGAATAAGATCACCCAACCAAGGGCACAGGAGAACAAAAGGAAGGCCGTCGAGCCTTCTCGATCGACCGTGAACAAGTATGCCGACTAGTACGGTCACCGATCGGTTAAACAGGGGCAGTGTTTGATCGGTTGGGGGCATGGACTCCCAGTGTCTCTTTAAAGCAAGAGGAGGAGACCGTCCCAAGGCAGGCTGAAACTTTCAGGGCCAGCGGTGCAAGATGATTGCTGGTACCAATCCCGCCCTGAGGGGTAGGGCCGAGCTATTGACAAAGACCCAGCTGAGAAGAGCGCAGAGGCAAGCTCAGGAGGCCGGGCGCAGTCGGCCACCTTTTCTAGCTCGGTACCTCCATGAACAGAGAGCTTGCCACTAAGGACCCGAGGGCGTGGCATCCTCGGCAAGGCAGAGACTCCTGGGAGCAATAGCCGCTCCCAAACAACCAAGGGCTTCGACCCCAGAGGAGTCTGACGAGGGTATCGTTGATGTTTACTGGAGAAGGGACCCCCCATTTTCGGCTAACGGTTTGTCCTTCCTCATGGAATTCCACAAAGATCACTCTCCATTGACCTATACGGCATGGTTCTTGAGAACCAGGAAATCGTAGAGTTGGCCCTTAAGAACGCTAAGGCAGAAGAGCTCCTCATTACCAAAATCTCCTACTCGGCCATTAAAGCCATATACCAAGCAAACCATGAGGCCAGGGCGAAAGGGATGCTGGTCTACCAGCCTGACTTGAAAAGGTTGGAGGCCAAGGCCCCTTTCAACAAGGATGATTTGGATTACCTTCGGCAGTACTTTATCGTAACCCCCGCCGACGCCATATTTGGTTTGACGGTCGAGGAGAAGGTCCAAATCGGCCGATTAGATGAATACCTCACGGCCAGGAGATGCGTTGACTAGGGCTAGATTGGTCCTTAAATGGAAGTCCAAGGTCCTGAGTCTCTCTGGAATCAAAGTTTCCATGAGCGATGTCCTTGAGCTCGCGGAGCCGGTAATCGACACCTTCGACAATCCCTTCCTTGGGAATGAGGCCGAAGACAAACCCGCGTTAGGGTTGTTTGATGAAGAGTGCGAGGGGATTCTCCGGATGGTCGAAGAAAGGGTCTTTACCGAGGACGACTGCATGGCCGAAGAAGAAGCTAACAAAGGAAACCTGTGTGGACAATGCCATCTTTGGTTTTACCGGTTGAGTTTTCAGCCCCAGATGGTCAGAACAGCGGCCTGAACAAAGACACATTTGAAGAGCGACTTGATCAGAAATCGAAAACAAAGGAGGTGTTGCTGGCCGTGGCCTTTAATGAGGTCATACCCAGGAATGAGCCGAACAAGTACCGGCACTTGAAGCCGATATACATCTCGGCTCATATAGAGGGCATACCTGTGTCTAGAGTCTTCGTTGATGAGGAAACTGGATAAATAGAGGGAGGACCTCATCCCTAGCGTGTGGTCATGAGCAGTTTCGTTGGCGATAAATCTAGAACCATTGGGGTATTGCCGTTGAGAATAACCGTGGCTGATCGAGACGAGAGTCGCGGCCTTCTACGTGGTTGAATCCAATATAGACTACAACATATTGCTTGGCCGCGATTGGATTCATTAATTCGGATGCATACTGTCTTCCCTTTTTAGTTGTTGTTCTTCTGGGATGGCCAGACAGGATCCATACACCCGGCCAACGAAAGACCGTTCGAAGCCAACGTCGTACAAGCGCGGATTACGACGACGACGTTGGATGGGTCGTCCTTACCGCCACGATGCGAACGGCCGACCAACCAGGACGGCCTAGAAAGTCCTGGAGTCAGGCGTCGAAAATGTCCGATAAGACTCGGCGCGCGAAGTTTTGATCGACCTTACCAGCCTTTATTAGATGTCAGACAAAGCAACCAAAGAAGAAGGGGCAGCGGTTGTGACCGACTTGCTGGAAAGACTACTGGAGCATTAGACGGGAGAATCCTTACGGCCGAACTCGTCGATCAACCTAATCGAGTTCTTACACGAATCAGATGACGTCGACGTTTTGACCATCAATGACTTGGAAACGGCACCTGCTAAAATAGAAGACGATTACCCTGAGGTCCAGGATCCCTTGTTAGAAATAAACGTAGGCACGGGGCCGAACCACGGCTTCTTTTTGTAAGCCAACTTTTAAATTCGGAGTTAAAGACCAAGATTATCGGCTTGCTCCATGAATATAAAGACTGTTTTGCTTAGGATTATCATGAGATGCCTGGATTGCCAATGAGTTTGGTCGAGCATGAGTTAAAAATTAAGGAAGGTTTTAGACCTTTCCAACAACCACCGAGGCTATTCTCGACCGACATACAACTAAAAATCAAGGAAGAGATTGAACGGCTCCTTATAGCTGGTTTTATCCGCACGGCTCCTGGACGTCGAATGGCTGGCTAACATCGTACTAGTTCTGAAAAAGACCGGAGCTTTGAGGGTTTGCACCAATTACAGAAATCTAAACCTTGCAACCCCCAAAGACGAGTATCCCATGCCCATGGCCGATCTTTTGGTTGACGGGACCGCAAAGCACGAGCTCCTTTCCTTTATGGATGGTCATGTTGGTTACAACTAGATCTTCATCGCCGAGGGTGATGTACACAAAACGGCGTTCAAATTTCCGGGGGCTATCGGGACTTACAAATGGATAGTTATGCCGTTCGGCCTGAAGAACGCCGGGCGCAACATACCAACGGGCTATGAACTTGATCTTCCACAACCTTATTGGCCGAACCGTTGAAGTCTACATCGACGACGTGGCCGTCAAATCTCCTTCCAAGGCCAACCATGTAAGACACCTTCGTCAGGCATTCAACTGAATGAGAGTTCACGGCTTGAAGATGAACCCTAAGAAGTGTGCTTTCAGTGTCACGGCCGGGAACTTCCTCGGTGTCTTGGTCCATCAATAAGGAATCGAGATAGATAAGAATAAGGCCAAAGCCATTCTGGCAGCACCTCCACCAAGAACTAAGAAGGAACTCCAGTCATTCCTTGGTATAGTCAACTTTTTGAGGCGTTTCGTATCCAACTTGGCAGGTAAAATCCAGCCATTATCTCCCCTACTCAAGGTAAAAGACGTGGAGCAATTCGTCTGGGGTCGAGCATCAGGCGACCTTTGACGGCATCAAAAGATACTTGTCCCAACCATCGGTCCTTATGCCACAAAGGAGAGGGAAACCCTTAAGGCTCTACATTTCGGCCTCTGAGGGTTCTATCAGTTGCCTCCTGGCACAAAACAACGAGTTCGAGCGCGAGCAGGCCGTGCACTATCTTAGCCGCACCCTTAACACGGCCGAGCTCAACTATCGCCTGTCGAAAAGTTGTGCCTAGCGCTTTATTTCGCGGCTACCAAATTGCGTCACTACATGCTTCTTTCGGTCGTGCAGATCATTTCCAAGACCGATCTCATCAAATATATTCTCACCAGGCTGATCATCAACCAACTCAAGGAGTGGAGGAGGAGATAGAAGTCGAGATTGGCATGGTCCAAATGGAAAAGAACTACTGGACCATGTACTTCGACGGTTCGAGCACCGAGACCGTACTGGAGCTGGAGTACGAGGCACTCATCATCGGCTGAGTGCGAGGCAGTTTGCATTCCAACTTGATTTTAAATGCACCAACAATCAGGCCGAGTACGAGGCACTCATCATCGGCCTTGAAATTCTGAAGGAGATGAAGGCGAGTCGCGTCTTGGTCTACGACGATTCTCAGCGGTGATCAACCAGTTGACTGGGGAATATTAATGCACAAGTGAAAATCTAACTATGTACTATGTTACGGCACTCAACGTGCGCCAAAAACTGTGAGGGCTTACTGTTCTAGTGTTTTCAATTCTTTTTATTTGTTTGTTTGTTTTGTAATTTTTATTTTGTAATTATTTTCTTTTTGTATTTTGTTATTTTTATTTGCTTTAATACTTTCATTTCTTGTTATGACATTGCTTGTTCCTAATTTTTAAACATTGAGGACAATGTTCATTTCTAAGTTTGGGGGTATTGGAGTTTAGCATGTAAATTTGGTTTTTTCCTTAATTTAATTTTTTTTATTTGTTTGTTTTTATTTTTATTTTATTTTGTTTAAGTCTTGCTTTTATTTTTATTTTATTTTGATTTAGATCTTGAGTCACTTTCCGAACACATTTGATGAGATTGTGATAAATGTTTGCATGATTGAAATGAAAATTGAATTTTTATTTATTTATTATTTATTATTATTTTTGTAAATTTTTATTGTATAAAAAAAACTTAAAATTTAAATTTAAATAAAATATTTTTTTGGCATTGTTCTAGCATGATATGTTTGAAACCTTCTTTACACTTGCCATTTGTTTTGTAATTTTCCAATTAAAGGATTTGCATGACCCTAAGAATTGTGTCAAGCATAAATTAGACTTATATAACCATATAATGTGAGCTTTTGAGCCCTGTGCTTCATTTCATGAGTGTTATACACATACTCTTATTTTCTTGTCATCAAAGTTGTTGTTTGATCTCATTATTCATTGATTTGGTTGAACACTTAAAAGTCATTCATTCTTTTGCAATTTGATTTCATGACATTTAAGAAATGATATTAAGGCCCTCTTTGGATCGTTTGTGCCTTTCAAGCTAACCTTATGCATGCTTAAGCATGATTTTCCATTGTTGACCATTTTGAGCTTACATGTAAACCTTTTCTTTCATTTTACCAATTATATTTCCTCGCCTTAGCCCGAAAACAAATATTTACCTTTCTAAGGAACTCATGAGGTCTAATTCGGATGTGTTTTTCATGCTAAGTTTGGGAAGAGATATTACATATTTAAAAATTAAAAAAAAATTGTGATTAAATGGTAGTTGAATGAAATTTCATTTTTGGGTTTCATTGGTGTTTGTTCAATTAAAGGAAAGGAGTATGAATCATTGTAAATGAAGGTATAAGGAGTTTTGATCATGTAAAAGAAAAAATTCTCATTGTTATGATTCGAAGTCGTGTGAACAATTGTTTTATGCTCTTATATTTTGAGTTCCTTGGACTTTGTTTTATCCATACCCTTCATTTCTTACTCACCTTACACCATTGGCCCCATTACAACCTATAATAAAGACCTAAATTGATTTTAAATGTCATATGGTTGAATTGCATGCATTTTCTTACTTTTAAGTGTTTGACATCCTTCTTGAGATCATATTAATGCAAGTTCTTCATCTTCCTATTTTGAGTTAAGTCCCTTATGGTTTAACTCTAATCTCATGTTTATAACTGAGTGACGCATTGTAGCCCTCTTCGGAGTGATTCATTTGTGAGAGGACAACTTTGGTGAGATTTGAAGTTGCATTTGTGCTTGGTATGATTTTTGAAATTGTGTGAAAACTAAGATTGGGGAATTTGTTGCATTTGGCAATCACATTACTACACTTTGAGCATTTTGTGTTTTGAACTTTGCCACCTTGTAAATAATGTCTAAAATTGAGCTTTTAACTTTTGAGTCATGTACATGAGTCATTTCTCTTTAGAAAATGTTCGGAAAGATTGTTTTTGAGTTTTATTTTTACTTTTTTATTTTTTATTTTTGTTTTTGTAATTATTTTTTATTTGGTTTTTATTTTTATTTTAAGGACTAACAAATCTAATAAGTTTTCTAACCACTTTGTTTTATAGAGTTAGTAAAACGTTTGTGGGTATCATTTCTGTTAAACCCTCAGGAGACACAACTCCTCCTACTAGGGATGCCTAGATTTGGTTATGTGGGTATCATTTTGTACCCTTATGATTTGGTTATGTTTTTGACTTAAACTTGTGCTTTTAATTTATTTTGTGTTTATGTTTCAGTTAATTGAGATTTAGGTAACAATGATGACTTTGGATAGGAAATGATGCAATCCATGCATATTAAGGGCTGATTTGCATAAGAGGAATATGAGCTTAAAGACAAACATATTTTGGCTACAACCCATTTCCAGCCCAGTTTCATAGGTCAACGTCTTGGCCTTGGATCAGCATGCTATGGGGCTCGAATGAGGTGATGATCTTCATGAAACCTGTTCCAATGGGTGTCTACTACAACATATCCAAATTTCAGCCCAATTGGATACGTTTTGAAACCTGTGGCCTTCCTACACCAAGCCCAATTGGGTTGGCAGCAAAAGGCAGCCACAACACCTTTGAACCCATGTGAAGAAAGCTGGAAGTGCAGCAAAAGAAGTATGGGATGGAATTGATTCCAACCACACTAACATGAACAAGATGAAATGGGAGTTATGGGTTGTATTAAAGGAGGAATGGTGGTGTTGCATTTCATCATGTTGTTCCTCCCTCTTAGCCTTATAAATAGAGAAGCCTTCAAGCTTCAAATCACACCCCAAGGGGGGGAGCTCTCAAACACTTCTCTAGAGCTCCCTTCCCTTCTCTCCCTCAAATTCTCTTAGTTTCCTTTCAAGTTGTCAATTGTTGTAACAAAATGAGTTTACTAAATTTTCCTTCAAGTTTTCTTAGTTCCACTTTACTTTCATTTGTAATGTACATTCTTTCTTAAGTATTCAAGTTTAATTAGTTTCCAAGTTTCGATTATGATTTTTGTTCTTATTCATTATGCTTATAAGTTAATATGCTAGTTTGAATGATTGATCACCATTTCGGTTTGTATGTTAGCTATCTTGGTTTGAATTAAGAGTATACACCATTTCGGTTTCATGTTTTTCTAGACAGTTTCATGTTTTAAAGTTAATGGCGTTGATGGACATGTTGTGTTTGTAGTCCAACGGAAAAGGACAATTGCCTAACAAGCAAGAGAACTGGGTTTAAGTCCCAGCTTACACAACCCATTGGTGTTTGTTACTTTGTAGCATGAAATTGGATGTGTGTTGATTTTCCTTTTCATTTTAGTTTTCATTCCTAATCCTTTTAATTCCTTTTCAAGTTTGTATGTTTGTTTTAGCAATTTTTGATAGCTTAATAAAAGTGGAGAGAGATGGCAACCTCAATCATAAGAGTGGGAAGTGTGGAGCAGTGGGAGAAGTCGCGACCTCCAAGTGCATCCATGTTCGACCTAATCGCTTCAAGGGGGAACATTTCAATCCTTTCTCTTCTTTGAATTCTATTTTATTTCCGTAGTTGTTTTTGCCAACCCATGTGGTTGCCTTTTGGATCGTTTGTGCCTTTCAAGCTAACCTTATGCATGCTTAAGCATGATTTTCCATTGTTAACCATTTTGAGCCTACATGTAAACCTTTTCTTTCATTTTACCAATTATATTTCCTCGCCTTAGCCCGAAAAACAAATATTTACCTTTCTAAGGAACTCATGAACTCTAATTCGGATGTGTTTTTCATACTAAGTTTGGGAAGGGATATTACATATTTTAAAAGTTTAAAAAAAAAATTGTGATTAAATGGTAGTTGAATGAAATTTCATTTTTGGGTTTCATTGGTGTTTGTTCAATTAAAGGAAAGGAGTATGAATCATTGTAAATGAAGGTATAAGGAGTTTTGATCATGTAAAAGAAAAAATTCTCATTGTTATGATTCGAAGTCTTGTAAACAATTGTTTTATGCTCTTATATTTTGAATTCCTTAGACTTTGTTTTATCCATACCCTTCATTTCTTACTCACCTTACACCATTGGCCCCATTACAACCTATAATAAAGACCTAAATTGATTTTAAATGTCATATGGTTGAATTGCATGCATTTTCTTACTTTTAAGTGTTTGACATCCTTTTTGAGATCATATTAATGCAAGTTCTTCATCTTCCTATTTTGAGTTAAGTCCCTTATGGTTTAACTCTAATCTCAAGTTTATAACTGAGTGACGCATTGTAGCCCTCTTCTGAGTGATTCATTTGTGAGAGGACAACTTTGGTGAGATTTGAAGTTGCATTTGTGCTTGGTATGATTTTTGAAATTGTGTGAAAACTAAGATTGGGGAATTTGTTGCATTTGGCAACCACACTACTACACTTTGAGCATGTTGTGTTTTGAACTTTGCCACCTTGTAAATAATGTCTAAAATTGAGCTTTTAACTTTTGAGTCATGTACATGAGTCATTTCTCTTCAGAAAATATTCGGAAAGATTGTTTTTGAGTTTTATTTTTACTTTTTTATTTTTTATTTTTGTTTTTGTAATTATTTTTTATTTGGTTTTTATTTTTATTTTAAGGACTAACAAATCTAATAAGTTTTCTAACCACTTTGTTTTATAGAGTTAGTAAAACGTTTGTGGGTATCGTTTCTGTTAAACCCTCAGGAGACACAACTCCTCCTACTAGGGATGCCTAGAGGTTTAAAGGCTTGTTGCATGCGCTCAATGCAATTGAGTTAACTACGAAAGTGGTCTAGTTAACTTCTTGTTTTGTTTTTATCTTTGTTTTCCTTTTGTTTTGCTCGAGGACTAGCAAAATCTAGGTTTGGGGGTATTTGATCGGTTCATAATTGTATATTGTTTTGTACCCTTCTAACTTATGATTTGGTTATGTTTTTGACTTAAACTTGTGCTTTTAATTTATTTTGTGTTTATGTTTCAGTTAATTGAGATTTAGGTAACAATGATGGCTTTGGATAGGAAATGATGCAATCCATGCATGTTAAGGGCTGATTGGCATAAGAGGAATATGAGCTTAAAGAGAAACATATTTTGGCTACAACCCATTTCCAGCCCAGTTTCGTAGGTCAATTTCTTGGCCTTGGATGAGCATGCTATGGGGCTCGAAACTTGTTCCAATGGGTGTCTACTACAACATATCCAAATTTCAGCCCAATTGGATACGTTTTGAAACCTGTGGCCTTCCTACACCAAGTCTGGTTCAGAAAGAATCGTTTTTCAGCAAGTAAAAGGCAACCACATGGGTTGGCAGCAAAAGGCAGCCACAACACCTTTGAACCCATGTGAAGAAAGCTGGAAGTGCAGCAAAAGAAGTTTCGGATGGAATTGATTCCAACCACACTAACATGAACAAGATGAAGTGGGAGTTATGGGTTGTATTAAAGGAGGAATGGTGGTGTTGCATTTCATCATGTTGTTCCTCCCTCTTAGCCCCTGAAATAGAGAACCCTTCAAGCTTCAAATCACACCCCAAGGGGGGAGCTCTCAAACACTTCTCTAGAGCTCCCTTCCCTTTTCTCCCTCAAATTCTCTTAGTTTCCTTTCAAGTTGTCAATTGTTGTAACAAAATGAGTTTACTAAATTTTCCTTCAAGTTTTCTTAGTTCCACTTTACTTTCATTTGTAATGTACATTCTTTCTTAAGTATTCAAGTTTAATTAGTTTCCAAGTTTCGATTATGATTTTTGTTCTTATTCATTATGCTTATAAGTTAATATGCTAGTTTGAATGATTGATCACCATTTAGGTTTGCATGTTAGCTATCTTGGTTTGAATTAAGAGTATACACCATGCTTTAATTCGAATTAAACTATGAATAGGAAGAGTATGTATGGACATTCGACAACAGGGATTAGATACATGCTTGGTTGTTTAAATTGTGCTTCTATACTTAATGGGTTCCTAATGCTTAGTTTTAGGTTGGACAACAAATGATCAAATTAGGGAATTAGGAACACAAGGTTTTGACCAAACACCATGGCTTAATCATACTTTAGCTAGAATCAATTCGTTAATCTAATTGAACTTGGGAACTTATTTGCTTGAGTTATTTCCTTTTTTTCTTGTTTTATTTATTTTCTTTTTCATTTCTGTTTTGTGTAGGGGAAATGAATTGGATCATTCAATCACCAATCCTCGTGGGATCGACCTCGCACTTACATATGCTATACTACCGAACGGCTCGTGCACTTGCGAGTATCACAAGTTGAGGATGCAGCTGAATCCATTTTGATGCAGTGAATCCGACACAACAACTTCATGGAAAGATTTGAATCATGGGAGAAGATTTGAGGCTTGTGAGAATAATCGGGTAAGTCACTTTGTCTGGAATTTTGTGTTTTTTGGTCCATGGGTTTTAGATCTAACCCTTGATATGGAAAATTCTTCAGAAGAACAGAGGCAAAGCTCATTATTGGGAGTGGGTGGACAAAGAGATAGGCCCATGAGGAAAGGAAGTTCTTCCTAGGTTGCTAAGAAGAATGAGAGGTTTGGAACAGGAACTGAATCAAATAGAAGAAGAAAATGAAGGACTGAAAGATAAGCTCAAAGCAATTGAGCAAGAAAACAAGGATTGACAGCAACAGTTGGAAGACTAGGAAGGCAGAGAATGAAGATGGATGAGAAAAGTATGGTGTATCGACATAGAGGGAAACTAATGTGGGTGGGTCTGTTTGTGGCATGGGTTCTTGGTGTCATGGTTGCAATGATGATGATTAAGATCCTAAATTTGTTTGAAAAAATTCCAGAGAATTTGATGATCAAATAGTGAAATGTGTAATGAGTTTGGTACATGTGTGTCATTGCATAACTTGAATCCAAAGTTGGGTACATTTGTGCCATTTGCATAACTTGAATCCAAAGTTTGCTACATTTGTACCATTGTAATGTGTAAGTGTATAACAACATCACTTAAGAGATAATTTGACAATTGCATAACATGAATCCGAAGTTTACATGAGTTCCAATTGCATACTCCAAATACATAACCAAATTTCAATAAGAGTTCATGCTCAAAATATGCCCTCCAAATACAAAGTTCCAACCAATATCCAATTTCTAGCCCTAGATAGCAAAAGATGGTTCCAAAACCTAACCCAAACATCAAACCTAACCAGCAAAACACCAAATTTTTCAAAGCATCACTTTCAAATTCACACCTAACCAAAAACTCAAGCAATTACACATCAAAAACTTCAACTGTTGTGTCGGATTCACTGCACCAAAATAGATTCAGCTGCATCCTCAACTTGTGATACTCGCAAGTGCACGAGCCGTTCGGTAGTATAGCATATGTAAGTGCGAGGTCGATCCCACGAGGATTGGTTATTGAATGATCCAATTCATTTCCCCTACACAAAACAGAAATGAAAAAGAAAATCAATAAAACAAGAAAAAAAAGGAAATAACTCAAGCCAATAAGTTCCCAAGTTCAATTAGATTAACGGATTGATTCTAGCTAAAGTATGATTAAGCCATGGTGTTTGGTCAAAACCTTGTGTTCCTAATTCCCTAATTTGATCATTTGTTGTCTAACCTAAAATTAAGCATTAGGAACCCATTAAGCATAGAAGAACAATTTAAACAACCAAACATGTATCTAATCCCTGTTGTTGAATGTCCATACATACTCTTCCTATTTATAGTTCAATTCGAATTAAAGCATGGTGTATACTCTTAATTCAAACCAAGATAGCTAACATGCAAACCTAAATGGTGATCAATCATTCAAACTAGCATATTAACTTATAAGCATAATGAATAAGAACAAAAACCATAATTGAAACTTGGAAACTAATTAAACTTGAATACTTAAGAAAGAATGTACATTACAAATAAAAGTAAAGTGGAACTAAGAAAACTTGAAGGAAAATTTAGTAAACTCATTTTTGTTACAACAATTGACAACTTGAAAAGAAACTAAGAGAATTTGAGGGATAGAAGGGAAGGGAGCTCTAGAGAAGTGTTTGAGAGCTCCCCCCCTTGGGGTGTGATTACAAGCTTAGAGAACTTCCCTATTTATAGGCGTAGGGGAAGTGAAAATCTGAATTATACAATAGAGTTCACTAACCACACTCACTTCACCAACTTACAACACTTAATTCACCTAACACACTAGTGCATTTTGAAAACAATTCCTCTTGTCTCTAGGCTTAGTGTTGCAACTCCCACTTCATCATCTTTTGGCTCATTGGGCTGCTGCAAAATTCCACTCAAATATAGGTATTGAATATGCCTCACCAAACTTTCCCACAATCAACAACACTTCATCATGCATATGTCATGCATGACAATGCATTGCAGCCAGCTTGTGGGCTCGTTTTGGGCTTGTGGCTCCATCCTGAAAAATCTGGAAAAATATGGATCTTGAAGCTCTTTGAATTATCTTTCCAAGCATATGCAGCCCAACTCAAGGACAAATCGGGAAGGCCTTCAAATGTGATTTTTGGCCCAGTAACGCAGATGCTGCCGAATTTGACCTTAAGTTGCCAAAACATGTATAACTTTCTCTAGAAGACTCGGAATCATGAACCGTAAAATTCTACAGAAAATAGACTTCCGTAGCTTTCCAATGATGTATGGCTCATTATCTGGTTCTTCTTGAGTAAGTACAGTCTAATCCGTGAAGTTGACTGATCTGCAGACACCGTTTTGAGCTAATTTGTCTCCAAAATGCAATTAGTGAGTCTCGAGCTAATAACACTGAAACAAACACAAAACTTATTAAAAGCACAAGTTTAACTCAAAAGCATAACCAAATCATAAGTTAAAAGGGTACAAAATGATATGTAATTATGCACCGATCAAATACCCCCAAACCTTGATTTTGCTAGTCCTCGAGCAAAACAAAAGGAAAACAAAGAAAAAAACAAATAAGAAGTTAATTAGACCACTTTCGTAGGTAACTCGATTGCATTTAGCGTATGCAACAAGCTTTTAAACCTCTAGGCATCCCTAGTAGGAGGAGTTGTGTCTCCTGAGGGTTTAACAATATACAATACCCACAAACGTTTTTCTAACTCTACAAAACAAAGTAGTTAGAAAACCTATTAGAATTTGTTAGTCTTTTAAGCAAAATAACAAAAACAAACATAAAAGCAAAAACAAAAATAAAAATAAAAACAAAACAAAAATAAAAAGAACTCAAAATAATCTTTCCAAACATTTTCTGAAGAGAAATGACTCATGCACATGACTCAAAAGTTTTAACAATAAAAGCTCAATTTAGACATTATTCACAAGGTGGCAAAGTTCAAAACATAATATGCCCAAAGTGTGGTAGTGTGATAGCCAAATGCAACAAATTTCCCAATATTAGTTTTCACACAATTTCAAAAATCATACAAAGCACAAGTTCAACTTCAAATCTCACCAAAGTTGTCCTCTCACAAATGAATCACTCAGAAGAGGGTTATAATGCAACACTCAATTATAAACATGAGAATAGAGTTAAACCATAAGGGACTTAACTCGCAATAGAAAGATGAAGAACTTGCATTAATATGATCTCAAGAAGGATGTCACACACTTAAAAGTAAAAAAATGGATGCAATTCAACCACATGACATTTAAGATCAATTTAGGTCTTTAACATAGGTTGTAATGGGGCCAAGGGTATAAGGTGAGTATGAAATGAAGGGTATGGATAATACAAAGTCCAAGGAACTCAAAATATAAGAGCATAAAACAATTGTTTACAAAACTTCGAATCATCACAATGAGAATTTATTTTTACATGATCAAAACTCCTTATACCTTCATTACAATGATTCACTCCTTTATTGAACAACCACCAATTTATTTTGAAGGCCCAAAAATGGAAATTCAATCAACCACCACTTAATCACAACTTTACTCTTTTCTTTCACCAATTGTGTGAATATATATATTTTTTTGAAATGTAACACCTCTTCCCAAACCTAGTATGAAAAATACATCCCAATTAAAGCTCATAAGTTCCTTAGAAAGGTAAATATTTGTTTTTCAGGCTAAGGTGAGGAAATATAATTGGTAAATGAAAGAAAAGGTTTATATGTAGGCTCAAAATGGTTAACAGTGGAAAATCATGCTTAAGTGATGAGCACAAAATAAATACAAGTTTTACCCTTAAATTTATATTTGTTAGTATTTTCTTTTGTATTATGTAAATTTATTAGAGTATTTGTATTGGCTATTTTCAATCTTTGTTTTTGTATTTAATGAGTGGTTGTATGTAGATATTAAGTGTCTTCCACCAATGGCATGAGGAGGAGGAGGAATAAGCAATGTGTTGCAAAAAGAGAGGAAGAACTCAATTTGGATTTGATGACTTTGCCTTTTACAGCTCATGCTGTACAGTCCATTTGCAGACCTGAAAAACGAATTTTCCCATGCTCAAATGAATAAATATCCTTCATGACACTTGTTCAATAAGATGTCGACTAAAACATATCCAAAAATTGGAGCAATTGGATAAAAACTCAATCCACAGGCTGTCACACACCAAGACAGGTTCTAGAAGACAGCTTGCATATGCAGCTGGAATGAAAGGGACTTCATGCTTCTATAAATAGGCAACAACTCAAGAAAGAAAGGGTGCAGAAATTCAAGAGTGATACACAGCAAAAGGCAAGAGAGAGAGAGAGAAAGAGTGAGGAAGAAAGAGAATAATGATGGAAAGGAAAGAACCAAGAGCTAACAACTCTTTTAAACTTGTTCTTCCTTTCCTAGTTCTCATGTAAATTATGTATTTTAATTTCTTTGTTTTGTTTTAAATTCTTAATTATGTCTAGCTAAAATACTTAACTAAGGTTGGATGAAACACCATTATTAAATAAAGTTCTAGTTTTTATCTTCAATTCTCAAATATTGTGGTGTTCAATGATTATAATTTTCACTTCATATGATTAATAGATTAATCTTCTTTTCACCACTTCTATCATGTATTGTGACATATAACATGTATTTGTGGTAGTTAAGAGTTTGGATTAATCTATTAATTCATCCTTGGTTTATATTTCTAGTTTACAAATTTCTTTGATATTTTGTTATTCAAATAAACTTTTTCACATAGGATGCTTAGGAAACTTTGATCCTTTGTAGTTAAATAATTTTGTTTACATATTATGCTTAGAATTTGTACTTATGAAGGGAAGGAAAATTTACTTATGATCTAAAGTACAAGCTTAATTGATAAATCTTGAGAAAGCAGTAGATTGATTTCTAGATTGCTACTCCATGGGAATTGAAAGATAAATAATTAGGATCTTATGGAATAATGGTGTGGATTCTAATACCTTAGTTATTTTTTCTCATAAATTTAAATCTTAATTTCAGTTTATTGTCATTTCCATATTTGTTTCATGCTTTATTTAATTTTCTTTATCAACAAACAAATCACCATTTGAATCAACTAGGTTGGCAATGAAATTAACTTGGGTATAATTGGTTTTCTATCTTTACACGCAATCCCTTGGGTACGATCTCGCTCTTACACGCTTATGCTATATTCGATTCGTGCGCTTGCGAGTTTATAAATTTTAAAAGACACCGCTTTTGGTGACAACAAGTTTTTGGCGCCGTTGCCGGGGATTGCAACGGAAAACTAATCAAATTCTGGTTAATTAAATTCTTCCACTAGTTATAATTTAGTTTTGTAATATATATAATTTTTGATGCTTTGAGTGTATGAATTTTTAGATGTTGTTGATGAATCCCATTCACTAATTGAATCTTATATGATATGTGTTTGCTTCCTTTGCTTAATCACCTTAGGTTGTATGCATGTAGCTAAAGTTGAGAAGTTGTGTAAGATAACCAAGAACATAATTTCTAATTAGCAACAAATGATTGAACTTGTTTAAGTGAGCATCATGTGAATTGGTTTCTTGACAACAATTGATGAATTCCAATTCACCAAATTAATCTATCATTGATGTGTGTTTTCCTTGATTGATTACCTTTGACAGCATGCTTCTTGAGGTTGTTGGGATTATGTGTATCTTCATGTTTTCCTAAGCAATAAATGGATGGAGTAAGAACCATCCATGTGAATTGGTTTCTTGAATACCTAATGTAAACACCATGCTATTAGGATTTTTGTGATGTTCATATTCTCTTTGAATTTAATGGGTTTTCCTTGTAATTGAATCAAAGTACGAACCATACCTAGGTTCAGTTATGGGGAGGGCACAAGTATTGTAGCACGAACCATGCACTTTACGTATATTAGAGAGAATCAATGCGTCTTGAGCCACGACCCATAGTCTTGATTGCGAACATCTTCATCAATACGTTTAGAGTTCATCACTTGAGTATTCATGAACATAGGTAGAATTGTTTAGGGTGAATTCCGAAACCCTAGTGTTCGTTACGTACTCTTGGAAGAAGTTTCATATTATATTTTATTTTATTTTAAGAAAGTTCATTTCTTTTTCTTTATGTCAATTTGTGTGCTTATTGCTTGAACATTATGTGCTTGTTTGTACAGGTATCAATATAAAAAAAAAAAGGAAAAGAAGACAACTCTAATCATAAGGAGGAGAAATGTGGAGTAGTAGGAGAAGTCGCGACCTTCAAATGCATCCATACTCGACCTAATCACTTCAAGGGGGAGCATTCCAATCCTTTCTTTTTTCTTGTTTTGTTATTATTATTTTTATTATTATTATTATTTTAAAAAAAAAAAAAAAAAACTCATGACTTTTGGTAACTTCAGTGAATGTCTTTGTCAATACAGTGTCTAGGAGTTCTATAGGCGACACCTTCGGTGTTTAAGAAGTTTGGGTTTTAAGCGGGACCATTGTGACCCCTCCAACCTTCCCGGATCTCCTGGCTGTGTTTTTCTGAGGCCCTTAACTGGTCATCCATGAGTTGCTTGTATATTTATGTGTTTTTAAAATAAGTTACTGAGTGTTTTAAAATAAAATAAAATAATATAAAAAAAACAATTTAATTTTTGCTTATTTCTTTGTGTAGTTCTTTTTGTATT
Organism: Prunus fruticosa; assembly: GCA_018703695.1. Lineage (NCBI taxonomy): Eukaryota > Viridiplantae > Streptophyta > Magnoliopsida > Rosales > Rosaceae > Prunus > Prunus fruticosa. Next base: position 18,689,496 of record CM031918.1, on the reverse strand, counting down.
TTTTTTCTGACTGTTTATTTTGTGTTTGTATAGATTTTAGTTTTCTTTTTGTGTGTTTTGATTCATTTTGGTCTTTATTTATTTTTGCTTGGATTTTTTATATATATATTTATTGTCTTTGATTCTGCAATGGATAAATACCAAGGGATTGACACGCATGTTTTCCAGGTATTATCTTTCTATATCATTTACCCTCTTATTTCATACATTTGCTATGCTTTTATTTTGAAACATTAAAGACAATGTTTGATTTAGGTTTGGGGGTAAGGTTTAGAAGTTTTGTTTTGTTTTATTTTTATTTATTTATTTATTTAATTTTTTAAGTTAATTCCGAATTTCTTGTTTCTCTTTTATTACTGTAATTCTTGCTTTCTTTTACTTGTTTATGTATTTAATTTGTTGTTAAGTTTGGGAAGTAGATTGCTTCATGATTGCACACACAGAAATTTGGCTCAAACACTTATTCATTTCATAAACATGTGATTACATACACAAATGTGCAAAATGCATACATAAAATTTCTCAATCACATGTTTGTTTCCAGATTCTGAGCTAGCTGAGGCTTCTGCTAATTGCCTCTATCTGCTTGCACTTGTAGAATCTGCAGCAGCTCTACATGCTCCTCAATTTTCCCCTGCAGTGTTTCCACTTGCTTATTGGCAAGGTGAGCCGTTTCTGCAGTCCGCCACCAGAGCTTTCAAGGAGGCCACCTCCTCACTCAGTGCTGCACACTCTCGTGTCCTCGCCAGTAATCGCATGCCCAGATTGGTGGGCGAGACCGCCTGGAGCACAGTGAGATTGTGGGACTCATCCACCGCCATCCTGTCAGACCTACGTGCCACATGCAGATGATCTGCTGGAGTGAGTTTACTGCCAATCAATGTTCCCAGGCAGCACTGACCTGTTCGGCATTGCCTCAGAAAGGTTCAGGATTGCCTCAGCAAAGTTTGAGGCTGCCATGATGATATGTGGAGTTTGGGAAGACAGAGGTTGGAGGAGCCCTTATCTGGGCATTTGGTGGTGCAAGTGATAACTCAAGGTTGAGGTCATCAAGATGAGTGCATGAGGATGCCATTTGTTTTGCTTCTGAATTTTTTGATGTTTTTCCTTAAGTTTGCAGGAAGAAATGCTGGGTATCATCCGCTTGTAGAGGCGTGGTTTAAATAGGCATATGCTGATGAGAGAGAGCCAATACCATTTCGGATTTCCCGGGCATGCTCGACCTAATCACTTCAAGGGGGAGCACCTTTACTTTCACTTTACTTTACTTTTTTCCGTGTTTTCTTGTGTTTTATGTTTTTGCCCGTTACTTTCATTTTCTAGTGCTTTGTGTTTTTACCTTTCCCTTTCGGCTATCATCTTTGTCTTATTTTAGTTGGGAAGTGTGTTTTCTTTTTTCTTTTTCTTTTTTTTTTCTTTTTCTTTTTCTTTTTTTTTTTTTCTGCAACCTTACTCTTTTATTTCCGAAAAAAGAGAAATAACAAAAACCAAAAACCACAAAATAAAATAAAAACACCAATAATGTTGTAGAAATCATTTCTTCTCGGTTGTTGGTGTCTCGACCATTGGAGCTTTGAGTTTGGCCCTCTGGCTGTCCTCTTCCAGGGCTTCACGCACAGCCTCTTGGGGCTCACCACTTGAGCTCCCAAAGATCGCAATTTTAGCTTGAGTGTAACTACTCTCGCGATCTACTTGTTTGCGTTTACCCGGTCGGTCTAGGTCATCTAGCTGCTTTCGCATGTCGCGAGAATACAACTCTACCATCTTTGTTAGGCTTTTATTCTCGTCCCGCAATACTTCTAGCTGGTGTCGATTCACCTCCACTATCCTTGCCCTCTCCCTTTTCAAGCTTTTTATAGCAGTCTGACACTCTTCAACCATACTTCGCTCCGCCGCAACTGACCTTTCAGCACCTCTACCTCATGGGACTTCGCAGTAGGCGATGTCCCAAACTTGCGACACATGCTGTACTCTGCACGCTCAGTGCTAGGGCATCACTCGTGACCCGGTTGTCATCCCTTGTCCCGAACACACGTATATCTTTAGGAGTCACTAAATTTCTACCAACTCCAATGACAACATCGTTGTCCAGGAGTATTGAGTCATTGACAGGTCACAGGCTCCCGTGAAGAGGCAAAGTAGGGCACCCATACCTGGTGCCGCTGCTTTGGCCCCATGTCTAGTCGGTGGAGCTAGGTTGAGATCCAAGGAAAAGGGGTAGGAAGAGGCCATTTGATTTCTCACTCTTTTCTTCTTCTTCTTTTTTTTCTTTTCTTTTCTTTCTTTCTTTTCGCTTTTGTGTGTTTAGGAGTTTGTGTTTTTCATTTTTTTTCTCTTTCTCTGCCTTTTATAGATTTTTTTTTTTTTAAACCCTAGCCGCTGTGTTTCTAAGTTTCGCGCACCCCTACGGCTTATCTCCATCTGCCGCACCCGTCCCCCAACCCTATTAATTGTATTTCTGCCTTTCAGCGCTTTCAAGAAAAAAAAGTCGTCGCTCCTTCCTACGAAGCCAATAATTATGGCTTGGGGGATGTGAAAGCGGCCTCTACACGCTGACACGTCCCTCACCTCTTTTGGCCTGTGACCTATCAGGAACGAGACATCCGCCCCCTCTCTCTTTTTTCAGAAATCTTGTTCCTTGCACTTCTGACAACACTTCTTTGTTTTCTTTAATTTTTATTAATAATAAATAATAATCATAATAATAAAAGAAGTGTTTGGGCTTTCGTTTGGGTTGGGTTTTAAAATTGATTTGGACGTTCTCATGGGCTGGATTTCTGCGTGCGTAGAACCGTTGTTAGGGCTTACTGTTGTATTTGGTTTGGTTTTGTTCCGTTTGATTTTGTTTTGTTTTTGCAACTAAATTGTAGTTTTAAATCTTGTTTGTTCTTTTCTTTAATTGCTTTACTCCATTTCATTTCTTGTTATAACTTTGTTGATACCTAAATTCTTCAACATTGAGGACAATGTTTGATTTAGGTTTGGGGGTAAGGTCTAGAAGTTTTGTTTTTAAATTTTTAGGGTAGTTTTGTTTTTATTTCAAAAAAAAAAAAAAAAAAAAAAAAAAAGGTGTTATCTCTAGATTTTTATGCTTACTATCATCAAATCAGATTTAACACTCATGAATGATTTTTACGATTGGAAACATATGATTAAATTTTAAACCCAGAATTTTAGTTTTTTCACTTATTTCTATTTAGTGGATAATTCATGAGTTATACTTTGAACTCTCACATGCACATCAACACTTTAGTGAGAATGAAAGAAAAGATCAATTATAGTTAACTTTGTTGTTTTAAGTAGAGTTAGATGACATTGCTCTTGACTGACCTTGGCGTAAAAAATAAATAAATAAATAAATAAAATAATAATAATGATGTTAATTTATCCAGAGTTTTACTTAGTAACCGGGCCTCTTGCCTAAACAGCAGCGAGTGTTCGCGTCAAACGGTAAAGTTTTGAAGTAAATACATTTTGTGACTAGTTTAGTTCTGTAGCCTTTTTAACTCGGAGTTAATAAGCCCTTAGGGGTGTTTATACACCTAATGCCTTAAAACCTTTGGTTTGAGAGTCGTTGGCCTAAATCTCGCTACATGGGTTAATTAGAAAGCTTAATGGAACTAAACATTATACAGTCACATTCAAAAAAAAAAAAAAAAAAAAAGAAGTATATAAATGCCTTGGTTAGTTATTTGCACTGAATTTTGATAATGATTGAAATAATGAGGTTACTGTGATTGAAATTGACTTTTGTCTCTAAAATGTGTTGGTTCACTTAAACACCAAAGGAAACAAATGAAAAAATTTACCAAATGATTATAAGTGATCAAGACTTTATGTGGGGATTAATTTGAAGCGTGTTTGCTCTTTTAAAAAATTGTTCAAGAATTTTCAATCCAGATAGCTTTGATGATGGTTAAGCATTTGTTTAAATTTTCAATTTTGTTGTAGCATAAATTTTTTAATCTCTCATTTTGATGTTTGTGGGTATCATCATGAAAGCCCTCACGAGACTATACTCGTCCACTAGGGTAACCTAGGGGTTTAAAGGCTTGTTGCATATGCTAAATGCAATCGAGATCCCTGCGAAAGTGGTTTAGTTTTCTTTTCTACTTAGTTTTTATTTTCTTTTGCTCGAGGACTAGCAAAATATAGGTTTGGGGGTATTTGATGAGCACAAAATAAATACAAGTTTTACCCTTAAATTTACTTCTATACGGCTACTACTCTCCATAGTAGCACAAGAGGACATGGAGGTGGAGCAAATGGATGTGAAGACTGCTTTCCTTCATGGTGAATTGGAGGAAGACATCTACATGTGCCAACCTCAAGGGTTCATTGAAGCAGGGAAGGAAAATCTGGTTTGTAGGTTGAAGAAGTCTTTATATGGGCTGAAGCAATCTCCAAGACAGTGGAATAAATGCTTTGATTCTTACATGATGAAGATTGGGTATAGAAGATGTGAATCTGATTGTTGTGTTTACTCTCATGCATTCAAGGATGGTAACTTCATCCTTTTGCTTCTTTATGTTGATGACATGCTAATTGCATGTAAAGACATGTCAAAAATCCAGAATTTGAAGACATTGCTTGGAAGGGAGTTTGACATGAAGGATCTTGGTGCTGCACAAAAGATCCTAGGAATGGAGATAAGGAGAGGCAGAAATGAAGGCAAGTTGTGGCTGTCACAAAGCAAGTACATTTCCAAGGTACTTGAAAAGTTCAATATGATGGATTGCAAGCCGGTGTCTACTCCTTTGGCGGAGCATTTTAAGTTAAGTGCTCAGCTATGTCCTTCTACGGAAGAAGAGAAGGAATATATGAGTAAAGTTCCATATGCAAGCTTGGTAGGGTGTCTCATGTATGCAATGGTTTGTACACGCCCCGACTTAGCTCAAGCCGTAAGTGTGGTGTCAAGGTATATGGCGAATCCTGGAAAGCAACATTGGGCAGCAGCAAAATGGATTCTCAGGTACTTGAAGGGCACCAAAAGGCTTGGGATATTGTTTGAAAGACAACAAGGAAAGGCATGTGTGTCGGGGTTTGTAGATTCTGATTATGCTGGAGATCTTGACAAGAGGAGATCCACCACAGGATATGTCTTCACTTGTGGTGGAGGACCGATTAGTTGGAGAGTAGTGTTACAATCGGTTAGTGCCTTGTCTACTACGGAAGCGGAGTATATGGCTTTAACGGAAGCTTCAAAAGAAGCGGTATGGCTGAAGAGATTGGCAAAGGAATTCGGGATTACTCAAGACTTGGTGGTGATTCAAAGTGACAGTCAAAGTGCTATATGCTTAGTGAAGAATCAAGTGTTCCATGGAAGGTCCAAACACATTGATGTGAGATACCACCGGATAAGGGATTGGGTGAATGATGGAGACATCACTGTAATGAAGGTTCATACGAAGGAGAATGCTTCAGATTGTCTAACAAAGCCAGTCACAACAGCAAAGTTCAAGCATTGTTTGAGCTTGCTCAATCTTGTTACATGCTAAAGATTGAGGTGGAGTTCTTGAGTGTTATTAGGACGATTCTCAAGACATTACAGATGTCCTAGAAGGCAATGATGTCCACAAGGAGTATTAGGCTCGCCATGGTGGAGATTGTTGGAAAAAATGGCTCACCTAAAGATACAAGGATGTTTTGGCGCTGAAAAATGAAGATTTTGAATCTGCCTAAAAGCGACCGGTCGCTGGACATTTGCGACCGGTCGTTTTACACAGAAACGAAGTCTGTAGGGAAGTCGACGAGCGACCGGTCGCTATCTCCTTGCGACCGGTCGTCGATAGAGCAAGCGACCGGTCGCACGCCATTTGCGACCGGTCGTTTTGTCAGAGAAACGAATTGGAGCATTCTGCTTCAAAGCGACCGGGGCGCCAGTCCTGGCGACCGGTCGTAGCGTGTGCCTGTGACGTTTTTTCTTACGTGTTTTCAACTGTGTTTTCGATGGCTATCGCTTTCCACATGATTTCAGAGGCTTGTGGGTCACTTCTGAGGTGTAAGAACGTTGACTACCTGCTGGATAGTTGGGAGAGCACTCATGGAAAATTAGTTATCTTATTTCAAAGATATCACTCTCCATTTTCTGGTGTAAGTGGGAGGTGGCTGAGTGGAATGTTATTTACCTACTTGATCTGACATTTAGTCTAAGTTATTGACTAAAGGAGGAACGTGGAGGACAAAGATGGTGCCTTATCTTATGTCCATTGGCTTGTGTAGGAAATGGGGTGAAGTAAGATAACATAAGAGGAGAAAACAAGTTGAATAATTGTAAGTGGAATAAGCTGGAATTCTGAGTTGTCAGAGATAGAGTTTTCAGTTTTGTCAAGATAGCCAAGGGGAGAGCAAGATAGTTCTCTAAGTGTATCAAGGTATTGAGCAAGGGTGAGAGAGAAACAGATTGTGAGGGTAGTGTTCTAAGGGAGTTTCCTTTTGTAAACCAAAGTTGTAACCTATCTTCATTAGTGAAATTTCTCAAGGTGATCACCAAAGAGGATGTAGGCAATTTGCTGAACCTCTATAAACACTTGTGTCATTTGTGCTTGGTTAATTTGTGTGTGTGTGTAAGACTCATCCATCATTGAGTTCTTTGTCTAAAGTCCATCAACAACAAGATCTTTAAGGGCAGTGAGTTTATCAGAAATTCACAACAATTGTCTCTCATTTTGTTTACAAGGGACACCCAAATCATTTTCAAATGGTGGAGACAAAGTCGTTGAGTATGTGGACTAGTAATAAGTTATAGGTTCATCCAGAGAAAGATACTGTTAAAATAATAATATTAAATAGATCCAAGCCTCGACAGATTTCAACTTTGACTGTAGTTACCTTTGTTAAGACATTTGTTGTTTTCATAACAAGAAGCAGTGTCAGTTATCATTAGGATTGAATTTATTGACAAATTGATAATTGAAGACTGCCAAATCTATCACAAGAATTTGATGTCCCCGAACCCGAATCAATCTGAAGACAAGCCTTCTGTTCTGTCCACAAGAATCAATAGAAGGGGACTGGATTTACTCTTGCATCCTCTGTCCTTTGGTTTTATTTTTAGGGTTGAAGTGGAAGAAGAAGAAGGGGAAAGGGCAACCCATGGAATGATAGAGGGAGTGTTCTTAAAAAGTTTGGTGGCGGGTGGGGTGAGAAAATAGGATTCAATTTGGGGGTGAGAATATATAGAACATCATACATAAAGAAACTACTTCAAGTTTCTGTCTGAATGAAAATGTTTGGGTCACAAGTAACTTACAAAGTTGTTACAACTTAACCCGAAAGTATAGTTATAACCTTATCATATTACAAATAGCTGATAATTATCAAATGCTGACAGCTGTACTGTACAGCCATGAAAAGTGGGAGACGGATTATTCGGGATTTTATCCACAAAAGGTAAAAAAAAAAAGGTAAATTTATGTACATCCATTATATGGGTTCGTCATTTATTGACGGATTATTCGTTTTTTTTTTAATTGCCGTTGCCCTATTCGACCTGGGCCAGGACTGGACCTGCTAATAGTCCTATATATATTGGAAGGGAAGGAAGGAACTCATTCACACAGAAATCACAAAACCCTAGCCCACATCACTCCAAGAAACTCATTGGAGAATCCATTATCACTGCTACTCAAAGTCCCAGAGAAACCATAACCAGCCTACGTACTCCTTTTCTTTCCTTTCCAAGAAACCAAGAAATATTTCATCTTTAGCCTTCTCTTCTCAGCAAAGTCCAAGAGGAAACTACACATACTTATATATGGCACCTTGTGAGTATGTTGATGTTCCAATTGGATTTAAGTTTCGTCCAAGCGATGATGAGTTATTGAGGTATTATCTTCTTAACAAGGTTTCTGGCACACCATTTAAGTATAGCAACGTTGTGTCAGAATTCAATCTTTATGGTAAGAAAGAGCCATGGGATATATGGAATGATTTCGGTGGACAAAACTTAGGAAAGGGTGAAGACCTCTACTTCTTCACCAAATTGAAGTTAGTAACCGGCAAGGGTTCCCGCGTGGCTCGAACGATAGGGAATGGAACCTGGAAAGGTGAGGACAGAGGGACCACGGTCCGTGATCCTGCCAAAAAGAATACGCCTTTAGGTCTGTGTAAAAGGTTTCGTTATGAGAATGATAAATCTGATCAACATGGCTGCTGGATTATGCACGAGTACAGCCTGCACCCTTCATTGGTGAAGCCCCAGTCAAATTCAAATACTTGTGGGGGTGATGGTAAATACGTGCTCTGTCGATTTCGGAAGAATGACAGAAAGAGGAAGTTATCAGAGAATGATGGTGTCGGTGGTCATGCTCTGGTACTACAATCCCCTACCAAGATTCTAAGGCAACTAGAGAGCAGTGATGAAGTCGTATTAGGTGCTAACTGTACTCCAATTTCTGAGGCTTCTGAGGTTACAAATCATTATAATCAGCAACCGGAGCAGACTACCACTGCGAATGGTTACTTGCCAATGGATCAGCCACACTACTTTCTTACAGATTACCCAACAACTAATGCCTCTGCATCAACTAGTCCTCCACCATCTCTCCCTCAGCCAGACTATGGCTTTGAGCTAATTAGTGACACTGATCAACAACCAGTACAAGGTGCTGGTTTTAATTATGACCTCAGCCAATTTCTAGATTCTGATGATGTTGATGCCTTGATGAAGGATCTCTCAAATTTGGATAACATCCAACCACTTACAGCACAACCATTGGGAGGAGGATCACATCCATATCCATGCATAATCGAGGAGTCTGCAGTTGATGAAGACTCGGGCAATATTAAGATTGGATTTGGGATATCATCAGAAGATCAAACAGGTGGTGAACTTGGTACTGGAAATGTTCAACTCAATGTGTCAGGCTTCCCGGTTCACGATGATGAGATGCTCGATTTCCTGAGCCGTGCTAGTTTTGATGATCTGGTGGACATGATCCAGTTTGATGCTAATGATGATGAACTGCAAGCTTTTGCAACGTCACAGTCAGTTATGGGAATGGAGAGCACTACCACTGCTACTACGTACTAGTGATGTGAAGATGTAGATTAGACTTACTAGTGAATGTCCACGTTCTTGAGATCAATACAAATTACAATACTGTTCTTTTGCTGCAATTAATCATTATCTGTATTTACTTATTTGTTTCCATATTTGGCTGAAATTGTGGTGTTCTTTATGGGCATGGGACTAGCTTTGTTCTTTGTGGGTTCCTAAATAGCATTGTATTGTACCTGAAGAAATTTTATGGTGTAATTGTTGTTTGCAAATATTACGTACTATTAGATATATATATATATATATATATATATAGAGTGAACCTGTTGTGTTTTTCTGCAATAAAGAATAGGGTCGGATGCTTTTATTGCAAGCGTAGTATGTAATCACCCCTTTGCTTCTTGTTTTTTCCCTTCTAGTATTTGTCCCTTATAAAATGTTGGTCTACTAATACTTTGCTTCTCAATATTGAAAGAGATCACCAAGTTTGAATCTCCTCATCCCTATTGATATTTAAAAATAAAATCCTTTTATTCATTATAAGAATGGTAAAACATGTTTTTTCATATGAATCAGCATTGTGGGACCAAATTCTCTACAAATAATTAATATAAGTCATTTTTTTTTCCCCACACACACATTACCAAGGTGTGATGAGGTTCGAACTTAAGACCATAATATGCAAGTCAATACCCTTTTCTACTTAGTTAGACCTCATTATCCTCTTAACACATCTATTTAACTGGGCCCAAAATATGAAACATGAACACTTAATTACTGATTTCTTGACACTCAAACTAAGAGCAGATTTGCATTAAATTGTTTCAAAATGTCAGAATATTGAATTTTCAAAATTGAAACTACAAATATAAACTAAAACGTCTTGGCTTAAAATTGGTATGTCATGGCTTGTCATGGGCACATCACAAACTAGACCCTAAGGCCCATTTGGTTCATGGGAAAGGAGACTTGGGGATGAGAAATCAATTGCTTTTCCATGTTTGGTAAGTCTAAGCATGGGGGAGGTTTGCTATGTCCACCCAAAAATAGAAAAAGAGGTGAAAAAGAGGTAGGCATGAAAATGAGACTGTTGAAATATTAAAAGTATCGTAAAATATAATAATATAATAATAATGTTGTATGGCTTTAGCTCTCTTTATATATATTTTTAAAATAATTTGTTTTTCCTAAAAGTTCTCTTATGACTAAAAGTCACTGAATGGACTTTAAGGTCAATGATCATCCTTCACGAAAAGTGTTCCAAATAAAGTAGTAACAACTCGATAATTTAGTAGGGCTTTTTTCTTAATTATTTTGATGTAAAAGGAACTTGTTAATTGCGTTAGAAGATGACTTCCAGGTATCAAATGGTCAAGGAATTTATAGCAGTTTAGATGACTGTCCCTTGAGATACAAGTTATAACACTTAAGATGATCATTGCTCAAACACATCAAGTAGTTCATTCAATACAACCTTATGAGAGTTGTTTTACTTCTCAGGTTTCTAAGCATTGCAACCATTCCGGTTAGCTTAGCCAATGGAAATCTGGGTGTGCTTTGCAAAGAAAATGAGAGACAAGCACTTTGTGATATGGATATAACTTCTGCTTTAAAATTAATTTGAACTGTACTATCAATCAAACGTAATATGTTGGAATCGGATACTGGGTCTCATGTCAAATGCCACATCAGCCGTCAAAATCGAATTTAACCTTTGGAATTTAACATCTCCCTTGGAGGGAGATGTTCTAAGCTAAGTTATTCCTCATCGTCTTCTCATCTATTGTTTCTTCTCTCCTTGCTCAAATTTGAACCACAGGTAATGCCATACCATATTCAATTTTGAACCACAGGTACATTGCTATCAGTTTTTTTTTTTTCAATTTTTTTGTTTCAAATAGTTGCTTATGATTGTTTTTGTTTTGAGCTTATTGATCGGTGGATTCTCTAACGGAAGACCTTGTTTGGTGTTATTGTATGATTTGTGATGAATCACACTGGCTGTTATATTTATTTATTTTTGATAATTGGTTTTATTCTGGTTAATGTTGCATGGAATCTATTATGTTTTTTTTATTATTTGTGATGATAATGGCTTTGAACAGCTGGTTTGCTAATGTAAATTGTTGCTCCTTTTTGCAGTTTCTGTAAGATTACAGAAATGGCAGCTGAAGGTGGTAAGAGCTATGCCAGGAGAGACCATCTCCTACAGATTGAGACAAAGGTTCGACAGTGGTGGGAAGAGAAAGATGTTTTCAGGGCTGAATCTTGTGAAAAGCCTCCTGAACCAGGGGAGAAGTTCTTTGGAAACTTCCCGTTTCCTTACATGAATGGTTTTTTGCATCTTGGACATGCATTCTCACTCTCCAAGCTAGAGTTTGCTGCAGCTTACCAGAGGCTAAGAGGCGCCAATGTGCTTTTGCCTTTTGCTTTCCACTGCACTGGCATGCCCATCAAAGCGTCAGCTGATAAACTTGCAAGAGAGATTCAAATGTTTGGCAACCCGCCAGTTTTACCAGTGAATTGGAACAAGAGAACCAGGAAGTGGAAGCAGAAGCAGAGGATGCAAATAACGGTGCACCCCCAGATAAGTTCAAGAGAAAGAAGTCGAAGGTTGCATCAAAATCAAGTGGACACGCTTATCAATGGGAAATCATGCGTAGTTTTGGCCTCTCTGATAGTGAGATATGCAAATTCCAAAATCCTTACAACTGGTTGACATTCTTTCCTCCATTGGCAGTGGAAGACCTCAAGGCTTTTGGATTGGGATGTGACTGGAGACGCTCGTTTATTACTACAGACATGAACCCGTTTTTTGATGCCTTTGTGAGGTGGCAGGTGAGGAAATTAAAATCCATGGGTGAGATTGTGAAAGATGTCCGTTACACAATATACTCTCCATTGGATGGGCAGCCATGTGCGGATCATGATAGGGCATCTGGCGAAGGAGTTTAGCCCCAAGAATACACCATCATCAAAATGGAGGTGGTGGTACCTTTCCCGTCTAAATTGAAAGTGTTGGAGGGAAGGAAAGTGTTCCTTGCTGCAGCAACACTGAGACCTGAGACCATGTACGGACAAACAAATGCATGGGTATTGCCTGATGGGAAGTATGGAGCTTTTGAAATCAACGAAACAGATGTATTTATTCTGACACAGAGAGCAGCACTTAATCTTGCCTATCAGAAGTACTCTAGGGTCCCAGATAAACCTACTTGCTTGGTTGAGCTCACCGGTTATGATTTGATTGGCCTTCCATTGAAGTCTCCACGTGCAATCAATCAGATTATTTATACTCTTCCTATGTTGACTGTCCTGACAGACAAAGGCACTGGGATTGTGACTAGTGTGCCTGCTGATTCTCCTGATGATTATATGGCCTTGCATGATTTAAAAGCAAAACCAGCTTTGAGGGAAAAATATGGTGTGAAGGATGAGTGGGTTATGCCCTTTGAGATTATCCCAATCATCAACATTCCTGAATTCGGAAATAAGGCTGCAGAGAAGGTCTGTGCAGATCTGAAAATCAAAAGCCAGAATGAGAAAGATAAGCTAGCAGAAGCCAAGAGGTTGACATACCTGAAAGGATTCACAGATGGGACACTTATTGTCGGAGAATTCAGTGGAAGGAAAGTCCAGGATGTGAAACCATTGATAAGGAGCAAGCTCATAGAGGCGAATGAGGCAATTGGGTATAGTGAACCTGAGAAGCGGGTGGTGTCACGATCGGGTGATGAGTGTGTTGTGGCTCTTACAGATCAATGGTACATCACATATGGGGAACCTGAATGGAAAAAACTGGCTGAGGAGTGTTTGTCCAGCATGAATTTGTATTCTGACGAGACAAGACATGGATTTGAACACACTTTGGGTTGGTTGACTCTGTGGGCTTGCTCACGATCTTTTGGGCTTGGGACTCGGATTCCCTGGGATGAAGAATTCTTAGTTGAGTCATTGTCCGATTCAACCATTTACATGGCTTACTACACCATTGCCCACTTTTTACACAATGGAGACATGTATGGTTCCAGCAAATCTGCAATTAAACCTGGACAAATTGTTGAAGTGGATCGACATTTTATTAAGAAGAAGCTCGATGCATACATATTAATGAAGGAAGTCTCTTGTTATAGCTTTCCACAACTCTCTTGGCAAGTTGGGCATTGGTGATATCTATGCACCAACTTGAGGGGGAGTGTTAGCAATAGTCAATTAATGTGTTAATTATGTAGTCAATTAATGTGTTAATTATGTAGTCAATTAATGTTTGGCACCTACAATATTTGGGGGGCTTGACTAGGTTGGTTGCCTAACTAGTTTGGTTGCCTAACTAGGTTGGTTGCCTAATTTGGTTGGTTACCTAACTTGGGGGGCTTGACTAATGTCTTAGGAACTTGTATATATATGTGTTGATTGTAAGTAATGAAACAAAAGTGAAAAATCAGAAAATATTCTACAACTCTCATTCTCTCTACACTTTCCACTCTCTACTCTCAATATTCTCTATGTTTTGGCATGGTATCAGAGCCTAATGGCTAATCCTTAAGATCCTCTATCAAATTGAGAGTCGTTGGCATTTTTTCATGTTGCTGTAAATTCCCTTGTTTCTGTTAAATTTCCTCTCTTTTAGGGGCAATAAGTCCCTTGGCTATGATGGCCTAATTTGTTTCCTTTGGGCAGTACGTCTCTTGATCACCATGATCTCTTTCCTCAGTGAGCCTCGTCATCGCTCACCGAGCCATTTCCTTTCCTCCGCGAGCCTCGTCACCGCTCGCTGAGCCTTTTCCTACTCGGCCTTGTCTCTGTCCATGCCGAGCTACACTACTGCCGTTGTTCCCTTTGCACAGCCACTCTGGTGTTTGCATCATCTCTCACGTCAACATCTTGTGTTTTCTTATTTATGGTTTCTTTTCTCACCACCTATCACATACTTCTTACTTTATTCCCCTTTATTTCCTTAAATTATTTCTTCCACTCTATTTCCATCCCATTTTTGTCTGGTATATTTCTTCTCCCTTGTTGCCTTTCACTTTTCTCTGTGTTACCCACGTGAAGGGTGTTCTCTCCTCATTCCTTTGTTCTCATGCACATCATATTTGTGTGGGTAAAGTTTCTCTGCCTACTCATTTCTCCATTAAATATATATATGAAAAAAAAAAAATTGCCACCTCTTCTCTTCATTTTTATTTCTTCTTTCTTTTTGGGTTGTTGCAGACTCTTCTCCATCTTTTATTCCTTTCCTCCAGTTGTCGGCTGGCCATCTCCATTCCACATTTCCTTGCATTTGTTTCTGCCACGAGACTGCCATGTTTGAATCTTTTTACTATTATTTCATTTTCTCTTCTTTCAAATCTCGACCATCTACCAGTGTCAGATTTGAGGGGGAGATAGATGCAACTTTATTTGGGTGCTGCAACTTTATTGTCATTACCGGTGTTGCTTTCTCCAAATCTCGACTCTCATACGTCGTCAGATTTGAGGGGGAGTGACACTGCTGCCCATCTATTCCGCTGCAATTCTGTTACCTATCTGCCATGACTCATTCTTCTACATCTGAGCTTCAGTCAGCTTCCGTTTTCTCAAGTGCCACTGCTTTTATGGTTCTGACAACCCCTTCTTTTCAGGGGGAGAGGAGGAGTGAAGAGAAGTTGTGTCTGCAATAATGGAAGTATTTGTGATGCTGCTAGTATTGTTGTTGCTGCCTACTATATTGCTCTTGCTGGTGCCAAGTGTCTTAGATTTCTCTCACTGGTGTCAGTGCCACTGATCATATGGCTCCATCGACCCCTTCTCTTCAGGGGGAGATGGGGAGTGAAGAGAAGTTGCCTCTGCTGTTGCTCCTCCCACAGTTGTCCGCCCTGCCTTGTCTTGCCGGTGCCAAGTGGCTTATCCTGCTCTTGCTGGTACCAGGATTGCTCTTGCCTGCTGTCGATGTTGTTGTCTTTTGTTGAGGACAGTGTTGTTGTTGCTTCTACCATGTTCTTACCTTTACCGGTGTGTTTCCGATGTGGTCATGCCCGTTGACCCTGCCTTTGCTCTTGACTTTCCGTACCCTTGCCTTATCCTATTTTTTAGGGTTTGGTTGCCTTTGCCTTTGCTTGGGTTTGGTTTTCCTTGCCTTTTCTTGGGTTTGGTTTGCCTTGCCCTTGCCTTTGTCGTGCCTTGCCTTATCTTTAGGGTTTTGTTGCCCTATCTGGGCTTTCTTTGCCATGCCTTGCCACCTTGCCTTTGCTTGGCCTTTATTTGCCTTACCTTGCCTTACCCTTTCTTTTTAGGGTTTGGTTTTACCTTGACGTGTCTTTCCCTATTTTAGGGTTTGGTTGTGTCCTTGCCGTGTTCACAGGGTTTCTGTGTACTTTACCTTACCTTTGCCGTGTTCACAGGGTTTCTGTGTCCTTTACCTTATCCTTGCCGTGTTCACAGGGTTTCTGTGTCCTTTACCTTACCTTTGCGGTGTTCACAGGGTTTCTGTGTTCTTACCGTGTTCACAGGGTTTCTGTGTTCTTTGCTTTGCCTTTGCCTTGTTCGCATGGTTTATGTGATCTACCGACCAACCGGCTGCACTTGGATTTGGTGTTGCCACCGAAGGCCGAAATGATTAACTTCGATGTGGCCTTTGCTCCACGTGTGGCCCACCATGTGGTGGTCCCACGTGAGGGGGCATGTTGAAGTGGATCGACATTTTATTAAGAAGAAGCTCGATGCATACATATTAATGAAGGAAGTCTCTTGTTATAGCTTTCCACAACTCTCTTGGCAAGTTGGGCATTGGTGATATCTATGCACCAACTTGAGGGGGAGTGTTAGCAATAGTCAATTAATGTGTTAATTATGTAGTCAATTAATGTGTTAATTATGTAGTCAATTAATGTTTGGCACCTACAATATTTGGGGGGCTTGACTAGGTTGGTTGCCTAACTAGTTTGGTTGCCTAACTAGGTTGGTTGCCTAATTTGGTTGGTTGCCTAACTTGGGGGGCTTGACTAATGTCTTAGGAACTTGTATATATATGTGTTGATTGTAAGTAATGAAACAAAAGTGAAAAATCAGAAAATATTCTACAACTCTCATTCTCTCTACACTTTCCACTCTCTACTCTCAATATTCTCTATGTTTTGGCACAAATGACTGATGAGGTCTGGGAATATATTTTCTGTGATGGCCCATATCCTGAATCATCTGATATCTCGTCATCGATTCTTAATAAGATAAAGCAGGAGTTTGAATATTGGTATCCATTTGATATCCATGTGATGGCCCATATCCTAAATCATTTGACCTTCTGCATTTACAACCACACGGCAATTATGCCCAAAAAGCACTGGCCTCGTGGGTTTAGATGCAATGGGCACATCATGCTAAATTCTGAGAAGATGTCCAAGTCTACTGGGAATTTTAGGACCATTCGACAGGCAATCGAGGAATTTTCTGCTGATGCCACGCGATTCTCATTGGCTGATGCTGGAGATGGTGTCGATGATGCAAATTTTGTATTTGAGACTGCAAATGCTGCTATCCTAAGGCTCACCAAAGAGATTGCATGGATGGAAGAAGTTTTAGCTGCGGACTCTTCTTTGAGAATAGGTCCTCCTTCTACTTACGCTGACAGGGTCTTTTTGAATGAGATAAATATCGCTGTGAACAGAACTGAGCAGAATTATCGGGATTACATGTTCCGCGGAGCCCTCAAGACTGGGTTTTATGATCTTCAAGCTGCCAGGGATGAGTACAGGTTTTCATGTGGTTCGGGGGGTATGAACCGTGAATTGGTGCTGCGTTTTATGGATGTGCAGACGCGTCTCATTACTCCAATCTGTCCACACTATGCAGAATATGTCTGGAGGGAACTTTTGAAGAAGGAAGGGTTTGTGGTAAATGCAGGATGGCCTGTGGCTGATGCTCCAGATCTGACTCTCCAGAGTTCCAATAAGTATTTGCAAGATTCCATTGTTTTAATGAGGAAGCTGTATGAAAGCAAAGGTCAGGTTCAAAGAAAGCCAATAAGAAGGGTGCTCCAGTTACAGCGGTGACAGAAAACATGCAGCTACCATTTGGCTTGATATATGTAAATGAGCAATTTGATGAATGGAAGGCAGAGTGTTTGAGGATACTACAAAGTAATTTTGACAGAGATACTCACACTTTTGCTCCAGACAGGGTGATAATGGAGGCATTGTAGAGAAGTTCAATTGGTCAGACTAAAGATTTTAGACAAACCCAAAAGCTTTGTATGCCTTTCATGAAGATGAAGAAGGATCAGGCAGTTGCAATAGGGGCTCAGGCCTTAGACTTGAAGCTACCATTTGGAGAGAATGACGTCCTTCGAGAGAACCTGGATTTAATTAAGAGACAAATCGGTCTTGAAGAGGTAGAAGTTTTGTCTGCTTCTGATCCTGATGCTCTTGCTAAAGCTGGTTCACTTGTTAAATTGGTGGAGCAGAATCCTCCATCCCCTGGAAGCCCGACTGCCATCTTCTTGTCCAGGTAATTATAATCCTTTTGTTACATATCTGCACTAAAGCACACACCGACACACGAAAAAATTATTGTTGGTTTTACAGAATTTAATTTTTAATAGTAATAAATGTATTCTTCATGAATGGTTTTGCTTTATGATGTTTGAACCTTATTTCTGTTTCTTCTCTTTCATGCCAATAGGTCGTAGGAAACTCCGCTCTGAAACATAGGCAATGAACAATTGAGTTGACATGCTGCTGGGAGAATTGTTTGCAATGAAGAGAAGACTTGTCTCTGACTTTTGTGATGATGAACTGGGTGAGATTCTTTGAGAGTGATGTGTCATATTTGAATATCAGATTTTAGTTTTGTTTTCGAGTTTTGAACTTTGTTCTATTTCAGCATCCTATAGACTTGTGTTATATCTACATGTGATACAGATATAACTTCTGCTTTAAAATTAATTTGAACTGTACTATCAATCAAATTGTTACATTACATCTCGTTTCGTACCTTGGTTTCGAAAATTTCGTTGTAAAGACCAGAAAGAGTAGTGTGTTTTAGTCACGAATGATGTAAAACATACCAATTACAGAAGTTTAAAACATACCAATTACAGATGCATAAGGGGCAATTTTTTCATGGAAAACAGGGCTGTAGTCTTCTGCATGTGCATAATAGTCAGCCTGAAATCGATTTGAATGTTTTTGAGTAAAATCATGTAACAAACATCCACAAAAAGAGCTTTGAGGGAACTCACTTTGTCAAATGGTGTTGTGGAGTTTTTGTGTTCAACCATGACTTTACTAGTCACAACACAGCCATATACTTGGAAGACCCTTTTTGATGTGAGTGTAGGTTGAGCAACATCCTTGGCCTAATCAGAATGAAGAATGATGAAACTAACACCAACAAGGCATGACACATATTTCTTCAGGTCAGTGGAAGAAGGCAATTAGGAACTTGAAATGCCGGGTACATTCGGGTTTTGAAAATCAAACAGATTACATATGCAAAACTACCTTAAGCACCTTTGTTACATGAAACATTATTTGTGCAGGAGTTTAATATTTACCATCCCGAATAGCTCCGAAATTCTGCTTGGATCCACAAAAGTATGAGGAAGAAGCTACAGGAAAGAAAGTTATATTATATCAGATCAATCTTGATTCTTGATAATATAAGTTACAGTAATTTATGATTAAAAAAAAAATCACTTCAAAATTGTGTGATACTAAAACTTGTGCTCTGCATAAGGACTTGAAAAACATTTTCAAAATAAATACGTAATGAAATTGGTAAAACAAGTGAGACAGCCATATAGAATGTACCATGTCCTGAACCTGTGAGGACAAAGACCAGAGGGCAGATTTCTGATGGCAGTCCAAGACTTTCTATCTCTTCACCCGCAGAAATTACTGCAGACTTGGCAGCAGCCACCGACGAATACATATAAGATGCCCCCAATGAAAGGAACGGTGTTGAATACCCAAGATTCAAGTATCCTTGAAAAAAGAAAAAGAAATACAAGGTTTATCAACTAGACTAGACAGCATATTAGTTCAATGAAGAAAAAACAAACATCATATCATAAGTAAAAACAAAATAGAAAAATCCAGCTCATCAATTTTGCATACATTGGAAGTAAACTAAAGCTTTAAAAGATTTTCCTTTTATTAATATAAAGCTTGAAATAAACTCCACTATTTTGAACTGTCCGCACATCATCTTGTGCCTTGATGTTAAATTTAACACCTTTAATAAGATAGCTCCTATATAATGGCACTGCCATGTTTGGACCAGCTGCTAGCCACCTTAAATTTTCTGATACCCCATGATTGTCTCCCTCATCAAGTTCACTTTGAACCTGCAAATTAATCATATCTTAATTCAATCTAACATAGAAAGAAGAAAATTAAAAGTCCAATATGTTATTGAATAACATATACCTTGAAGTGTAGCCATTGAATGAAAGTGCTATTGTGCTTATCTTGCAGCCACTTTGTTCTCTTTCTAAATTTTGGATAAGCGGCCTTGATGTGGATCATATGTTCCCTACATGACACGAAAAATTCAAGCATTACGGTCCCAAACATATAAGATAAACATAAGGAATAATTTAAAATGGAAACTTAAGGAATAAAACTCATACTCGATATAAGGTAGGACTTTCTCCGTATTCTCCAAGACATATAGATGTGCTTGATTCAACAGGTCCCGATCAACTAAGCTCACTGTGCAACCTGATAATGGCTTTGAAACTCCTATCTTCAGACTTGATGGCACTCCAATTGTACTAATATCAGATAAATGTTCAGTGCAAAATTCTCCAGCTTCTTCAGCTATATAACGCTCCGCAATGCAACCTTCGGGATGAGTACGGTTCTGAACATACCCCTTTAGAACTTTCATATATCTTTCGAACGGATACATCCATCTAAAATATACTGGCCCACATAGACGAACTTCTTTGACAAGATGTACTACTAGATGAACCATGATATCGAAGAATGAAGGTGGAAAGTATTTTTCAAGCAAACACAAAGTAACTACTACATCTTCTTCCAACTTATCTAGCTTGGAAACATCAACCGTCTTTGCACATATAGCATTGAAGAAGAAGCATAAAACGAGTTATTGCATACCTTGTAGGCTTCTCCAAAATAGAACGAATTGCCACAGGGAGCAATTGTTGCATTAAGGTATGACAATCATGTGATTTAAGGCCAAGAAGTCTTGAATCTTGTAAAGATACAAGATTTTTTATATTTGAAGAATAACCTTCAGGGACCTTCATACCATAGAAAGAATTGCAAACCGCTCTCTTCTCTGCTCTTGAAAAATTCCAAGGCCCTGGAGGCAAACGAGTACTTCTTTCTCCATACTCGGGTTGCAAATCAGTTTTGACCCCCATATTCAATAAATCTAACCGAGCAGCAATCTCATCTTTATTTTTTCTAGGGATCTCCAGCAATGTACCAATGATACTATCACAAACATTCTTCTCAATGTGCATAACATCTAGGACATGCCTCACTGGAAGGTATTTCCAATACTCAAGATCAAAGAATTTTGACTTCTTCTTCCAACAAACTCTCTCACCATCATTTTCACCTCCACCTCCCCCTTTTTTCGATCCCCATATGTAATTAATATCTTCAACCATATGCAGCACTTCTTCTCCCGTTAATGGCTCCAGAGGCGTGCCATATTCAGGTTTCCCATTAAAAGCTGCACGTTGCCTCCTATATGGATGATTGATTGGTAACCATTTTCTATGCCCAATGTAACAAATTTTGTGGCCATTTTTCAACCTGTGACTAGGTGTATCATCGCCGCATATTGGACAAGCTTTATATCCTTTAACAACACAACCAGATAAGTTTTCATAGGCGGGAAAATCATTAATGGTCCACAGTAATGCAGCTTCTAGTGTAAAGTATTCTCCTATGTGTGCATCATACACTCCTCTAATCCCATCCCACAAAGATTTTAAATCATCAATCAAAGGCTCCAAGTAGACGTCTATATCATTTCCGGGTTGTTTATGACCGGAAATCAATAAAGTCAACATCATGAACTTTCGTTTCATGCACAGCCATGGTGGGAGATTATATGTAACTAGGATAACTAGCCAGCAACTATATCTGCTACTTAGAGAACTGTGGGGATTGAATCCATCAGATGAAAGAGCCAATCTCAAGTTTCTCGGCTCATTACCAAACTCGGGCCATTTATCATCAACAAGTTTCCAAGACGGGGAATCCGCGGATGAGACATCTGACCGTCAATTGATTTTCTAGTAGCATGCCAAGTCAAATTCTTAGCTATCTCATGTGATTGAAACATCCTTTTAAACCTTGGAATTGGAGGAAAATACCACAACACCTTCGCTGCCACACCCTCTTTCAAGAACCCATCTTTGGTTTCCTTCCACCTTGAGATACCACAAGTAGGACAATTAGTTGAATCTTCATACTCCTTCCTATACAAGATGCAATCATTGGGGCATGCGTGGATTTTCTCATAACTCAGCCCCAATGCACACAAAGTCTTTTTTGCCTCATACATAGAGGCCGGTATTGTATTTCCTTCTAGAAGCAACTCGCCCTGAAGTATCAATAATTCTGTAAAACATACATCACTCATCCCATGTTTTGCCTTCAAATTATACAACTTCACTAATGCCGATAACTTGGTGTACTTTCTACAACCAGGGTACAATGGTTGATCTCCATCCCCAATCACATTAGCAAACTCATAAGGATCGGATCCAAAATCACCAAAATCATTATCATCCATCTCTATTTCTTCAGACACAAAACTGTACCTACTATGGTCATCATCTTCTTCAACATTTCTACTAGCATTAGTAGTTGGTTCCCAAGGTTCTCCATGAAATGTCCAATTCTTATAGCTTTGGTCAACTCCATTAAAGTATAAGTGATCCCTTATAATTCCAACCCCAAACAATTTCAAATTCACACATTTAACACATGGACAACAGATATGCGTTGTAGTTAGAAGATTTTCTACAGAAAATTGCAAAAATGCTTCCACCCCTAACTCATATGCCTTCGATCTTCTATCCGAGTGCATCCATGACTTATCCATCTCCGACACTATATCCTATTATCTATAATAAGGTGAAAAGACAAGCAATGACTATCACTATAGTAGATTATATAAGGTTTTAATAGCAAATAATATAGTATACAGACGACGATTTTTAAACAACAACAGACGTATTACACATATATAGACGACGGGTTTTAAAAAAACGTCGTCTAATGCTAGCAAGAAACAGAGGCCAGCGAACTTGAACCACGACGGTAGTTAAAAAATGCGTCGTGGTATAAATTTACAGACGACAGTTTGTTAAAAAACCGTCGTCGTATGCATAAAAAAGATATCGAAATCCAGTTTATTTTCAAGAACCCAAAATATATTCAGAACACAACATATACATTAATTTTTATGTTGGGTATTAAGAACACGTATACTAAGCATGAAAACATTAAATCCATTCCCGATTCATAATAACAGAGAGTGATTAAAAGATTCGACAACATTAAATCCATTCCCGATTCATGAAAACATTAAACATTAAATCCATTAACCCATACCGTCGACAACATTAAAAAATCATTCAATGAATTTACAAGCATGATATTAGGGTTTGTACTTACAGGTAGGCAGAGCTCACAGATTATGGCCAACTTGGATTCAACGGAGTTGTAAACTTGGCCAACTTGGATTCGACGGAGAGCCCAACTTTGAATTAGAGTTGAAGTGAGAGAGCGGAGCGAAATGTTTTAGGTCACAGACTATGGCCAACTTGGTTCAGGGTTACAAGTATAAGAGTTAGAGCGAAATCTGAAAATTTTAGGTCGAGGTGAAATTTTAAGAAAGCGCGCTTTTTAAAAAACATCGACGGAAACAAAAACACAACCGTCGTTAAATGTACACCCTAAACATGACGCTTATTTAAACAATGACGTCGTTGTAAATATCCTTACGACGCAAAACCAAACTACCGTCGTTAACATGTCTAAAGAAATATGACGCCTATTAAAATAATTGGGTCGTGGTATCTCCATACGTCGTAAAAAAAAAAAAGACGTATTAGAAAATTAAATAGACAAATATACCCTAAACCCTAATAAATAAAACCTAAATTATATATATATATTTTAAAAATAATTTTTCAAAAGGGATTAGGGTTTTATGGCCTAAAATATCTCGTCCATAAAACCCTAAACCCTAATCCCTTTTCTAAATTTATTTAAACGCTAAACCCTAAACCCTAAACCCTAAACCATTAAAGTATAAGTGATGTTGTGACTCATGAAAACATTTCTCTTTTTGGTGGTAATTTTAAATTTGTATAACTCAAACTTAATTTTTTAAAGCTTAAGGGGGAAGAAAATATCTCAATGACTTCATAGGAGTT
The DNA here is from genome assembly GCA_018703695.1 of Prunus fruticosa. Taxonomy (NCBI): domain Eukaryota; kingdom Viridiplantae; phylum Streptophyta; class Magnoliopsida; order Rosales; family Rosaceae; genus Prunus; species Prunus fruticosa. Next base: position 18,666,085 of record CM031918.1, on the reverse strand, counting down.
GACGTTGCATTTTTTGGAGTTATTTTAAATTTATTATGAATATTTCGAATTAAATAGAATAAAATATTATTAATAAAACCCACAAACGATGTCGGCGTTAATAAATGTCGTTAAAAGTTCAAACCATGGTTTACACAGAAAACGACGTACAAACCATTTTCCACGAGCTAAACTCTTAACCTATCGCCGTCTAATGTCAAGAAAACAACGTCGTCTATATAACCAATAGCGTCGTTTGAAAAATATTTTACGTCGCTTTTTAAAAAAATATGACGTTGTTATGTGTGTACAACGTCATTTTAAAGAAACCACGGTTTCGAAATGCGCTCTTCGTAAATCATCGACGGAAAACAAAAAAACCGTCGTTAAAAATATAAATAAACATGACGCTTATTACATCTATACCCTAAACCCAAAACCATAAAATATAAACCCTAAATTATATATATATTTTTAAATAATTTTAGAAAAGGGTTTATGGTTTTACGGCCTAATATATATTAACCATAAACCCTAAACCCCAAAAATAAACCTTTATCCCCCTAAACCATTAAAGTATAAGTGATGTTGTGACTCATGAAAACATTTCTCTTTTTGGTGGTAATTTTAAATTTGTATAACTCAAACTTAATTTTTTAAAGCTTAAGGGGGAAAAAAATATCGCAATGACTTCATAGGAGTTGACGTTGCATTTTTTGGATTTATTTTAAATTTATTATGAATATTTCGAATTAAATAGAATAAAATATTATTAATAAAACCCACAAACGACGTCGGCGTTAATAAATTAACGACGTTTTAAATTATAATAAACGACTTAATTTTAAAACAAACGTCGTTTAAAGTTCAAACCATGGCTATTTTTACACAGAAAACGACGTACAAACCATTTTCCACGACCTAAACTCTTAACCTATCGCCGTCTAATGTCAAGAAAACAACATCATCTATATAACCAATAGCGTCGTTTGAAGAATATTTTACGTCGCTTTTTAAAAAAAATATGACGTTGTTATGTGTGTACAACGTCATTTTAAAGAAACCACGGTTTTTCACAACATGAAAACCTCAACAAATTTGGTTCAGCATGATCTTGGGTTTTTCACAACATGAAAACCTCAACAAATTTACATGGAGGTTGACGGTGCATTTTTTGGTTATATTTTAAATTTATTATGAATATTTTGAATTTAATAGATATAAAGACGACGGTGTTCTATATAATTATGTCGTTGCAAGTTTTATTACACGTCGGTCACACAATTTCCGTTTTTAAAAAATAATGAAAACCTATTTGAAATTCATAGGGAAAAAAAGAATGTACATTATACATAAAATTTGCACAAAAACTTGTCTAATTCTAACCAATTTTGTACAAAAACTTGTCTAATTCTAACAAAATTTGTACATTTTATAAAAATGTTTAAGTATTCTAAAATTCCTCTACTCCATATGAACACAAACAAACTCTGCCCATTCTTTCCTAACTTCTTCAATGGCAGCTTGGGGGTATGGCGCTTGATCCTTTCCCTTCGCAAACTGCAATCCATAAACAATGATTATTATAACAGACGACGCTATTTTTCATTTAACGACGTAGTATATGTATTCAACGACGGTATTTTTAATTTACCGTCGTTGATAATACAAAAACCCACATAAAATAAATCTGAAAATTTTCTTCTTACAATCTTCTCAAATTCCAGGGAAGGATCCAAGATGATGTCTCTCATGAAGCGCATGACATAATACCCGCATTCTACACTGCTTGGTTGCTTTGGAGTGCCGGGCGGAGTTTTCCAAAGAGGTGCTTTACGGCCTACTCTGCCTATGTGTGAATTATACATTTTTAAAGCATTGTTCACTATGTTTTTCCCGTCCTCATCCACAACTCGATTTCCAGGCAGTGGATCCAGGAAAATAGACGGTCTCCTTCTTTGCTCTCACAATAATCAAGACCCAATGACGACTGCACAAAATAAATATAAAGGTTAAATAGTTTTATATGCAGAGCATCATACAAACAAAATCCTGTTTTTTGTTTGGAGACTAACCCTGGATTGTAAGGCATCAGGAAAATCTGTTCACCATCTGTTTTTTGAAGTCGATTAGCTACGATACGTGATCTTTCAGTTAATGAACCAGCGTCGGCACTAACTACAGGAGGGTCGATAAAGCCAACCATATTCACCATATTTGCAGCTTTCAAATGATCAAATAGGCACCTAAATATATGAATTGAAACCATTAGTGTTTTTTTTTTCAACATAAAGGAGAGTGTCAAATGAATATTTGATAAGGACAAACCTCATATATACTGCAACGCAGGAGCCCCAATTTCTTCCATGCCAGCAAATTGGGTAATATCTTCATGCAAGACGAAGGTATTACGATCTATGCCAAACACCTCCTTCTCAATTGTAAAGGTCATAGCCTTCTCCTGAGGCTTTAGTGTCGATTCAACATAACTACAAAGGGATTGTAAAGAAGATGGCAACTCCAGCTTTGAATAATCTGGTACTTCAGGATTTCTGTTTGAAGAAATAAAGCAACATAAAGTGACGTGGTAAATAAATAACAACGACGGTTTAAATAACAAAACGTCGTCTTAAAATAAGTTACACGACGGTAAAAAAAATACCGTCGTAATGAATACTTTATTACGTCGTTTAACAAAAACCGACGTCTAATTCAAATGTAAAATTCATAATTAATGAATTTACCTTTTCAATTTGCTTTTCTCCAACACTGGATTGCTGTTTTAATAAATAAAGAGATATATATATATAAGAAAGCTTGTACAACAATTTAAACATTCAATTAAATAAAAACTGCCGTGGAAATTTAAAACAAACGACGGTTTAAAGAAAATATAGACGTCTGAAAATTGAAAAACAAATTAAAAAGGCAAAGTTATGAGAATTTACCTTTTCATCTTTCTTTTCTTCTATCTTTTCTACTATCTTCTCTACTATCTTTTCTACATCCCCCGGATTTCTGTTATAAGAAATAAAGAAATATATATAAGACATTGTACAAAAAGTAAAAAATTAAATTAAACCGTCGTGGTAATAAATAACAGACGACGGTATGTAATAATTACAGACGTGTAAAATTCATTAAACGACGGTAAATAATAAACGTCTTGGTAATTCATTTATTACGACGATAATGAGAATTGAAAAACAAATGAAAAAGGCAAAGTTATGAGAATTTACCTGTTCAACTATCTCAAGTATCTTTCCTTCTACTCTCTTTTCTACTTCCCCGGATTTCTGTTTTAAGAAATAAAAAAATATATAAATGACATTGTACAAAAATTAAAAACAAGTAAATAAACCGTCGTGGTAAACCTTAACAGAAGACGGTATGTAATAATTACAGACGTCTAAATAACATCACACGACGGTTTAATAAAAAAGCGTTGTGGTATAACTTTAACACGGCGGTAAATATAAACAAGAAAACAGAGAATTCAAAGTTCAAAGACGTTACCATTTCTTCCTCTTTTCCCCATTCTTGGCAGTATCCTCCTCAAATTGTAGGGCTCTAACATCAAGTGCCCCAAAGCAGCTTGCTTTGTCCGACATTGGATTTTTGGGACTTTGCCCTTGGATTTGGGACATTGTATTCAGTTTCAGCACGCTTGGATCAAAATTGGGGATGAGTTTGGAAAGCTGACTCAGCAAATTTTCCCTCTCAGCTTCTACCAATTGCTTGGTCCTAGCCTCCATCTTTAAACTCTCTTCCCTTGATCTAGCCTCCATTTTCAAAGTCTCTTCTTGAAGGACAAGTCTTACACTTTCCTTCAATTGATCGGCAAACCTTACCTTCTGTTGTCTAGGTAAATTGAAGTATTACTTAGGGGAAATCCCAGCCCCTACCCCTCTAACTCTTCCTGGATGCTCGGACCCAAAGCCAATGTCAAGACATCATTGGTTCCTGATAGAGAAAGAGTGCCTTCAGAGACTTGCTTTTGCAAATCATCCTAACAAAAAGACATAATAAAAAGTCAAAATAAGGAAACAAACGACGGTTATTTATAAAAAATAGACGTAATATAATATTTCACACGACTTAATAACATAACAATCGACGTAATATAATATTTCAGACGACACTACCTAAATACCGACGTTATTAATTTATTAACACGACGTCAATAATAAACCACCGACGTCTTATGATATAATTACAAAAAACAGAGTAGTGATTCCAGATTCAGACCTTTAACGACGTGTTTTAAAATATTTCGACGTAGTAATATTTTTCACACGACGCAAAAATATAACAGCGGACGTAATAAAAATTTTAAAACAGAGTGAGTAGGCTTACAATTAATTTTGCTTTCTCTGCAGCCTTTGGATCCGGGATGTTACCATGTTTGTCTTCTCTAGCTTTTTTCCATAAGGTAGATCGATCAATATCTACCCCAGGCATGATTTCCACCAAGTGCTCCTTCAAACCAACATATCCTTTTCGAGACAATCGATGATTGTACTCAAGTTTCTCCCTCCTCTGTGATTGTTCTTCATGCACAGCCTCAAATTTTTCAGATAACCTTGAAGCTACAAAGGCATCCCATTGAGCGTAAATGGACTTTGAATGAAAGTAAATGGACTTTGAATTTAAATGTGAATGGCAGAGATGAATTATCAAAATGTGAAATTAAAATGTAACAAACACTAGGGTTTCGGAATCCACCCTAAACAATTCTACCCATGTTCATGGATACTCAAGTGATGAACTCTAAATGTATTGATGAAGATGTTCGCAATCAAGACCATGGGTCGTGGCTCAAGACGCATTGATTCTCTCTAATATACGTAAAGTGCATGGTTCGTGCTACAATACTTGTGCCCTCCTCATAACCGAACCTAGGTATGGTTCGTACTTCGATTCCAATTGCAAGGAAAACCCATTAAGTTCAAAGACAATATGAACATCACAAGAACCCTAATAGCATGGTGTTTACATTAGGTATCCAAGAAACCAATTCACATGGATGGTTCTTACTCCATCCATCTATTGCTTAGGAAAACATGAAGATACACATAATCCCAACAACCTCAAGAAGCATGCTTTCAAAGGTAATCAATCAAGGAAAACACACATCAAGGATAGATTAATTTGGTGAATTGGAATTCATCAATTGTTGTCAAGAAACCAATTCACATGATGCTCACTTAAACAAGTTCAATCATTTGTTGCTAATTAGAAATTGTGTTCTTGGTTATCTTACACAACTTCTCAACTTTAGCTGCATGCATACCACCTAAGGTGATTAAGCAAAGGAAGCAAACACATATCATAAAATTCAATTAGTGAATGGGGTTCATCAACAACATCTAGAAATTCATACACTCAAGCATCAAAACAATAAGGTAATCATGTTTAGGGCTTCAACCTAAGCCCTAGCTATGGAGTTTAGTTGCTCATACTTATTCCAAATACAAACTCAAAATCAAATTAGAAAGAGTTTACAGATTTTGAGAAAATTGTGAAAGCTTCAAGCTCATCAATGGTGGAAGCTTTCTTCTCCACTTTGCTTGGCTGCACCTTGGCTTTCTCCTAGCTCCAAACTCTCCAAAATCTGCTCCCAAGTTGTAGAATGGTGGAATGACTTCATTTCCCACGTTCAAAACCTCTCCCAGTTCAGATTGCAATTAACTTTCCATTTCCCATTAATTTCCAGCTCACAAATATAATATAAAACTCATACTTTCCTTAAAGCCTTTGCCCATTGTCCCCTTGCCATGATGAAGCTTTGACTTCACAAAGATGCCAAAAGCTTCAGAAAATATCTCATTTACAAAGGTAATTCCTTGTTACCAAGAGTTATGGTAACAAGAAATTAAGATGACACAAAGGAGGTAAAAGCTGGCCAAATCCGGATTTCCAGAGCTGTGGTAACATGCTGGATTGGTTGGATAGGCAATACTTGTCCAATGGAGCTCAAATTTGGATATGTTGTAGTTAACATCCATTGGAACAAGTCTCATGAAGATCATGACCTCATCCGAGCACCAGAGCATGTTGATCCCAGGCCAAGAAGTTGACCTACGAAAATGAACAAAAACAGAATTTATAACTAATAATGCACTTTTAGCTCATTTTCATCCCAACCAAGGTAAAATCTAAGAAAACACAAAAAAGAAGTAAAAATCTATAAAAAGTCAAGAACTAACTCAAAATAAAAGGGGAATAACATGAAAAATCATGTGTAAAAATGAACCGAACAAACTTCCCAAACTTATCTTTTGCTAGTCCTCGAGCAAAACAGAAACTAAAACAAGACTCGAAACAAAACTTTCCGAACACCTTCCAAAGAGAGAGCGATTTATGCAAATGACTTAAAAGTTTTCACAAGAAAAAGTCAGTTTAGACATTATTCACAAGGCGGCAAAGTTCAAAACACAACATGCTTAAGTGTAGTAGTGTGATGGCCAAATGGAACTCATTCTCCAATTTCAGTTTTCACACAACTTCAAAAATCATACCAAGCACAAATGTAACTTCAAATCTCACCAAAGTTGTCCTCTCACAAATGAATCACTCGGAAGAGGGTTACAATGCATCACTCAATAATAGACATGAGAATAGAGTTAAACCAAACGGGACTTAACTCACAAATAGCAAGATGAAAAACATGCATGAATATGATCTCAAGAAGGATGCTAAACACTTAAAAGCTGAAAAATGTGTGCAATTCAACCACATGACATTTAGGATCAATTTAGGTCTTTATTATAGGTTGTAATGGGGCTAAGGGTGTAAGGTGAGTAAAAAATGAAGGATATGGATACAACAAAGTCCAAGAAACTCACAATTCAAGAGCATAAAACCGTTGATTACAAGACCTTGAATTCCCATGCTTAAGATTTTCAAATTTTTTTTTTTTTTTTTTGGGTGATCAAATAGACCACAAAGCCTTATACCTCCACTAATTATGATTCACACTCCTTCCTTCCATTTGAACAACCATCAATTTATTTATTTTGAGGCCAACCAAGAAACATGGAATTTAAATTTGAATCCATGGCCAAATAACCACAACTTTTCTCTTTTCTTTCACCCTTTGAGTGAAACACTCTTCTTTTTTTTTTTTTTTTTTTTTTTTTGATAACATGTAATAACCCTTCCCAAACTTAGCATGAAAAACACATCTAAATTAAAGCTCATGAGTTCCTTAGAAAGGTAAATTCTTGTTTTTCAGGCTAAGGCTAGAAGTAATAATTGGCTACTTGAAAGAAAAGGCTTACATATAGGCTCAAGGTGGTTAACAATGGAAAATCATGCTTAAGCATGCATAGGGTTAGCTTGAAAGGCACAAACGGTCCAAAGAGGGCCTTACTATCATTTCTCAAATGTCATGTAATCAAATTGCACAAGAGTGAATGTCTTTTAAGTGCTCAACCAAATCAATGAATAATGAGATCAAACAACAACTTGGATGACAAGAAAAAAAAGAATACGTGTGTATAACACTCATGAATTGAAGCACAAGGCTCAAAGCTCACATTATATGGTTATACAAGTCTAATTCATGCCTGATACAATTCTTTGGATCATGCAAGTCCCTCAACTAGAGAATTATGAAACAAATGGCAAGTGCATAGAGGGTTTCAAACATATCATGCTAGAACGATGCCATTTAGTGAATAACAATTTTTTTTTTTTTTTAGCATTTTCAATCAAGTAATGTAAACATTCATCACAATCTCATCATATATGTCCGGAAAGTGACTTGAAAACAAAAAGACTCAAAACTGAAAAGAAAACAAAATAAAATAAAGCAAGAATTTAAGCGAAACGAAAAAGACTTGCTATCCCTTCCCAAACTTAGAAATAAACATTGTCCTCAATGTTAAAGAATTTAGGCATCAACAATGTTATAACAAGAAATAAAGGGATAAAGCAATTAAATTAAAAAAAAACAAACAAGAACTAAAACTACAACACGGTTGCAAAAACAAAAAAAAACAAAAACGAAACCAAATAAAAAAATAAAATAAAACAGTAAGCCCTAACAACAGTCTCAGACATGCAGAAATCCAACCCAAAGAAACGCACAAACCAAAATGAAAGCCCAACCCAAACGAAAGCCCAAAAGCGAAGAAAGTATATAAAACAAAGAAACCAAGTCAGAAGCACAAAGAGCGAGAACTCAGAAAAATAGAAAAAGTGGGCCCTGATGTCTCGGCACCAGTGAGTCACGGGATACAAAGTGAGAGACGTGTCGACAAGCAGAGGTCTCTCTCACGTTCCTAAGCCAGAATTATTGCCTTCATAGGAAGGCGTGACGACTTTTGTTTCTTGAAAGCGCTGAAAGGCATAAATGCAATTAAAGGGGTTGGGGGACAGGTGAGGCGACAGAGGGGGATAGGTCGTAAGGGCCGCGCAAAACGCAGAAGCGCAGCGGCTAGGGTTACGTAGAAACTAACTCTATAAAAGAAGAAAAGAAAGAGTTGGGGAAAAACACACAAACTCAGAAATTCACAAAAGAGAAAAGAAAGAACAAAAGAAAAGAAAGTTCAAATGGCCTCTTCCTACCCATTCTCGTTGGATCTCAACCTAGCTCCACCGACTCAGATTCGGGGCCAAGCAGATGGCACCAGTGTGGATGCCCTACTTTGCCTCTACACGGGGGCACATGACAGTAAATGACTCAATACCTGCTGGAAAACGATGTTGCCCTTGGAGTTGCTAGAAATCTAGTGACTCCCAAGGATATACGAGTGCTGGGATCAAGGGATGACAACCGGGTCGTGAGCGATGCTCTAGCACTAAGCGTGCAAAGCACAGCAACAGTCGCAAGTGTGGGTCATCGCCTAATTGCGAAGTGCCATGAGGTGGAGGTGCTAAGAGGTCAGTTGGCGGCAGAGCGAAGTATGGTTGAAGAGTGCCAGAGTATTATTAAAAGTTTAAAAACAGAAAGGGCAAGGATAATAGAGGTGAATCGACACAGCTGGAAGCGTTGCGGGAAGAGAACAAAAATCTCTCCAAGATGGTAAGTGTTTACGCCCAGGACATGAGAAAGCAGCTGGAGGACCTAGACCGACCGGGAAAGCGCAAGAAAACAGACCACAAAAGTGGTTACGCTCAAGCTAAGAATGCAATCTTTGGGAGCTCAAGTGAAGAGCCCCAAGACGCCTGTGCGTGAAAACCCAGAAGAGGACAGCCATAGGGCCAAACTCAAAGGTCCTATGGTTGAGACACCGAGCACTGTGAAAGAATGATTTCTAATGTATTATTGGTGTGCCTGTTTGCTTTGCCCTTTCGGTGTAATTTTTTTTTTTTTTTTTTTCAAATTTCTCGTTTTCGGAAATAAAAGAAAAGAAAGTTGCAAAAGACAAAGAAGAAAAACAAAACGCACTTCCCAAACTTTGAATAAAGGGAATGCGACAAACTAAAAAGAAACAAAGCACACTTCCCCAATTGAAATAAAACAAAGACGACAAACTAAAAAGAAATCAAAACATAATACACCAGAAAAAACAGGGAAGAAAAGAAAGTAAAGTGAAAGTAGAAATGCTTCCCTTTTAACTGGACGGAACCGCAAATTGCTCAGGAAATGCAAAGTGGTGTCGGCTCCCTTATGAGCATATGCCTATTTAAACCACTTCTCGGTTGAAAGGAGGAGTACCTTGCATTTCATCCTGCAAACTCAAGAAAAACCATCAAAAAGTCCAGACATAAAAATCAATGGCATCCTCAGATATGCTCGTTGATGACCTTAACCTTGAGTTAACACTTGCACCACCAAATGCCCAGATACGGGATCCTCCAAACCCTATTTTCCCAAACTCCTCATACCATCATGGTTCGGCCTCGAATTTCTCTGAGGCCGTGCCGTGGAGGGCAGTAACTGCTCAGGAGACTTCAGTTCAGGATCACCTGCATGTGGCGCAGAGGTCGGACAAGCTGGCAGTGGACGAGTCCCACAATTTGACCGTGCTCAACGCGGTCTCGTCCACAAATTTGGGTATGCGCCTAATGGCGAGAACACGAGAGTGCGGGGCACTGAGTGAGGAGGTGGCGGCCCTGAAAGCTCAGGTGGCGGACCTCCAGAAGCGGCTCTAGACGCCAACCAGCATGTAGAGATGCTGCAAAAGAGGAATGAAGATCATGTAGAGCTGTTGCAGGTTCTACAAGCAAGAACGGGCAGAGGCAATTAGCAGAAGCCTCAGGTGGTGCAAAATGCAACAATGAACATGTGATTGAGAAATTTATGTTTTTTTTTTTTTTTTTTTTTTTTTTTTAGTTTGTGTTTGGAATCACATGTATGGAATGAAATAAGCATTTGAGCCAAAGTTCAGTGTGTGCAATCATGAAGCAATCTACTTCCCAAACTTAATAACAAAATAGAAACACAAACAAGTAAAGGAAAGTAAAAGTAAGAAAAACAAAGAGAAACAACAAGAAAATCGAAATTACCTTGGTTGGAGATTGAAATCCTAACTCAAAAGGAAAATAAATAAATAAAGTAAAATAAAAGTAAGTTTGAGTCTAGAGAAACTCCACTTTGAAGCGATTAGGACGACAACAAACTTCTTCTATTCACCTTGGGTTGCCTCCCAAGAAGCGCTAAGTTTAAAGTCTTTTGCCGGACTTCCAACATACTTGGGTCACTTGGGGGGTTTTGGCTCAATCGCCTCCTTGTGCCGAACATGAAGTTTCTTCAAATCCCTTTGCCATCTAATCAACCCATTTCGTATTCTTTTCTTTTTATGCACATGAGTAGGTTTCAAAAGCAATTTTAAGCGCTCTTCAATACGTGGATTAGATGGAGGAGGCACATATTTAGGGTCGGGTGGCCTTCTCATTTGAGTAGAAGGAGTGACATTGAACATATGATTGGTGCTTGGAACATGAATGTTCAGCTTGTCTTCCTTTAGTACTTCAAAAACAGAATATGGCATTAGATTAATTGAAGCACCGAAATCAATTAAAGGTTCCTCAAACAATTTATCACCAACTATACAAGGAATTGTGAAACTTCCTGGATCTTGCAAATTGGGAGGAAGCTTCCTTTGCAAAACAGCAGAAACCTCTTCCGTTAATGCAACAGTTTCGCATTCCTTGAGCTTGTTTGCATCCAAGGAAGGAATATTGACTTGCACTTGCTTGAAAGTTTCCAATATGTCCTTGGCATGTTGATTTTTCCTAGAACTCATCAACCTGTGAGGAAAAGGAGCATGTAAGATATCTTCATCAGTAGGTTCACGACTTACCTTCTCCTTTCTTGCCCTTCTTGCAAGTTCATGCTTTGGGATCCACTCAGGTGAAGATGCTGCTTGTTTATCTTCCCCCTTGTTGATTTCATCCTTTTCCTTAGGCCCAATCACTTGCTCAACCTGCATTTCATCAACATTGTGAATCAAATTTTTAGAACCATCAATTTCACCAATTACCTTACCAGTTCTCAAGGTAACTGCTTGAACATGCTCACGCCCATTTTGTATCACTGTTTGGCTAGGCATTATCCTAGCTTCCCTTTGACTCAAAGCTGTGACAATTTGCCCCACTTGATTTTCTAGATTGGCAATGGCCTTAACCATTTTCTGCATGTGGGTATCATTCCTCTGCATATGGGTGTCATTCCTCTGCATGATGAAACTATCTGTGTGTCTAACCATTGAAGCAACAATTTCTTCCAAAGTTGGTCCTTGAGGTGGTTGGTGAGATTGACTAAGTGGTGGTGGATTATAATATTGGGGTTGACCATAAGGTGGACAAGTATTATGTTGGCCTTGATATGGCCTTGATATGGTTGATATGTCGGTTCACCAGAAGTTTGAATTATTTCTCCACTCCGAATTGTATGTTTGTCGGAAATATTCATTCATAGGCAATTCATTATGAAATGAGCCAAAAACATTTGCTTCTTCCATCACAAATTTATTGGAGTATTCTTACATAGTAAGTTCCACAATTTCAGTTGCGGCTGCCATTGGAGATGGTGGAGGTGACTCCTCGGATGTTCCTGTAAGAAAAAGAAACAAAAACAAATCAAGATAAAATGAAACAACAATCAATAAACAAAAATAAAACTAAGTACTCTAAACATACTCAAACAAAACAAATAAGCAACCGTGCCAGTTCCCGGCAACGGCGCCAAAAATTGTTGCATTCCTAAAAGGACACAAATTAATGTGCAAACAACCAATTAAAAATACCCGCAAGTGCACGAATCTAATGAAGTATAGATTATGTAAGTACGGGGTCGATCCCACGAAGAACTTGTCGGTTTCCTATAAGTTCTAATTTGAGTACGTAAAGAACACTAATTTTACACAACACACAAACACAATACAAATTGGAAACTAAAAATGAAGTAAGGAAGATAAAAGAAATGAAACAACACAAGAAAACAAAGAAAAACACAAACAGCACTTTCTATCACCCTTTTATCACCTATTTATCACCCATGAACAGTGCTGTGAACAGAGCAAAATCTCGTTTTTGGGCAGAGTTGTTTTCTCTTTTTTTCAGTTTCGACCTCTGTCCAGTTTTGGACCTATAACTTTCCAACCGTTTATCCAAAATTCACGTTCTTTATACGGTTGGAATCAGCACAGAAAATGCAAGAACACAACGCGGACCAAAAGTCCAAAACAATTACGGAAACCAACAAACTTCAGTGACAAAGACACAAAACGTGTCAAACACACAACTCACACACACATTGGGGGGTGTTTTTGATTTGGTTCAAGTGACCTATTTCTATTGCATGAAAGTAAATGGACTTTGAATTTAAATGTGAATGGCAGAGATGAATTATCAAAATGTGAAATTAAAATGTAACAAACACTAGGGTTTCGGAATCCACCCTAAACAATTCTACCCATGTTCATGGATACTCAAGTGATGAACTCTAAATGTATTGATGAAGATGTTCGCAATCAAGACCATGGGTCGTGGCTCAAGACGCATTGATTCTCTCTAATATACGTAAAGTGCATGGTTCGTGCTACAATACTTGTGCCCTCCTCATAACCGAACCTAGGTATGGTTCGTACTTCGATTCGAATTGCAAGGAAAACCCATTAAGTTCAAAGAGAATATGAACATCACAAGAACCCTAATAGCATGGTGTTTACATTAGGTATTCAAGAAACCAATTCACATGGATGGTTCTTACTCCATCCATCTATTGCTTAGGAAAACATGAAGATACACATAATCCCAACAACCTCAAGAAGCATGCTTTCAAAGGTAATCAATCAAGGAAAACACACATCAAGGATATATTAATTTGGTGAATTGGAATTCATCAATTGTTGTCAAGAAACCAATTCACATGATGCTCACTTAAACAAGTTCAATCATTTGTTGCTAATTAGAAATTGTGTTCTTGGTTATCTTACACAACTTCTCAACTTTAGCTACATGCATACAACCTAAGGTGATTAAGCAAAGGAAGCAAACACATATCATAAAATTCAATTAGTGAATGGGGTTCATCAACAACATCTAGAAATTCATACACTCAAGCATCAAAACAATAAGGTAATCATGTTTAGGGCTTCAACCTAAGCCCTAGCTATGGAGTTTAGTTGCTCATACTTATTCCAAATACAAACTCAAAATCAAATTAGAAAGAGTTTACAGATTTTGAGAAAATTGTGAAAGCTTCAAGCTCATCAATGGTGGAAGCTTTCTTCTCCACTTTGCTTGGCTGCACCTTGGCTTTCTCCTAGCTCCAAACTCTCCAAAATCTGCTCCCAAGTTGTAGAATGGTGGAATGACTTCATTTCCCACGTTCAAAACCTCTCCCAGTTCAGATTGCAATTAACTTTCCATTTCCCATTAATTTCCAGCTCACAAATATAATATAAAACTCATACTTTCCTTAAAGCCTTTGCCCATTGTCCCCTTGCCATGATGAAGCTTTGACTTCACAAAGATGCCAAAAGCTTCAGAAAATATCTCATTTACAAAGGTAATTCCTTGTTACCAAGAGTTATGGTAACAAGAAATTAAGATGACACAAAGGAGGTAAAAGCTGGCCAAATCCGGATTTCCAGAGCTGTGGTAACATGCTGGATTGGTTGGATAGGCAATACTTGTCCAATGGAGCTCAAATTTGGATATGTTGTAGTTAACATCCATTGGAACAAGTCTCATGAAGATCATGACCTCATCCGAGCACCAGAGCATGTTGATCCCAGGCCAAGAAGTTGACCTACGAAAATGAACAAAAACAGAATTTATAACTAATAATGCACTTTTAGCTCATTTTCATCCCAACCAAGGTAAAATCTAAGAAAACACAAAAAAGAAGTAAAAAGCTATAAAAAGTCAAGAACTAACTCAAAATAAAAGGGGAATAACATGAAAAATCATGTGTAAAAATGAACCGAACACTTGACCAACCACAAAAGCCATGTCAACGGCTTCCCAAATCTGCTCTTTTATATCCTTGGATATTTGAACCCATTTCTTGTTCACAAGTGGGACTCTGGAGCGTGCCAACACACCAATATAGGACTGCATCTCACTATGTGCAAGGCCAAATGGTTTCCCTTCTTCATTGTACTCAACAACAGGCTTGATTTTCTGAAATTTTCTCTTCACAACACGGGGCATTGTGCTTATACCCCGACCTGACTTTGGCTCCTCAGAAAATGTTGCCGTGCTGCCTGGTTCTGCCCTTCAGAAGATGAAACAAACTTCATCTTCTTCGAGGACTTGGCTTGAGGATTTACAACTCTAAACTCCTTACATTCATTTTTTTTCAAGCCAGACTCCTTACTTTGGGATTGAGAAACCATTGTTACAGACAAATCAAACCTCCAAGTGAAAATATATCAGTGAAATTAAGAAAAAACACGACGATTATTTATAAACTACGACGTATTATAATATTTCAAACGACGTAAGAACAAAACAATCGACGTAATAATAAATTTTCACGACGGTAATTAACCACCGACGTGATAAAATATTACAACGACGTCAATAATAAACAACCGACGTCTTATGATATAATCACAAAAAACAGAGTATTAAATATTACAACGACATTAATAATAAACATTCGCGTGGTATTGAAAATAAAACGACGTAAATATTAATATACCGTCGTCTATACCACAAAAACAAATTAGGAAAAACGTAAAATATTTTCAACAGAAAAATAATTAAAAAGATTTTCGAAACAAAAACCATTGTTCAGAGAAATCAAACATGCGATGAATATATCCTTAAAAATCAAATACAAAAAAAGAATATCATTTTAAAAACAACGAAGAACACTTTCACACGACGCTAGGGTGACTGACGAACCGTCGTGGTCTATAAATCTAACCACGTAAATAACAAGCCACCGTCGTCTTATTTAGTTGAAGTAAAAGAATCAGAGTAGTGTTCAAACTTGGAAACTTTCCGTCTTTGTCTGCAAATTTTATCAAACTTGGAAAGAAAAAATGTAAAAAGATTTAAAAAAACGAAAATGATATGCGCATGCAAAAACAGGAACAAAAATCCTTCCAGAAATGCTTACCCTTTGCTTGCAATGAAAGCTTTCTCCTGGAGTTTGGTGTTTCAGTTTAGAGATGAAGACGAAGAGGAGAGGAAGACGAAAAGTTTTCTCTCGGAGATAAGCTTGAAAGTTTGAAACAGTTCTTTGAGAATGAAAAATGAGAGAAGCTTGAAAGTTTTTCTCGGGTTTGGAAACAGTGCAAGTATGGGTCAGGAAGGCGAAAAGTTTAAAATAATAAAAAACTGTTTCATAAAAACGACGCTATTAATAGTATGCGCCCTAGTATGAAACATTATACGGCGCTATTGTTAACACCGCCCTATAATATTCCTTTACACGACGCTATGTTTTAATGAACCGCCGTTTTTAAATATAATTACACGACGCATTTTTCTTCAAAAAGATGAATCACGTCATTTTCCAATTTACCCAACGACCTTATATTCAATAATAACGACGTCAAACATTAATACCACGTCGTTTTAATTACTCATACCGACGTGTAACTTTTTTAATTACACAATAAATTAATTTTCCAAAAATTACAACGTCGTTTTTATATAGCGTCATTGTTAATTATTTTATACGACCTTATTTTAATTTTAAACGACGTTTATGTTATCATATAAACGTCGATAAGTTAAAAAAACCGACGTGGTATATAAGATTTGTTTATAAATAATGGGTTTTCTGTTCTTTTTCGTCTTCATTTTTCAATTAGGGTTTCAACTTTTTCTCACCTCTCTGGAGGCACATCACCTCTCTGTCTCACCTCGCTTTCATTTTTCAGTTTGGATGTTGATGTGTGTGCGCGTTTGTGTATCTGAAAGACACAAACACGCACACATCATCTAAAAAATTGTCTTTTTGCACAGAAGGAGAACAAGGTCTGCATCAGCCCTCTTTCTCAGCTCCTCCATGATGGGGTTCTCCTGGGTTGATCTCTATGGTCTTCTTGCTCGACATGTACCCAGCCGCTCTGTTATCCCTCAAGGCCTGAGCCTTCATGATTCTTTCCATGTTGGCAGTCCAGCCATACTCGCCTGTCACCAAACAGGAGGGAGAGTCTACCACACGGTCAGACACCACAACCTTCTCCACTCTGTCACCCAAAACATCCTTCACAACCTTGCAGAGTCCCTCAAACTTCTCCTTCAACTCTTCCTTCTTCTTTGCCTCGTCTTCACTCTCATCAAGCTTGAGAGACCTTCCTTGGTGGCTGAGACAAGCTTCTTGCCCTCAAACTCCTTGTGAGAGTAATTGGCACATCATCCACTTCTAAAACATTGCCTTTGTTCATTCTGGTTCGATTATGATGAGGAACAATGGTAAAAAACGAATAATGGTTCGATTATGATGAGGAACAAAGTTCATTCTGGTAATGATAGACGAATAATTGTAAAAAATTTGTACGTCGTTAATTTAACAAACCGTCGTGGTTAGTATAATTATGCGACAGTATAGTTATGGATACCGTCGTAGTATAGTATAATTAAAAAGTCGATAAATTTATATTTACAGTCGTGGTAACTTAATTTAAATCGGCGATTTTTTTGTAATTAATTGTCGTAGATTCCTTTGAATTTATGCGTCGCTGACTAAGAAAATTGGGTCGTATTTATTAATTAGTTAACAGGTGTCTTATTTTTATATCGTCGTCTTTACTTTCTACGGCGGTGATTTCATAGATGCAGTCATTGTTTTTAGGTTCAGATTTTAACTGTGAAAAATATCTTTGTAATAAGACGACGCTTTTTTAATTTGGTGCGTCGTGGTTTAAAAATATCTATACGTGTACCCGTTTTTAGGTGTTTAAAGTATGTTTCTACGACGGGTTTCTATTACCATCGTCTTTTAAAAAACAACGATGGTTTTTTGATCTACCGTCGTTGTTTACTGGTCGTCTTTTGCCCTTTTTGTAGTAGTGACGGTTTTTTATTATGAGCGGCTAGCGCCAAGCGGGTGGTCCTTTTTTATTATAAATAGTATAGTTGAGCGGCTATACTTGGGGTTTTAAAAAAATAAAAGTAGTATAGCCGGGGGGCTATACGCGGGGTTTTTTTTTTAGGGTCATTATATAATAGGCCCTTGCAACTCTAATAGTCTATACAAAAATTCATCTACATATTTATTTCCAACCAAAACCCAATTTTGAAAACGGATGCCATGAAGGATAAAATTGCCCATTTCTTGTCACTTTTTTACAAAACCCTGCCATTTTTGTTATCCTGTGATATTTCCTAAACAATCCCTAATATCTAGCATTTCCATTATTATGGTGTTGCTGGACTCAACAAATCAAAACATTCTCATAATACATATAATATATGTTCGTTCATAAATAATATGTATATATAGCTATACATATCAACCATAATTACATATAATGTAGGTATATTGGATGTCGTATAATGTAGGTAATTTACCTATACATATTTTCGTAGTAGGTATATTATTCAAATGGTATTGGATGACATATAATACCTAAATTCTAATCTAAGTACATTAAAATTAATGTAGGTAGATTGGATGTCGTATAATGTAGGTATATTGGAACAGATAATTATGTACACTTTTTATAAATTAAAAACAAGTACACTATTCATACTAGGTAAATTATATTTTTCATAAAACAAACAATAAAAAGATTATTAGTTATTTTTCATAGGTACATTATGTTTTTAACATAATTAGTATGTACAGTATTATTCATAAACAATTATAAAGTAGATTATTAGTCATATATAATTCATAAAAAGAAAATAACATAAACATTTTTATGAAACAAACCGATTACCTAAATATGTATTTATTGTTAAATTTAAAAAAATGTTTCCAAATTAATTTCTACATCCATTACAACCATTTGGAGATCTTTCCAAATTCAATGTCTGTCATTATATACAATCCAATTAAAAACTGTTTCCATATTGATTCCTACATTAATATACAAAATGCAATAATGGCTTAGTTGGGGGTATTTTTGGAATCTGAAAAGTACAATAAATCATATTTTATGCTTAATTAGGTAACTTGTTGAGTTGGATCCTATTCATGGGTTTTTACTAGGCGTGGGCACGGTCCGTTTGGACCGGTTTTCACTAAAAATTAGAACCTGAACCGAAATTACAGACCGGTTCAATTTGGACCGATTCTGCCAAAAATTCAAACAGAAATCCAAACCAACCCGGTTCAGTTCTTGCGGTTCCGATTCTTGCGGTTCCGATTTTTGTGGTTCAAACCTGCCCAAAATGCATTTATATACTAAAATACCCAAAATTTGAGCTTCCATCAAGCTTTCAACACATCAAAATGAATACAACTTCAACAAAAATACAATCCAACTTCAATCCAACTTCAACAACATATAAATTACAACCCAAATTCATTCAAACTTCAGCAAAATAAATTCCAAAATAAATTACAAGCCATATACAACCCAAATTCAATCCAAATATATGTTACAACTCAAATTCAATCCAACTTCATTAAATTCCTCCTTAACATTGAAAAGTAGCTTGAGCACACTTGGTAGGTGTGGATGAACTCATAATATCTACATAAAAAAACATAAACCCATTAAAACATTAGTCAAACATACATATTATATAGTATGTATTTGGCAGATAAAAACAATTACAGAGGAAATATATCCACAAAAAACAAATAAAAAATTTGCAGATTTTCAACAACACATCAAAATCAGAGAGAGAGAGAGAGAGAGAGAGAGAGAGAGATAGAGAGAGAGAAATGAAGAATACCTCAGAAAGTGGCAGAACTTGCCTTGAAGCTGTAACCTGCTCCAGAAATTTCCTGCTAATCTGCACGAACTGCTACTAATCAAACCTAAATCAATTTGAATCAATTTGATAAATTTCTAGGGCTGCCATTTTATTTTAATCAAACCTCAATAAAAAAAAAACCAAAAACAACTCTGATGTCGCATTCATCCTTTGCTGCCTTTCTTATTCTTATTTTATTTCATTAAAAAAAAGACCAAACAAAGTATTTAAAATGAACCCCTGCTCCAGCCTGTCTCTCTCTGACTCTCCACCCATTAATAAATTCTCTCAACTCTTCCATAACCAAAAGAGTAAGGCTAAGAACACAAGGAGAGGGAAAAAAAAAGATATGATATTTTCTGAGTTTTTGGGCTTAATTAACTACAGCAATTCATAAAGAACACCACCAAGAATGAGCTATTACAACCAACAACAGGCTCATGTTAGTGTTCCTCCACCTCAAGGTAAGCAAGCAATTCACATCTTCTTTTCCTAATAATTTTTTCTTCTTATAAAAGCTTGAAGAATTTAAATGGGTTTTGTTCTGATTTTGGGTTTTAATTCACTTTTGTGGGTTTAAATTGTACCTGGAATAGGTTACCCCCTCCTCAGGTCTACGCCCAATAGTACCCTCCTCCCTATGCCCCTCAGGATGCCCAACCTCCCTTCAACAACAAAACATCCTAAATCAATTTGAACCACAACCCTAAATCAATTTGAAAAAAATCTTGTACAAACAGCAGGCAGTAACAAATCTAAGTACTACACGCCATCTAGGTGAAGAAATAAACTAAAATTGACAGATAGAGTTAGGCAGAGATTCGAAGGGGGAAAGAAAAAAAAAAGAAAAAAAAGGAGAGACAATCTTACCTGTGATGATGGCGGCGACTGAGAGAGGTGCCGGTTCAGAGAGAAGCGGAGGTTGAGAGAGACGCAAGGCTGGCTGAGAGAGACGTGGTTGATAGAGAGGTTTGCCTGAGAGGAGGTTTTGCGGAGAGAGGATTGGACCGGAGCCTCCGTTAGAGAGGATGAGACAGAGGAAGGTGTTCGGTTCACAATTGTATATCATTTTATACCCTTATAGCTTATGATTTAGTTATGTTTTTGAGTTAACCTTGTGCTTTTAACCTCTTTTGTGTTTGTCATTCAGTTCATTAAGCTCTAGGTATCACTTGAGGCATGTGAAGTAAAATGGTGAAAATAATGTGTAAAAGCTGGAGACTGAGTTACAAATTCATTTTGGACTTATCGTCTTCATCCGAGCTTTGATTGGGCCAATACTTGTGTGGTTGGATCAATGACATTCTGAACTTTAAAATGGACATCTTAAAGTCGACATTTGTGTGATCCAAGCCCAATCCGTGAGCCCAAGAAGTTGTTCATCATGCTGACAGGAAGATGAGCTCATTGCTTGCTTGGTCATGCCTGACATGAGGATGAGCTCTTGGTTTCTGAATGGAAGCTTGGTCATGCTGACATGAGGATGAGCTAGGGCTGCTAGTGGGATTTAGTGGAGTAGCCATTTCTGATTATCTAATGCAAGTGCATCAACCACATTCTGATTTTCAAATACAAGTGTTGAGTCCATTAGCCATATTCAATTCTTGATTTCTCACTTCCCTCTCCCTATAAATACCACTTCCATTCCAAACACTTTCATCAAGCAAAATCCTGGGATTCACAACACCACAATTCAGCCATCTACCCTCAAACACTTCCATCATTTTCCCAAAACACTCCAGAAATCAACCCAAAGCTCTAAACAGCCTCAAATCACCAAAACCACTCCAAGCAAACCTCTATTCCATTTCTCTAAGAATTTCATCTCTCAACCATCACCTCTCACTCAAACTCATCCCAAATCACCTCCATATCCTTCATACATCCTTCTAGAAGTAGAGAAGCACTTGGAGAAGCCTTGGACACCACAAGAACTTCAGAAAAGGGGGTTTTCTACTCTTATTGCATTCATTATGTTTTCCCATTTCTGTTTTAGTTTCCTTTCCGTTATGAGTAGCTAAATCCATAACTAGGGCTTCGATGTAACCTAACATGAATATTCTGGGTTTATAAGTTTGAAGTTTGGAGTTTCAAGTTTGATTCATGATTCATGTTCTTATTCATTATGCTTATAAGTTAACATGCTTGTTTGAATGATTGATCACCATTAGAACTTGTTTGTTAACTATCTTGGTTTGAATTAAGAGTAGACACCATGCTTTAATTCGAATTGAACTATGAATAGGAAGAGTATGTATGGACATTCGACAACAGGGATTAGATACATGCTTGGTTGTTTAAATTGTTCTTCTATGCTTAATGGGTTCCTAATGCTTAATTTTATGTTAGACAACAAATGATCAAATTAGGGAATTAGGAACACAAGGTTAGGACCAGACACCATGGCCTAATCATACTATAGCTAGAATCAATCTTTGAATCTGAATTAGACTTGTTACTTGACTCCTTATAACCCAGAATTGAATTGTTATGGTGAATCGAATGCCCTAGTCTCCAAATCCATTTTCCAGCCCTTCAAAATCACTCTTTGTTACACTTGTTATTTGCTTTCATTTGCAATTTCAGTTTGCTCACTTCCTTTCACAATCACAATCACTTTCACTTTAAATTCTGTTTCTCCTAACTTCTTGAATTCGGTAATCTAAAGTACATAACTAATTTGAACTTCTCAGTCTTCGTGGGTACGACCTCGTACTTGTCTTGCTATACTACTAATTGCCCCGTACAATTGCGAGTTAACATATAATTAACAACAAATTTTGGCGCCGTTGCCGGGGATTTCGAATCAATCGTCTCAAGATAGTTCACCCAACTTCTTCTCCTCTTCATTTTCCTTTGCTTCCTTTGTCTTTTTCTTTTCTTTTTCTTCATGTCAGTAATGAGTGTCACATTGAACATTGGGGTGACATTGGATGGTTCCAATTTCGTAGAGAATGGTTCAAAAGGCTCAAGGGGTAGCCCAGAAAATGGTGGGAATGGCTGCCACACTTCTAGGGCAGCTACCACTTCTTGGAACTCTGGTTCAACATGATCTTCCTCTGCTTGTGCAATGACAACTTCTATAGCATCATTGGGCTGTTTCTGCAAACTCTTAGAAGAAACTTCATTATTCACAACATCAATTGTAAAACAAGTATCAAGAGAGATAGAAGGTTGAGATGGAGGATCAAACACTTTAAACTCAGGGTTTCACCCAACACAGTCATGGAAAGGGTGCCATCTTTCATATTGATAATTGTATTTGTAGTGGCCATGAATGGTCGTCCTAAGAGAATGGGATCAACACGATCTCCATTTGGGTTGTCCTCCATATCCATCACTACAAAATCAACAGGGAGAATTAGTGTATTAACTTGAACTAGAATATCTTCTACAATACCTTTTGGATATTTGATAGAATGATCAGCTAGTTCAAGACGAATTGAAGTCTTCTTCATCCCTTCTAAACCAAGCTCTTGATAAACTGAATATGGCATCACATTGATGCCTGCTCCCAAGTCCAACATGGCTCTTCCAACCTTCTTGTCTCCAATGTTAATGGGAATGTCAAAGCTGCCAGGATCTTTTGATTTTGGTGGAAGCTTGCTTTGCAACACAGCACTTACATTCATGTCAAGCTTTACTCCTTCATTTGGAGCGAAATTGAGCTTGTGAGTTTTCAAGTCCTTGATGAATTTTCCATATGCAGGAATCTGTTCAATAAGATCAAGCAAAGGCAAATTGATATTAACTTTACTCAAAATATCATAAATCTCTTTAAAAGCCTTATCTTGCTTTGCTTTCTTAAGACGGCCTGGAAATGGAATCGGTGGAACATATGGAGCGGGTGGCACGTATCTATCTTCTTGAAGATGTGGTGGCACAAATTTGTCATCCCTTTTATGCAATTGGAATTGTTTGGATTCCTGAGAATCTGATTTGGCCTTAGGAGCAGATTGGGATGTTTTGGGTTGTTGCTCTTCTGTAGTTGTGATCTGCTCCTCTTCATCTTCATTTCCTACAACCACAAAATCATTTGAAAGATTAGAATCAACTTTATTATCAACTATCTTACATGATCTGAGCACATGAATGGCCTTGACTTCATGGTTCTTTGGATTGATCTCAGTTTGGCTTGGCCATTTCCCAGGCTGTCTTTGAGTTATTTCAGCAGCTATTTGGCCTAATTGGACTTCCAATTTGGAGATGGCAGCTTGTGTAGTTTGCTGAAAATTGGATTGGTTGATTGCCATCTGCTTCACTATATCCTCCAATGATGATGTTTGTTGTGGCCTTTGGAATGAAGGGGGATTGGCTTGATTCTGAGTATTCCTCCATGAAAAGTTTGGATGATTCCTCCAACCTGGATTATAACTTTGAGAGTATGGATCATTTCTTGGACCTTGGTTGTAGGAATTTACCACCTTAGCTTCCTCTTGCACAAATTCTGGATATGCAGCCCCAAGTGGACAAGCTATGGTAGCATGGTCATGAGCTTCACAAATGCTACACACTTCCTTAGGAGGGTTTCTTGAGTTCAATGCAAGAAGAGCATCTAGCTTTTGTTCCAGTTTTGAAATCTGCACACTAGAAGCATCATTAGAACCACTAACAACACGCTTACCTCTTGTATCTGTATGTTGGGTCTCCATTGCTATTTCCTCAAAGAGTTCGTACGTTTCTTCTGGAGTCTTGGTTTTATAAGAACCACCTGCAAAATTTGTGACAATATTATGACTAGAAGGGGTTAGTCCTTTATAAAACATACGCATTTGAAGCTTCAATGGAATCCCATGATGAGGACATTGATTGAGCAGCCCATTGAATCTCTCCCATGCTTCACAAAACGATTCATCATCTTGCTGTGCAAATAACAAGATCTTGTCCCTAAGCATGTCAGTCTTTTGTGTGGAGAAGTATTTTTCCAGGAACTTCTTTTGAATGGCAGCCCATGTAGTGAGTGAACCCGGCTTCAAAGAATTCAACCAATACTTCGCCTTATCCTTTAAAGTGTATGGAAACACTCTCATTCGAAGTTGATCTTCTGTCACTCCTGTCAAGGGAAAAAAGCTAACAACATTAAAAATATCTTTTATATGGGTTAATGGATCTTCATTAGGTAAACCATAAAAGGAAGGTAACATATTAAGATGAGAAGATTTAAGCTCATAGTTTCGAGCTACAGTGGGCAGCGAGATGCTTGAAGGAGATGTTGGAATTGTTGGGATATCAAGGTCTCCCATGAACTCATTGGCAGCCATCTCTTCTTCTTGTTCTTGGTCTGAACTTGCTTCTGAATTTGAAAGTGAAGAACCAGGAAGTTCAGTGTGGAGAGCAAGACTTGAAAATGTGGCAAGAGCTTGCTCTTTTGCAGTTGACAACTCTCTTTCTAGACGATTCTGAACTTCAGAGATCACTCGGTTGGGTTGCAACGATGGTCCTCGGTTCAGAAGATCCTGAACGTTGAAACGAAGACCTCACTTGTTCAAGTAATGGTCTTTTAGACATAAACAACCTGAAACAGAAAATTAGATTAATTAGAAACACTAAAAAGAATAGGGTAACCTTGGGCACATAACCAGGGAAGAACTTTCGTTCAGTCCCGGCAACGGCGCCAAAATTTGTTGTTAATTATATGTTAACTCGCAATTGTACGGGGCAATTAGTAGTATAGCAAGACAAGTACGAGGTCATACCCACGAAGACTGAGAAGTTCAAATTAGTTATGTACTTTAGATTACCGAATTCAAGAAGTTAGGAGAAACAGAATTTAAAGTGAAAGTGATTGTGATTGTGAAAGGAAGTGAGCAAACTGAAATTGCAAATGAAAGCAAATAACAAGTGTAACAAAGAGTGATTTTGAAGGGCTGGAAAATGGATTTGGAGACTAGGGCATTCGATTCACCATAACAATTCAATTCTGGGTTATAAGGAGTCAAGTAACAAGTCTAATTCAGATTCAAAGATTGATTCTAGCTATAGTATGATTAGGCCATGGTGTCTGGTCCTAACCTTGTGTTCCTAATTCCCTAATTTGATCATTTGTTGTCTAACATAAAATTAAGCATTAGGAACCCATTAAGCATAGAAGAACAATTTAAACAACCAAGCATGTATCTAATCCCTGTTGTCGAATGTCCATACATACTCTTCCTATTCATAGTTCAATTCGAATTAAAGCATGGTGTCTACTCTTAATTCAAACCAAGATAGTTAACAAACAAGTTCTAATGGTGATCAATCATTCAAACAAGCATGTTAACTTATAAGCATAATGAATAAGAACATGAATCATGAATCAAACTTGAAACTCCAAACTTCAAACTTATAAACCCAGAATATTCATGTTAGGTTACATCGAAGCCCTAGTTAGGGATTTAGCTACTCATAACGGAAAGGAAACTAAAACAGAAATGGGAAAACATAATGAATGCAATAAGAGTAGAAAACCCCCTTTTCTGAAGTTCTTGTGGTGTCCAAGGCTTCTCCAAGTGCTTCTCTACTTCTAGAAGGATGTATGAAGGATATGGAGGTGATTTGGGATGAGTTTGAGTGAGTGGTGATGGTTGAGAGATGAAATTCGTAGAGAAATGGAATAGAGGTTTGCTGGAGTGGTTTTGGTGATTTGAGGCTGTTTAGAGCTTTGGGTTGATTTCTGGAGTGTTTTGGGAAAATGATGGAAGTGTTTGAGGGTAGATGGCTGAATTGTGGTGTTGTGAATCCCAGGATTTTGCTTGATGAAAGTGTTTGGAATGGAAGTGGTATTTATAGGGAGAGGGAAGTGAGAAATCAGAATTGAATATGGCTAATGGACTCAACACTTGTATTTGAAAATCAGAATGTGGTTGATGCACTTGCATTAGATAATCAGAAATGGCTACTCCACTAAATCCCATTAGCAGCCCTAGCTCATCCTCATGTCAGCATGACCAAGCTTCCATTCAGAAACCAAGAGCTCATCCTCATGTCAGCATGACCAAGCAAGCAATGAGCTCATCTTCCTGTCAGCATGATGAACAACTTCTTGGGCTCACGGATTGGGCTTGGATCACACAAATGTCGACTTTAAGATGTCCATTTTAAAGTTCAGAATGTCATTGATCCAACCACACAAGTATTGGCCAAATCAAAGCTCCGATGAAGACGATAAGTCCGAAATGAATTTGTAACTCAGTCTCCAGCTTTTACACATTATTTTCACCATTTTACTTCACATGCCTCAAGTGATACCTAGAGCTTAATGAACTGAATGACAAACACAAAAGAGGTTAAAAGCACAAGGTTAACTCAAAAACATAACTAAATCATAAGCTATAAGGGTATAAAATGATATACAATTGTGAACCGAATAGAAGGCTCGAGAGAACTTTGGCTGAGAGAGATGATGGCTGAGACAGGTTTGGCGCACACAGGGCCTCTGTCAAAAGGGTTTGGAATTCGACGGCTGAAGCCTGAAGGAGAGAATGAAATTGGAGAAGGAAAGAAGAAATGAAAACCTAATCGGGTTATAATTTTTGTGCTTAATCCTGTGCATGCAAGCCTATTGTAACGTTATATAGAACCAATCAAAAAGAGCCATGTGTAAAATATATATTATAAATATATAAAAATATATAAAATTAATTATCCTGGACCGATTCGGATTGGACCGGTTTTGTGAAGTGGAAAACCGAAACTGGAACCGGTTTGAACCGGTTCGGTATGGATTTTTTTCGATTTTTGACTTTTTTGGTCAACTGGGGTTTTTTGGATTTTACCGGTTTGGTTCGGACTAAATTTTGCGGTTTTGCGGTTCCAATGCCCACCCATAGTTTTTACTTATACAAATTGGGTATTATTTATAGGAATAAAAAGTGAAGGGGTGTAGGTATGGCAAATTGAATTTGAAGGATGTAAGCCAAATTTACTATTTTTTTTAAAAAGACTATAGCCGACCGGCGATACTATGGGTTTTTATTATGAAAAATGGTATAGCCGCTCGGCTATACTCGGGATATTTTGACCATCAAATTGATAATCAGAACCCAATAACACTAGCAAATGTTTAAGGGTAATGTAGGAAATGGAGCATACTCTCCCAACCCATGCAGGACGTCAATAAAACCAAGCTCTACCAACATACTTTCCAAATGCAAGCAGTCTTTTCCCATTGTCCTTGACGACGTCGTCTCCAATGATAAGCTCATAATCATATAGGGATACCCTTTCAGCTGGGATATATTCACCACAGAGACAGTGTGTTAAATTGATAAAATGAAGCAAAACAATGTTATGAAATAGCTTACCTTGTGCAAGAGTGGCATGTTTTCCTTTTGGGCCTTGTGAGTGTTGGAGAAAAATGCATAGGCTCTCTCAGGAGGAATCATCTCCAGCTGCACCAAAAGCCAAACAGTTGGCAAGTTTAATTTTGATGCTTGCTATGCTGCAAAGCAAAGCAGGAAAAAAAAAAAGAGTGTTAAATAGCAACCTTTGGTTTTTTGATGCCCATATGAGACCACATTCTGACAAGTCCTCAGAGATTTCACGGCCTGTTGGTTTTAGTGTATAGTCTGATTAAGAGAGGCCCTCTTTGTTAAACAACATTTTTGAGGGTGTAGTTTAGGATCAAGGAAAAACCAAGGAGAGGAGATAATGATTGGAGGCCAAAAGATT
The DNA here is from genome assembly GCA_018703695.1 of Prunus fruticosa. NCBI lineage: Eukaryota > Viridiplantae > Streptophyta > Magnoliopsida > Rosales > Rosaceae > Prunus > Prunus fruticosa. The sequence goes on along the minus strand of CM031918.1, from coordinate 18,638,164 downwards.
AAAATACTTCCATAAATTCTCTTCGTCCATTTTCTCTTTTTCATTGGACTAAACCTGTTGGCACTAAAAACTTGAACGGATAGAGATGAGTGCAACTTACAAGTGATGAGGACGATCTCAGCAGATCGATTGGGTGATAGATACAGATTCTTCTTGCCCTTGGATGTAGATCCTGAATAGAAGGGAGTTGAGACTCGTAAAGTCTATGGAACCGATATGGAACCAGCCTAAGACCCTCCGATGCCAAAGTAAGTTTATTTCTAAGAGCTTTTGCCGTTGACCATATAAAAGTACAAAAGTCAAGCTGAAAAGTCTTACCTCTCTACTGTGGTGAAGGAGCCTATTTATAAGGGGCATTTTGTGTGCTCTTAGTACTCACTTTCGATGTGGGACTCGTGGGAGGGCCCTATGAGGTTGACACGAGTCTTTTAGATATTTCGGGCGGGTACTTCGAGGTTGATTCTCTGAGAATCGCAGCGCGTGCCGATTCCAGGCAATGTTGAGACTAGTGAACATTTGTGGCTTTGAGACAATGCCATCGGTAGCCGATGCCGATTGATCGAGGCCTTGGGTGAGATCATCTAATCCACGTGTCGTTGGATGAGTGGAGGGTCAGATATGGTACAAACAGTAGTCCCCCAAGTTACCGATTGAGGAGCGACTTCTCGGTTGGGGACTTGAATATGTCTTCGGCATTCTGACCCGAACTCAATAGTCTTGTTGTTGCCGATGGTGGCATGTAGTCCCCCAAGTACCCGGAGCGAGTGAGCCTGGATAAGAGACGGCGTGATGTGCCGATTGTTGCCAGGGGTGAGTGAAAACTCATCAATGTACGTCTCCGTTCGGCACGAGAGGTGAGTGAAAACTCATCCATGTGCGCCTCCGTTCGGCACGAGAGGTGAGTGAAAACTCATCCATGTGCGCCTCCGTTCGGCACGGCAGGTGAGTGAAAACTCATCGATATGCGCCTACCGTTCGGCACGAAAGGTGAGTGAAAACTTCTCGATGTGCGCCTGCCGTTTGGCACGAGAGGTGAGTGAAAACTCATCAATGTGCGCCTGCCGTTCACTAGTGGAGTTGTGCTCGAAGGTGGCGAGATCTGCCACGCTCGGGAGGTTGAAGCGTCTCTGAGGATTTGAAACGTTTCAACTTACAATGTCTGGGCTTCTCCATGCATGCGTGACACGTGTCGGCATGGCTGTGAAGAGTCACGTCGTTTCGTATCCCGATGCGTTGCTTCGCTTCCGATGCTAGATCGGCTTTATAAATATGAGGAGTGGACGAGAGTTCGAATACTTGGAATTTTGGAGAGCGAAGAGAGCTTGTGAGAGGCGATTTCCGGCAACCGTGTGAAGGCTGGCAGCGATTTTCGGCGAGCGTGAACTAGGCGGAGGCGATCCCGTGACTGTGAACCACCGTGCAAACAAGGTATGTTGCCGTGTTTTTGCACGTTTATGGATAAAAGTGTTGAATTTGTTGATTTTTGTTTGAACAATGTAGGAACGAGCATGAACACGCATGAACATAGTGTTTTGAGGAGGTAGGATAGGATTTTGATTCTAGCTTAGCACTTAGTTTCCCTTCGTATGTTGTTTGTAGATGTCAGATACCGAATTCGGAAGAGTAGGCGTAGTCGAGGGCATACGAGGACGAATCGTCTTGGGAGTTCGTCCGAGGGGAGTGTGGGTGCCGAATCCGCTAGCTCTTCGAGCTGTGAGATAGTGAGGAGGCAGGAGTGCGTGCCGAGGCTGGGGGCACTTCGACGAGAGTGCCTGGAGGTGGTGAGCCTTCGACTTCGGGTCGTGAGGCCGATGGGGGTGGCGTGTCCTTGCCGCCCCAGGGGAAGGGGTGCTGAGGGTCGTAAGGGGTAGGCAACGGATCCCAATGGCGAAGCCCACAGAACCTGTGTTCGGAGTAGATGACTTAGAGCCGAACACACTTCCGAATCTGAGTTGGCTAAGATTCGGTCGAAGTACAATATTCCGGAAATTGGTAGGGATGCGAATTCCGGGCCCTTAGAGTCGCTTAGTGACAATGACAAGGGGGTGGTCTTCTTCACGGACGTGTTTAAGCATGGCCTTCGGCTGCCGTTGAGGCATTCGGTGCAGAAGATCTTGGCGGCGATCGGCTATGCCCCAGGGCAGTGTGAATCCAAACTTTTGAATTACGCTGCTCGGGACGATCAGGCGTTACAGCTGGCTGGTGAGGGGGAGCCAAGCTACGAACGGTTTCGCCCAGCTGTCCCAGTGTGACGAGGGGCAAAGAGTGCCGATCATGGAGGGTGGGTTCAGGTCCGACTGTCTCTCGGAGGGGCAGCGTGGGCACTTTGTGGTTGGGGTGCCGAGCTCGCAAAAGACCTGGCGCAAGCGTCGGGTGATTGTCTCTGGTGACTGGGAATCGGCACAGGAGTGATTGTTGAGAGGCGAATTCCTACGACCTTCCAGGCAGTCTGTAGAATAGGACTTGTCGTTCGCAGAGTGTTTGCTTTTTTTTTTTTTTTTGACCGTTTGCTTTTGTGTTTCAGTGTCTTTGAAACGGCATGCTGCCCCGATCCGAGAGGTAGAGGCGATGAGGGGTGCGAGCAAAGATTGCCGAAGAAGATCGCTTTTTTAAGGAGCTTTTACTTCCGGAATCTGTTCAAGGCTGGTCTGGCGTAGGGCCGAACCCGATCGAAGAGTGAAGGAAGAAGAGGAAGAAGAAAAAGGCGGAGTAAGAGATGTCGTTCGGCAGGGTTCCGTCTTTTGTTTTGTAAAGTTACCGTTGCTTTCCTGACTTGATGTTTTGTGTGCGGTGGAGGTGGAAGGCCGATGAGCGAGGCAACTAGGCGTCGTCTGGAGGGACGGGGGGCACGAAGCCGAAGCCGAAGAAAGGGCGTCCCCCAGACCGAAGAAGAAGACGAGGCAGGAGCCTCGGGGAGGGGCTTCGGCGGATGAGCGGACGGGAGAAGAGGGCGGCCAAAGCCGAGACCGTCCGAGAGGTGCACCTCCAAGTGACAGGCAAGAGGATGATCGAGGAAGCTCTCGATGCGGCGCCGATGCCGAAGAGACCTAGGTTGCCGAATGAGGGGACCTCCGTCCTGATCCCCGATGATGAAGGGGAGGGGAGGAGGGACCGGTCAACATTGCGTGTCCTCGGAAGGCAGTGCCGTTCATCAACTGCATGATTGATGGCGTCCAGATGGAGCTTTCCGAAATAGAGCAACTGTCGATGAGGACGTTGCGTGAGCAGACCGGTTGGGCCTTCCGGCTTCAGGCAGCGGTAAGTGTTAGGATTTGTGGTTGTCCAAGTGTATGTTCATTCGGCGGGTATTAATGTTTCCATTTGTGTTGCAGGCTGATATGGAAATGTGGCTGTGCGCAAAGCGGGCCGTCAATCCTGCCGAACGGTACCAGAAGAAGTTTGAAGAGGGTCGTTCGAAGATCGCCGATGCCGGAAAGCTCATTCAGGAGGCGGATCTCGTGCCGAAGAAATGCTGCGAAGATCAGCGGAGCTAACTTCGAAAGTCGGCGGCAACGGAGCTGGAGCTGGTTGGGGCGCGGAGGGGTGACCGAAGAGACGGTATAATGCGAAGAAAATACCGATTCAAGCGGTATAATGCAGATAAAAAGCTGAACCTCAACTTCCTTCGGGATCCACCTCCGCTACCAGAAGGGTGACCGAAGAGACGGTGGAGGCATATAAGGGGGAAGATGCCGATGTCGAATCTCCCAGCGCGACCGATTCAAGCGGTGAGGAGGAAGAAGGTCATCCTGGGCCAAGGGCTGCCAATGTGTCTCCTGCCGAGCCGTCGAACTGGTCCCGAGGCCTGCGTCAGCTGATGCCAATATTGTGACGACCGAAGCCGATCCACCCTCCTCTTAGACTTTGTTATTTTAGTTCATATTTTGGGAATGTATATAATTTTTGGAACATGCCGAACTGGGCGTGTGTAAAGGCGGATGGCCCTTCTGTGGCCTTTTTATTTATATGAAGTTTGCTTTGGTTTAATTTGCTAAGTCCCTTAATCCTCTATGTGTGCATGCCGTAGGTAACATATTTAGAATATAATATTGCTGTATGGGAATGCCGTATGTATAGAATAGGGAGTGTATTAAAATAAACCGATTACAAAGGTGACGACCGAAGGTGATGACTGAAGGTGCAAGCACTTGTACAAGGTGATGGCCAAAGGTGAGATCACTTGTAGTAGTATTTGAGGTGCTCTACGTTCCAAGGGTGGCCGAGGGTTTGACCATCGGTACCACGCAATTGGTAAGTCCCGGGTCGGCAGATTTTGACAATTTCATAAGGACCTTCCCATGAAGGGCCAAGGGTGCCTTCGGTGGAGTCCTTTGTGGCGAGGGAGACTTTGCGTAAAACCCAGTCCTTCATCTTGAACGATCGACTTCTGATGCGCGAATCTTAATAGCAAGAGGTTCGTTGTTTGTAGGCAGCATTCCGAAGCTAGCCTGGGAACGGTGTTCGTCAATGAGGTCTACGTTGAGTGTGAGCAGGGCTTCGTTTTGCTCTGGCTTGTAAGATGCCGTTCGGCACAGAGGGGCGTTGATCTCGACTTGAACAACGGCTTCGGTACCAAAAGCCAGGGAAAATGGCGTTTCGCCGTCGACCGTCTGTAGGAGGTGTTGATAGCCCATAACGCTTCCGAAAGGAGATCGGGCCACGCCCCTTTAGCTGCCCCAAGCTTCTTTTTCAGCATTTTCTTGATGATCTTGTTAATGGCTTCGACCTGGCCGTTTGATTGTGGATGTGCTGGAGAGGCGAAGAACAAGTTGATCCCGAATCGGTGGCATAGGTGCCGAAACTAAGAGGAGTCGAATTGTTTTCCGTTGTCGGTGATGATTGCGTTCGGAGGCCGAATCGACAGATGATATTTTTCCATACGAAATGTTCAACCTTGGCTGTGGTGATTGTTGCCAAAGCTTCGGCTTCTGTCCACTTGGTAAAGTAGTCGACAGTGACGATGGCAAACTTGAGCTGTCCTTTCCCTTGGGGCATGGGGCCGATGAGGTCTAAACCCCACTGAGCGAAGGGCCATGGGCTAACAATCGGAGTGAGTGGTTCGGCAGGAAGTTTTGGAACTCAGCCGAAGCGCTGGCATTGATCGCACTTCTGGACGAGTGTGGTGGCATCGGCATGGAGAGTTGGCCAATAGTCCCCTGCCGAATGGTTTTGAAGGCCGGGAGTCGGGGGCCAGAATGGTCTCCGCAAGCTCCTTCGTGGATTTCTCGTAAGACGTAGTTTCCTCCTGCGGGGTCATGCAGCGAAGCAACGGCAAGGAATGGCCACGTCGATAGAGAATTTGATTCAAGATTAGGTAACGTGCCGATCGGCGGCGAGAGTTTTCCCTCAGTTTGTCGTCTGGTAGAGTCCCGCTTGAGAGGTAAGCATATATTGGATCTATCCAGCTTGGATCCTGCCGAACGTCGTGTACCTCATTTCGGTGGTGCCTTCGCCGAGCGAGGATTTCGATCGGTACGTGGCGACCGATGTTGTCGTCAATCGCTGATGCCAGGCGTGATCAGGCATCGGCGTGGCTGTTCTTCTAATCTGGGATTCTGTTGAACCTGATACGCGTCAAAGTGGTGTAGCAATCGGCGAGCATGCGTCAGTAGGCAGCCATCGAAGTATCCTTGGCTTCGAATTCGGTCAATACCTGATTAACGACAAGTTTTGAGTCGCTGCATATCTTCAGTTGGAGCGCCCATTCCCTTGGCGAGCCGAAGGCCTGCCAGAGAGCTTCATATTCGGCTTCGTTGTTGGAAGCTTGGAATTGGAATCGGATGGCATACTCAATTGTCTTTTGATCAGGAGCTTTGAGAACTAAGCCGGCCCCGCTGCCTTGTCGGTTGGGCAGCCGTCGACGTAGAGAGTCCACAGAGGGCTGATGAAATGAATGTTTCCCTCGGTTGGATGGTCGACTGATGCTGCCGATTCCGAAACGGCGTTGTCTGGATTGGATCCTTCAGACGTAGTCATTTCAGAGATGAAATCAGCCACGGCTTGTCCCTTCTCGGAGGCCGAGGGTGATAGTGGATGTCGAATTCGCTCAGTTCAATTGCCCACTTCACTAGCCGACCGGATGTCTCCGGTCTTTGCAGGTATCTGGCGTAGAGGCTGGTTGGTGAGAACGGTAATGCCTGAGCCTGGAAGTACGGCCGAAGCTTGCATGCTGAGAGAACAAGAGCATAGGCAAGCTTCTCCAGCTCAGGGTCCCGAATTTCAGCATCCTGCAGGCGTGGCTGGTGTAGAAAATTGGAAGCTCTATGCCGTTCGGCTTGCGATGAGTACGGAGCTTAATGCCGTTGCCGATCCTGATAGGTAGAGAATTAACTCCTCGCCAGGGAGAAGGGTGGATAACGGGGCGCTCTGCTCATATAGGCCTTGAGATCCTGGAAGGCTCGATCGCATTCGCAGTCCAGAACAATCTGCCGTTTGCTTCCTTTGAGGGCTTTAAAGAAAGGGGCACACCGATCGGTAGCCTTGGATATAAATCGAGCTAGAGCGGCGACACGCCCCGTGAGGCTCTGGATATCCTTCTCAGTCTTCGATGCCTCGTTGGCTGATCATGAAGCCAAGGAATTTGCCCGAGGAGACGCCGAGGGCACATTTACTTGGGTTGAGCCGCATGTTGTACTTCTTTAGGATGCTGAACATGAGGGAGAGGTTGTGGAGGTGAGAATCGGCCGTTTTGCTCTTGACCAGCATGTCGTCCACATAAACCTCCATCGAGGTGCCGATGAGTTAAGAGAAGATTTTGTTGACCAGGCGCTGGTAGGTTGCCCCAGCGTTCTTCAAGCCGAATGGCATGACTTTGTAGCAGTAAAGTCCTTTGTCAGTGATGAATGCCGTATGTTCGCGATCGGCGGGCTCATGAATATCTGGTTGTAGCCTCAGTATGCGTCCATAAAGCTAAGAAGTTCATGGCCTGCTGTTGCGTCTACCATCTGGTCGATCCTTGGCAAAGGAAAACTATCTTTAGGGCAAGCCTTGTTTAAACCGGTATAGTCCTGACACATTCGCCAGGCACCGTTCTGAACTTTTTGACCAGCACAGAATTGGCCAGCCAAATTGGGTAAGTGACTTCCTGGATGAAGCCGATCGTTCGAGTTTTCTCCACCTCAATTCTCATTGCTTCATACCGTTCGGTATCATAGGCCCGTCGTTTTGCCTGATGGGTTTGAAAGTGGGGCAGATGCTCAGTTTGTGGCTGATGACGCTCGGGGCGATGCCAGGCATGTCATCGTACGACCAAGCGAAGACTTCTGTATTGGCACGCAAGAAAGCAATGAAATCGGTACGCAGTGCTGCGCTCAAAGTGGTGCCGATTCGGACCTGTCCTTGGTCGGGTTGTGCCTCGAGAGGGTGACCGATTCCAGATCCTCAGCTGGTTGTGCCTCTGGTGTGACGGCCTCATCCCTGGGATCATCCGGTTTGTCCGCCCTCCACCGCTCGGCATAGTAACATTGGCAGCTACCGAATATGTTTCGCGAGGCGTGGCTCGTGCCGAATCTCTCAGTTGCTGAAACGTAACATGTCCGTGCACTCAACTGATCCCCTCGCACTTGGCCTACCCCAGCGTGGGGTGGGGAACTGAGGAGGAGCATGTGTGGTGACAGCATGGCTTTCATTCTCGTGAGCGCCGATCCTGCCGATGATGGCATTATACGCCGTTGGGCAATCGACCATCAAAAAGTGAGTATAGATGACCGAACGCCTGGGAATGGTGCCGACCGCGGACGGAAGCGGGATCCTGCTGATTGGTTCGATCACGTCACCAAGAAGCTTAGGAGGGGGGTGATGTCTTTGTTCAGAAGCTGCGGATCTATGCCGAGGGCATTGGAAGCGTCGGCCAATAGTACATTGACCGAACTGCCGGTGTCGAATGAGGATTCGGCCCACATCGAAGTCCAGAGATATCGGCTCGTATGATAATAGGATCGGAATGGGGGAAGATGATGCCTCGTTCCTCCTCTTCGGAAAAGGTGATAGGTTCCCAGCCGATTCGCCGGGTTTTGTCGTGGCGTCCTCCCGCCACGCTAAGGATTTGGGGTGCCGAACGGCACGGACATAGTCTTTCACCGATCGGCTGCTGGTTCGGTGAGGGAGCCCCGCCGCTGATCATATTGATCTGCCGATTGGATGGTTTGTCCGATGATGGTTTAGTGGCCAAATACTGATCCAGCTTGCCGTCGTTAATGAGGCGTTCCACAACTTTACGAAGTGCGATACACGATTCGGTGTCGTGGCCATTGTATTGATGATATCGGCAGAACACACCGGTGTCCTTCTCGCTCTCCCGAGGAAGCTTGCGATTGTTTGGTTTCGGTATCACATCCCCTTCGGTTCAGGAGAACATGCTCATAAGTAGTGTTGACCAAAGTGAAGATTTCCTCTGGCCGATTCCTCTTCGGATCGCCGAGGTCGTTTCGTCTGCCAGGAATCCTTGCCCTTCTTGTTGCCGTCTTGCCGATCTCGGAAGTGGTCCTTCCGCTTGTTTCGTGGCGTGGAAAAAGCGGGGGTGCCGTTCGGTCAGGGGCCTGATTCGTCGTCCAATCCGCCGGAATCGGTCATAGTGTTGTGTTGAAGGCTGATCGGTCGGTACCGTTTTGTTTGGTAGGGCCGAAGCGGATCCTTTGGAATTGAAGTGCTCGGCTTTGGCGTGGATAGCTGCCTGTTTCATTAATTCGGAGTAGGTGGTCCAATTCCTCCTGTGGACCAGATGGCGAAACTGAGACGATCGAAGGCCACTTTTGAAGGCACCGAAGGCTGCCCTGTCGTTCAGTTCCGGACATCGGGAGTACTCATGGCTGAACCTAGCTGCATACTCTCATAGAGGCTCATCGTCTTGTTGCCGAACGTATGAGATCATCGGCAGAATATAGGCGATCGGTCTGAATCATAAAGTGGTTGAGGAAGGTTTGCTTCAATTCATCGAAGAGTCAACAGTCCTGGCTCCATTCGATAGAACCAATTCAGAGCAGCTCCAAGTCAGGGTTGAAGGAAAAAGTAAACACTGGCCTTCGTCTGTCGATGCTTTGCAACCTAACGCAGATTGGAAGGTATGAATGTGAGTAACGGGATCTTCCACCCCAGAATAGAACGATATTCGGAGATGCCTGGACTTCCTTTTTCGTGCCTGAAGGTCCGAATGCGATGGGTGAACGATCCTGGTTGTACCGTTCCCCATGTTGGTGTCCCGGCCTGGTTCTGTTCCTTCTCAATGCGATTCATCTTCTCAGAGTAGACGAATGGTAGGATCGGTCGAAGGAAGATCGTCGCTGAAGGGCTCCCTAGTCTCTTCTCCGCGCCCTGGCCAGTGTGATGGCTCTGGAGATTCTGACCTACCGTTCGACTGGGGCTCCTTTCGTAGCCTCCGAACGCTGATTGTGTCCACGACTCGTTTGGTTGTGCTCCTTTGAACGTCCTGCCGATCGGCGTGAAGTCGTGGTCCCTGGTGAAGTTGGAACATAGTCTGATTCGTCTGTTTCTTCCAGACCGATCACGTCGTATCTTCGACGCACAGGGGATTTGGTCCAAGTGCCTCCAGACGTGGATCGTTGAGGTTTGCGTGGGTCGAGATGGGTGAAGGCTGTCGTTCCTTGCGCCGATCGTTGATCCTATCACGACAATCGGAGTAAACTTGGTATTCCGGTCGGCGCTCCTTTAGGGAGGGTCGAACAGCCTTCGGGAAGCGAGAGGCATGCCTGCAGCTTGCTGTTTCCCTCTGTCTTGAGCACTAGGCTTTCGCACGCTTTTAAACGACTTCTCTTGCCGAAACTGCACGGTTCGTCTCAGACCGTTCTCCAGTTGGGTGGAGTGTGTTTGTTGGTCATGCAGTTGCCTCTGGGTTTCATCAAGCTTGGAGGTAAGGATATTGCCTGTGCTCCTGCATTCTTGCCATTTCCTGCTGTAGAGTTTCCATGCGAGCTTCCAAGTGGTCGGTCGAGCAGGTATCCCTGTCCGCGGCGTCTGATGCAAAGGAGCTAGGCTTGGCTCGCTGCCGAGGCCGAGAATAGGGCCATCGGTAGGGAGGACCGAAGACGGATTCATTTTTTGGTCCCAGAGCTTTTGAGATATGGGTTAATCGATAAGTGATTCCCACGGCGCGCCATCTGTTGGCACTAAAAACTTGAACAGATAGAGATGAGTGCAACTTACAAGTGATGAGGACGATCTGGCAGATCGATTGGGTGATAGATCCAGATTCTTCTTGCCCTTGGATGTAGATCCTGAATAGAAGGGAGTTGAGACTCGTAAGGTATATGGAACCGATGTGGAACCAGCCTAAGACCCTCCGATGCCAAAGTAAGTTTATTTCTAAGAGCTTTTGCTGTTGACCATATAAAAGTACAAAAGTCAAGCTGAAAAGTCTTACCTCTGTACCTGTGGTGAAGGGGCCTATTTATAAGGGGCATTTTGTGTGCTCTTAGTACTCACTTTCGATGTGGGACTCGTGGGAGGGCCCTATGAGGTTGACACGAGTCTTTAGATATTTCGGGCGGGTACTTCGAGGTTGATTCTCTAGAATCGGAGCGCGTGCCGATTCCAGGCAATGTTGAGACTAGTGAACATTTGTGACTTTGAGACAATGTCATCGGTAGCCGATGCCGATTGATCGAGGCCTTGGGTGAGATCGTCTAATCCACGTGTCGTTGGATGAGTGGAGGGTAGAATATGGTACAAACAAGACCCGTTGGCAGCCACTAACTTTTAAACATTCAAGAAATGCCAAAATTTAAAAAATAAATTTTGCCATATCAGATAATAGAAATCATGGTACTATATGCTAAATTACAATCTATGCCACATACACCTCACATTAATGTTTTTATCCTTCATATTTTGTTTTTTGATTTATTATTCACATAGCATGCCATATTAACTCCTTGTTGTAAATGTAAGTTGTTTTTCCGAAATGACAGACCATGATGATTTCTTGCATACTAATAATTCCTCTTTTTTGGGTTGTTCATTCCTCTAATAACTACAAATTATTTGATACAATAATGCTAGGCAGGCAGCAAGTGGCGGATCTAACAAGTGGCGAGTGAAGTTGGAGAAACAGGAACATAGAGAGAAGCTCAGTTGAAAACCGCATTAGAGCGAGCCAGTACAATACAAAAATTAAACGTTTAAAAAACTATTGAACCGTTGGTATTAACATTGGGAGCAAAAACATAAAACAACTTGCAAGTTGGAGAATCAAAAACATTGGGAGAATAAACTCTGAACCGAAGAAAACTGGATTAGGAGCATTTTAAAAACAATTGGACCGTTGGTGGAGTAACACTGGGCGCAAAACATATAAACAACTTGCAAGTTGGAGAATAAATTTTGACCGAAGAAAACTGGATTAGGAACATTTTAAAAACAATTGGACCGTTGGTGGTAACATGTTAAAACGGTCAAATTAGTAAAATAAAAAGAAAAAGGAAAAACAAAATAATGTTACCGTCGTAAAATTTGTTATAAAAACCAGAGCTGGCATGGCAGTGAGGATTATTACTTCACCGAGCATTTTTCAGTCTTGCCACTTGCTTTCAAGCGCTGCTTGCTTAGATCATATTTCCTGGTTGTTTGGTCAAGAATCATATACTTCCCAGCTGTGCCATTTGGATTTCATATTGTCCCTTTCGTTTTTCTACCACCTTTCAGTTTCTGACTCCAACATTACATCAATGGCTGAAGCACTCGTTTCCGTGGTCCTGAGAACAGTTGGTCGTGAATGTTGACAGAGAAGTTGAAAATCTCATCTTCCATTTCAATGCTATTCAAGCTGTGCTCCAGGATGCAGAGGAGAGGCAGGTGAAGGAGAAGAGCGTCAGAACCTGGCTAGAGAATTCTGGAGGATGTGTCGTACGACATAAACGACGTGTTGGATGAGTGGAACACTGAAATTCTCAAGCACCAAATTGAGAAAGAAGAAGAGAAAGAAGGTAAAAATGTTGCCCTTACAAAAAGAACGGTATGCTTCTTCATTCCTTCCCCCAGCGTTTGTTTTGGTTCAATTGGTAAGGTAATTATGCGTCGTGACATTGCTATGAGAATAAAGGAAATAAATGAAAAGTTAACTGAGATAGCCAATTTAAGAGAAAAGTATAAGTTTCATGAGAACACAATTAGAGCCACTGAGAAACTTGAACATGTTGAAACTTCTTCTTTTGTCGAAGTGTCTAGTATAATTGGTCGTGAAGAGGAGAAAAATAGATTAATGAGCATGTTGTTAAGTGAGAGTAGTCAACAAGGGCTAGAGAAGAGCCCATTTGTGATCCCCATTGTGGGGATGGGAGGATTAGGAAAAACTGTCTTTGCCCAGTTAGTCTATAATGATGAAAATATAAAAACTCATTTTGACACTAGAATATGGGTTTGTGTATCAGACCCTTTTTGAAGAGATCAAGATTGCCAAAGCCATTGTTGAAGTGCTAAACAATGGTGATGATCGAATTCATTCAACTAGTTTGCAACCTTTGTTGGAATGTATAAATGAATATATTAGTGGTAAGAAGTTTTTCCTTGTTCTAGATGATGTGTGGAAGTGCTAAACAATGGTGATGATCGAATTCATTCAACTAGTTTGCAACCTTTGTTGGAATGTATAAATGAATATCAGGGCGGGCCCTAACATTTTGGTGGCCCATGGCCAAAAATTAAATGAGGCCCTTAGATATAGGGCTCGTCAATGGGCCGGGCCGGGCTTGCCCGGCCTAAATTTCATGGGCTTGGGCCGGGCTTTAAAGAGGAGAGAAAAATCTCGGGCCGGGCCGGGTTTTTTTAGAAAATTCAAAGCCCAAGCCCATCTCATGAGTCGGGCTTGAAAAAGCCCGTAAAGCGGGCCGGGCCAAAATGGGCCTAAAAAATAATAAGTGTAAAAAAAAATAAAAAAATTATGCTACAACAAAATTGAAAATTTAAATTTATGTATGCAACTAAGGCAATTGAAAATTTAAATTTAAATAAAGAGTTGGAACCCGATCTCCAACTAAGGCAATTCTGAATTTCTTGTTTCGCTTTGCTTTTATTACCTGTAATTCTTTCTTTCTTTCTTTTACTTGTTTATGTATTTAATTTGTTGTTAAGTTTGGGAAGTAGTTTGCTTCATGATTGCACACATGGAAATTTGGCTCAAATACTTATTCATTTCATAAACATGTGATTACATACACAGATCCTCAGCCACCTGAGGCATCATACTAATTGCCTCTATTTTCTCTTATTTGTAGAATCTGCAAAAGCTCTGCATGATCATTGTTTCTCTTCCACAGTGCTTCTACTTGCTGGTTGGCACGGAGAGCCGCTTTTGCAAATCCGCCACCTGAGCCTTCAAAGAGGCTACTTCCTCGGTTCAAACTGCGCAATCTTGCGTCCTCGCCAGTAACCTTATTCCCAAATTTGTAGCCGAGGCCGCATAGTGCATGGTCAGCGTGTGGGTCTCCTCTACCGCAACCCTCTCAGGCCTATGTGCTATTTGCCAATGCTCCGCCGGTGTGAGCTGAGTGCCAATCATGCCACCCAGTCGCATTGCCCTGTTCGGTATTGCCTCAACAAAGGTTGAGGCCGACCCAGGATGATATGTGGAGTTTGGGAAGACAGAGTGAGGAGGAGCACTTACTTGAGCCAGCCCTGATGGCGCAAGGGCCAACTCCAGATTTAGATCATTGAGGGAAGTGGGTGAGGTTGCCATTGTGATTTGTTGATGCTTTACTCTTAACGTGTTTTCTGCTTAGAACTCACTTGGAAAATGGTTAGCTGTGCTGTTTCAGAGACGAGACGGGTTAAATAGAGGCAATGTTGAACGTGTTTTCTGTGTTTTCTGCTTTCACTTTCACTTTCACTTTCACTTTCACCTTCACTTTCACTTTCACTTTCACTTTCACTTTCCGTGTTTTCTGCTTTCACCTTCCCTTTCCAGCCTAGAACTCAATTTTGGGAGGAGATAAAAAGATTCCATTACGATGCCGGTACTACAATTTTAAGGAATTAAATTCAGGTTGATGGTATTGGTGTTTGCGCTTAAACACACAAGTTTTTGTACCTGAAAACTAAAAAGCCCTAAATTCGGGGGAAAAGTTTAATATATTAATCTAAATCAAAGGCATAAAGCCCTACAATTGTAATGATTTTGTTTTTTGTTTTTGTTTTAAATTTGTATGGTAATGATTTTTAAAAATATTGACAGTTGTCTGCCTTCAACTTCGCTTTGGATGCTTTCCCCTTCCCTTCCCCTTCCCCCTTCAGCAATCCGACGGCTACTTTTCTTTAGAAAAAAGAAAGAGCATGATCGGTTCATAATTGTATATTATTTCTTACCCTTTTAGCTTATGATGTGGTTATGTTTTTGAGTTAAACTTGTGCTTTTAATTTGTTTTGTGTTTGTTTCAGTGTTTTAAGTTTGAGACTCAATAAATGCATTTTGGAGACAAATTAGCTCAAAACAGTGTCTGCAGATCAGTCAACTTCACGGATTGGACTGTACTTACTCAAGAAGAACCAGATAATGACCCATACATCATTGGAAAGATACGGAAGTCTAGTTTCTGTAGAATTTTACGGTTCATGATTCCGAGTCTTCTAGAGAAAGTTATACATGTTTTGGCAACTTAAGGTCAAATTCGGCAGCATCTGCGTTACTGGGCCAAAAATCACATTTGAAGGTCTTTCCGATTTTTCCTTGAGCTGGGCTGCATATGCTTGGAAAGATAAGACACATAGCTTGGAGATCCATATTTTTGCAGATTTTTCAGAATGGATGAACAAGCCCAAAACGAGCCCACAAGCTGGCTGCAATGCATTGTCATGCATGACATATGCATGATGAATTGTTGTTGATTGTGGGAAAGTTTGGTGAAGCATATTCAATTCTTATTTTTGTGTGGAATTTTGCAGCACCCAAATGAGCCAAAAGATGATGAAGTGGGAGTTGCAACACTAAGCCTAAAGACAAGAGGAATTGTTTTCAAATGCAATAGTGTGTTAGGTGAATTAAGTGTTGAAGTTAGTGTGTTTAGAAAATTCAATTGTATAATTCAGATTTTTCACTTCCCTTAGGCCTATAAATAGGGAAGTTCTCTAAGTTTGTAAACACACCCCAAGGGGGGGAGCTCTCAAGCACCTCTCTAGAGCTCCCTTCCCTTCTCTCCCTCAAATTCTCTTAGTTTCCCTTTGTAGTTCTCAATTGTTGTAATAAGATCATTCTACTAAATTTTCTTTCTTCTAAATTCTCAAACATCTCTCTATTCTCTTTCAAAGTTCTCCATGCTCTAAAATGTTTCCCAAACACATTTCCCTTCTCTTCCAAATTCCCATGTTCCCAAACACTTTCTCTTCCAAAATTCTCAAAGTTCCCAAACACCACTTTCCTTACTTTCTCCTCTCTTCTCCAAACACTTCTCCCATTCCTTCATTAAATTCTCAAAGTTCTTAAACACTTTTCTCTTCCCTCCAAAAAATGTCCATGTTCTCAAATGTTGTACAAAACATTTTTCCTTCTTTTGTTTTCATTTTTTGTTTTGTGTAGGAAAACCGAATTGGATCATTCAATCACCAATCCCTGTGGAATCGACCTCGCACTTACATACGCTAAACTACCAACGGTTCGTGCACTTGCGAGTATCACAAGTTGAGGATGCAGTTGAACCCATTTTGGTGCAGCTAAATCTACGCAACGAGAGCATTGGATGCCATTATAATTAGTGCAATCAAATATACAGTATACTCAATTATTCCCTTCCCCTTTCCCCTTCCCTTCCCCTTCACCCACACTTTCTGCTTTAATTTTCTCCTTCCCTTCCCCTTCCCCTTCACCCAAATTCAAAAAAACCATGACTGGTTCTCGTTCTCCCTGTGGAGCCTGCAAGTTCTTAAGAAGAAAATGTGTGATAGGGTGTATTTTTGAGCCTTATTTCTCCTATGAAAAGGGAGCTACCCATTTTTCTGCCATCCATAAGGTTTTTGGCGCAAGCAATGTGTCGAATCTTTTAGCTCACCTTCCGTTGAGCGATCGATGTGAGGCCGCAACGACGATATGGCATGAAGCTGAAGCCAGACTTCAAGATCCCATATATGGCTGTGTTTCACATATTATTGCTCTCAAACAGCAGGTTAATCATTTAGTACCCTTTGTATGTTCAGATTGTATGTTGTAGAAAATGATGAGTATATGCTTTTGGTTTGAACTTTTCAGGTGGTCAACTTACAAGCACAGTTAGCTTTCCTCAAGGATCAAGCATATGCTGTAGCAAACCCTAATGATCAGAGTGCACACGACTTACAGCCCTATATGGAGGAATGTGACCTGATTAATGAAATTCCAGAGTGCTCTAACTACGAGGACCTTGTGACAAGCCTCACATTAATGAGAGCCAATGAAATTCCAGAGTGCTCTAATGCTCAATCAAGCTGGAGGAAATGTTAGTTTCAAGTGTCATTGTCAAAGGAGGTGAGATTAGGTGTTTGTGCATAATAATCTCCGTCTTCTATCAAGAAAGATGTCGGTTTATACTATGAACTTGGAGATGGATTTGATACTATGAACTTGGAGAATGCAGGTGTATTAATTATTATGGTGTATACTAGATCATTTATGTAAAGATATTTGTCTTTTTTTTTCATAAATATGAGGCCTATTTTGATGTGTTTTTATATTTCCTCTTTTTTTCATAGTTCTCTATTTGAACGAAAATTAAATTGACCAAAAAAAAATCTCATGTGCATTTGGTGAAAGTGAAAGTGAAAGTGAAAGTTAAAAAATATATCGCAAATAAGATTTTAGTAATTTTAATTTTGAAAAACTTCTTTCTTGATGCCACAGTTCCTGGAGAGTCATTATAATTCTATAAGCAATTGAGACATTTGGAAAACAATCCACAACTTTTACAAACTCAAGATTTCTACAACATTCACGCAAATAAAAAGGGTAATATATTTTTTTTTATGAAAAGAAAATGGTAATATATTATATATTGACAAATAAAAAGGGAGGAGAACAACACGGTGGGAAAGGGACAATTTTTTTGGAAGCAGAAATGCTTTTTATGGGCAAAGACAAAGAACAGAGCATGGGATGGGAGAGGGAATATATTGACAACTAAAAAGAGAGGAGAACACGGTGGGAAAGGGACAAACTTTTTGAAAGCAGAATAGCTTTTTATGGGCAAAGAGAAAATGTGTTGGAAATAGGAATATGTGTGTTTTTTTTTTTTTTTTTTTTTAAAGTTTGGGCTCTGTAATATAAAAAAAAAATTTTGAGGCCCCAAAAATTAGAGGCCCTTGGCCGTCGCCCTCGCGCCCAGGCCCAAGGCCGGCCCTGATGAATATATTAGTGGTAAGAAGTTTTTCCTTGTTCTAGATGATGTGTGGAATCCAACCATTAGTAATTGGGAACCATGCGAAAAGAGACGGTTGCTACTGTGATGGGAGCAACGCTCGATCACGTAATCCATTTGAACATCTTGAGTGATCAAGATTGTTTGCAATTATTCAATAAAATTGCATTCTTTAACGGAGAAAGAGATGATAAGCTTGAAGATATTAGGAGAAAAATTGTAAAAAAGTGCAATGGTTTGCCTCTTGCTGCAAAGACCTTAGCTAGTCTCATGCAATATAAGAAAACCAGAAAAGAATGGGTAGATGTTTTGGATAATAAGATATGGGAGTTAGAAGAAGTTGAACAACAGGTTTTTCGATCACTATTCCTAAGTTATTATGAGTTGAGTCGGGCAGTTAGACGTTGTCTTTTATATTGTGCCACTTTTCCAAAAGATTATATGTTTCAGAAAAACGATTTGATTGAGTGTTGGATGTCACAAGAATATCTTAGTATGAAAGGTGATAAGGAAAAAGAAAGAATCATAGGCCAAAATTACTTTGATAACTTAGTGATGCGTTCTGTTTTCCAAGATTTTGATAAAAACAGTGTGGGTGATGATATTATAGGCTGCAAAATGCATGATGTGCATGACTTTGTACAGTTTCTCACCAAAAATGAATATTTTATTATGGAGGTGGCGGAAAGTTGCAAAGAGAAAAATATAGTAGTCCATAATAAGGTTCGTCATTTGAACATAATGTCAACATGCAATGATTCATTTCCTGTTTCAATCTTCGATTGCAAAGGATTACGGACCATGGTAATTTCTACTAGGAAACTTCCTCCGTTACCCTCGGACTCATTTTCAAAATTGAAACGCATTAGAACATTAAAGTTGAAAAAAAAAACTCAATCAAAGAAGTTCCCGAAAGTATTGGTGGACTAGTACATTTGCGGTATCTCGATTTAAGTGACAATGAGGAATTGAAAGAATTACCTGATTCTGTGGGTAATTTATTCAATCTGGAAACATTGTGTCTAATTTTGTGCCGTGGACTCAGGGAACTACCGGTGAGCTTAAGAAAGTTGGTTAACTTAAAGCATCTTCATAATTGGGGGTGCAATGATCTAAAAGTACCAAAAGAGATTGGAAGATTAAGAAATCTACAAATCTTAGATAGCTTGTATCTTCGAGGGGATGATGAAGGAATTTTCAAATTGGGGGATTTGGGAAACTTGGAGCTTCAAGGGAGCCTTTGGATAGTAAACTTGACGTCAGCGAGAGATGGGAGAGAGGCTAAAAATGCAGAGTTGGGGAACAAGAAGAACCTGCTTCATTTGGATCTACAATTTCAGCCCTTCATTGTAGGTGGGCCGGATTTAAAGGTTGGAGAAATACTGAATGCCCTACAAGTGCATACAAATCTGGAGTCATTGGGTATCCATCAATACCACAGTACCACCCTGTGTCCCAGTTGGATGATGAACTGTCATAATCTGAGAAGGCTTTCATTCCATAGTGTTCCATTTTGTGGGGTTTTGGCTCCTCTGGGGAAACTCCAGTCCCTTGAATATTTAGTGATAGCTTGGATGAAGAGTGTGAAAAAGGAGGGAGTTGAATTTTTGGGAATAACAGGCGAAACACCGCAAACATTAATAAAGTCGTTTCCGAAATTGAAACAACTCCGACTTCAAGAAATGACCCGGTGGGAAGAATGGGAAGGAGTAGAAGAAGAGGATTCTAAAATTACAATAATGCCATCTCTTTTGGAGTTAGAAATCAGGGGCTGCAATGAGCTGAAAGCACTGCCAAACTTCATATGGAAGACCCCGCTGCGGGAATTGAGCATCTCGGGTGGTTCGACTCCTGCACAATGGTTCGAGACGGAGTGGGTGAAAAAGGCGTCTCAAGTCCAAAACATCAAAATTGATGGCAAGTTTGAGAAAAAAGACGGACAAGTTTCAATGGAGGAGGATTGATGATGGGCCAAGGCGTCTGCCTATCAGTATCTGATCCACCTCTTGGGCTAAAATGGTAATTTTGAACACCTTCCTTGTAATTCTTTAATTTTATTTAAGTTTCTAGTTGCTACCATCTTCAGATTTACTTATTTTCTTTAATTTTATATATCCAGCTTAATTCTATGAGAAGAAGAAATGATGCAGTTCGTAGCTTCGGTTACTGTCATTAACTTGGACAGAGTCAGAGTGTCATGAGATCCATACAAGACTTGTTCATCTCCAAGGTATCTTAATTTGCCTCAAATTGTACAAATTACTTCAGTTTCTTAATGCACCTGCAAAACATTTTTGCAGAAGCAGCAGATTTGCGAATTGTGCTAGGATGATTGCATCTCAATTAAGAGGCGCATGTGGAGTTGATTTGATCACTTTGCTCAAACAAAGAATTGACGTTGCTAAAGCAAACAAGTTATAGTTTGCTCAATCAAGAAAAGTGCTGCAGAAAAGCCAATGAGCGGATGCATAGATGCTCCAGCGACATTTTCCAGTCTAGAGGGCACGATTTCATGATGTTGAAAAGCCGCTCCAGCCACGCCAACGAAGTTTTTGTTTCTAAGTTGAATACTTGATTTTGGAGCTCTTTTCAGTCTTTCCACCCCTGTTTCTCTCTAGTTGTGTCTGGTAAGACCGCTACTACAGTGGATAGGATTGTGGAGGAGCAGAGGAGCCCATTTGTTGTGATCCCCGTTGTGGAGAATTAGGAAAAACTGCCTTTGCCCAATTAGTCTATATTATAATGATGAAAATATAAACACTCATTTTGACACTAGAATATGGGTCTGTGTAAATCAGACCCTTTTGAAGAGATCAAGATTGCTTGAAGCTTTAGATACAAAAAATGATAATCTAATTAATTCAACTAGTTTGCAACCTTTGTTGGAATGTATAAATGAATATATTAGTGGTAAAAAGTTTTTTCTTGTTCTAGATGAATATACTACCGACATACCACTATTTTGCCTATTTTCAGCGAATAATGTCATACCACGTGAAAGTGTTATCACACATCCGTCATAGCGTTATTGGCTGGAAATAGCAAAATAGCGTTATTGGCTGAAAATAAACGCGTTGAAATTTTAATTTTAAAAAAAAATACAAACCCACAAAACTCAGCCAGATCGTGTGAAGAGCAGTTCCTTTCAGTTTTCACCCCAATATCATACCTCGATCAAGCATCTGTTCATTTCAGTTGCAGAAAACTTTTTCTTCGGTGCTCTCCTCTTCTTCTTTGCTTTCCTCCTCTCTTTTTTTGGTCTTTTGTTTTCTGATGCTGTATGAACTCAAGACAAGAGGAAGGGGGAAAATGGAGAAATTAATTGCTCAATTGTTTTGAGTGTTTCAATCACCAATTACAGGTACGTGCTCTCATCTTCTTCTCTGTTTTTCTCCATTTCAATGATGATTTGGGCAATTTCATCTGTTTATTTAGGAATTTTGTGCTAGGAAGTCCAGTGAAGCTTCGCATTGTCTTCGATTTTTCTGAAGCTACTTGGCATCATGTTGGTTGAAAATTAAATTCTTCAGTATGTTTAGGATTTCTATATCCATTCACTCTTGATTTGGTTTTGGTTTTGATTTTGATTTTGATTTTTACTTCTATTTTGAATATTATACTGTCGCGTAGTTTTGAGATTTTTCTTTTGTTTGAACTTTGCAGTGAATGCGTGCTTGGAAATGGAGAGGAACTCAATTCCATAAATAAATATTTCGGGGGTTCTTTGAGTTGTTGATATTTTAGTTGTCTCTGGCTCCGAAATCGAGCTCGTTACCCGCGATGGCGTACAAACAACTCGCAAGCTCCCTCATCTTCTCCATGACCAAGGTAAGCTCTCATCCAAACTTTATTTCCTTCAAAATTAATGTCTCCGTACAATTGGGAACCAAATATAGCTGTGTTAGATTGTATGATGATGATGTTAGTGTATGTTGATTCTGTTGGCATTTTGGTTGCAGATACTGATGATGACAACTACAGGCCTTCAAAGAGGGCGAGGGTTGATTTCAGGACTCCAAGAAACTACAACGATAATGATGGAATGCAGAGTTCACCGGGAAGATCACAACGCGGAAACTTTAGAGAGGATGTCCCAATGACTGACTAGACTGATGATGATGGCTATGAGGTTTAGTTATACAAATCATGCTTCTGACTTGGATGACCTTTTACATGAATTTCTTGAGTAAATTTCTTCAAACTTTTCTCATTTTACATGAATTTCATGTGCAGGATGATGATGACCAAGAAGCCAAGTTTGAGATGTATCGTGTTCAGGGAACACTCAGGGAGTGGGTTACTAGAGATGAAGTGCGAAGATTTATAGCCAAGAAGTTCAAAGAATTTCTGCTCACCTTTGTGAAGAAGGGTTCTTCTGACATTGAATACGTGCGCCTCATTAATGAGATGGTATTAGGTAAGGGCTTAGCTTTATTTAACCGGCTCTTATGCTCTGTTAACTGTACATTGGCCATTTGTACTTTTTATCTCAATGTGTTGTGCAAGTAGCAAGCTGCAAGGTACATAATGCCTCGGATCTTTAATTTGAATTTTGAATCAATTCACTGTTGCATTTTGTAGCCAATAAGTGTAGTCTGGAGATTGATTACAACAATTCATCGGTACTCATCCCAATATTGCCATTTGGTTGGCTGATGCTCCCCAGTCTGTCCTGGAAGTCATGGAAGATGTTGCCAAGAATGTGGTGTTTAGTTTACACCCCAATTACAAATGTATCCATCAAAAGATCTACGTTAAGATAACCAACTTACCTGTTTACGATCAGATTCGCAACATTCGGTATTGTGGAGATTATTTTTTTTGCTACATCTTTCCTACCTTTTTCCGTTGAGGTGTAAATGTCATCCTGCTCTTATGGTGTGCAGGCAGATCCATTTGAATACCATGATTCGTATTGGAGGCGTTGTGACCCGACGCTCTGGGGTCTTTCCCCAATTGCAACAAGTAAAGTACGATTGCAATAAATGAGGGGCAATCTTGGGGCCATTCTTTCAAAACTCTTATTCAGAAGTTAAAGTTGGTTCTTGCCCTGAATGCCAATCAAAAGGACCATTCAGTGTCAATATTGAGCAAGTGAGTTTTACAAATTTACATACATTTGCCTTCAGTTTTCTTTTTGGCTGGAAAAATCTGAAGAGAAGAAAGGGAATCAACATTGAATGTTGTGGAGGCTGTTATGGGAACTTATAATTAATATTGCACCTCAATTATGCTAGAAAAGGTTGAAAATGGTTTTTATTTTTCTTCGAGTTTTTGTTACTCCAGTATTATGTTTTTGGCTGCCTTTATATTATTGTATGGTTTCTGAGAAAAGGGATCAAATGAAAAAAAACAATTTTTAGTTTTAATTATCTGATAACCATTTCTCTTTCTGTTTAGTTTTAATCCGTATAGGCAGCAGTTCCTTTCAGTTTTTTTACGCTCTCATCTTCTTCTTCTTCACTTTTTGGGGTCCAGTCATTAGTTCAAGAACTCGAAGTCCAGAGTTGCTTCAATGAAAACTTTAATATCTTTATGGTTGTATAGTTTATTAATTAATTATTGGAAAAAATAAAAAGTAAGAAATATACCAAATAGAAATTGTAATTATTTTTAATAAATCTAATACACAAAAAAGGATTTAAGCCTCGTCAAATACGTAATAAAAAAATAGGTATAAACTGAAGTTGATTGGATATATGATGGGCTCCATTGTACTTTTAGATGCTGTTGATAGTCAATCTTAGTTTGTCATGAATCCTGTTAGAATGGTGATAATAGCCTATTGTCACGGCTTCGTATGTAACAAAACCCAAATTAGTAACTGCAGCGTGACTAGCCTTTAGTCACCAAAAAATAGTAACAACTGTTGAATTTTTTTTTTTTTTTTGTTGTAGTGTCTTATTTTTGTGAGAATATAATTTATTTAAAAGCTGAATTCTGATTAACCTTTGAATTTTATCAACTGGCCAGAGTTTGAAATTCTGCACCACTTAGTTTAAAACAAACCCCTTCTTCAAATTATTAAAAGTGCAACGTTATAATATCGAATT
Source organism: Prunus fruticosa (assembly GCA_018703695.1). NCBI lineage: Eukaryota > Viridiplantae > Streptophyta > Magnoliopsida > Rosales > Rosaceae > Prunus > Prunus fruticosa. The sequence goes on along the minus strand of CM031918.1, from coordinate 18,614,787 downwards.
TCGTTAGGGTGTGACATTCTTAATTACGCCTCCATTTTGAAGTGTGACAAAACATTAACATTAACCTATCAGGCGCAAAATCAAATAAAACTTAGTCGGTTTAATTTTCAGACTATATATACAATGTGATACACAAATGGAAATGCAAAACAACGATAAAAATATCTTATATTAATTAACTTATATCATCCCTAAAAACATTGAAATCTCTCTGTATGTTTGGATATGGAACACATAAATTAACTTAAGGCACATATCCTCGGCTCTCCTGGTACTTATCATACTCTTCCATGGTGTTGAACTCATTGGAGTTCTCCCTGTTACCATTATAACCCTCAATGTTTCTAGTGCTTCCTCTCCCTGCTTCGTAATTTTCATTGAAATTTTGGTTGATCACATCATGATAGTACCTACCATTTTCCAAAAACCTTGTGTCACTCATCCCTTGCTGTGCATTAATCTCACGGTTTTCCCCGCCATTGCCGCCCTTGTAATTGTTCGTTTTTGTGTAGCCATTGCCATTAATGTAGTTGTTGTTGTTGACATAGTTGGTCTTGTAGCCATTACCATTAACGTAGTTGTTGTTGTTGACATAGTTGGTCTTGTAGCCATTGTTGTTGTACAAGTTGGTGCTTTCATAATTACCTGTGCGATCAAAGCTTTCACCGCTTAGTTCTTCAGCCAAAATTTCATCTTCAACATCAATGGTGGTTGGTGTCTCCTCCGTGGAAGGGGATTTGCCCGAGCCAAGGCCATACAAGGCGCCATTGTTGCGGTGCTCTTTCTCGGAGTAACTTGGTGCTGGTGCCGGCACGTCTGCTAGTTCTGGTGCCTCTGCTGCTGGTGACGGTGCTGGTGTTGGCACTTCTGCGATAGAGGTACTGATTGTTGGCTCGTTAACATTCTTGTTGTTGTTGTAGTGGGTGACTTTGCTGAAGAACACGCTCTCTCTAGCTTGAATATTTTCGAAGGAGGAGAAAATGAGCACTAGAAGGAAGAAAAATGAGAGTGGTTTTGCAAAGGGAGCCATTGTTTGAGATTTGTTGGTGAATCAAAATGCTGGGTTTTCTAGGACTTATATGTACGTGCTTGCTCTCTATTTTTCTGTTTTTTCTTTTTGGTCTCCTTATTGGGCGAGCAATCATGCGTGGATTGAGGAAAGGAAGGGGGCTGTGGGGTTTGAAAAATAATGGCATATAGTGCACGCTGCATGTGCAATCCATGAGAATGTCTAGCTAACACCTTTATTGTCAAAACACTGTCTTAGTCAAAGGGGTGGCATTTTCTTTATTTCTAGCTACTTCTGAAACGGATTTCTCTGTATCGATTTCTCTATATATACATGTGCTTCTCTATAAAATCACTTAAAATCACTTAAAGTGATCATGGAGAATAGAAATGATTCTCGTACTTTTTGGCCTATCTAAAATCATTCCCAAATGAGCCCTCAGTTAAGTAAAGGAAAAGTCAAAAACAAAAGGAAAAGGAAAAAGAAGTTGATAGGAGGTCCCATATAATTACCATTGCCCCATGAGTTCTGGCTTCTCTAGTAAGCATGTAGTTCGCTTGATGATTGTTTTTGGTTTTTCTTTTTATGTTTTGGCCTTTTTTTTCTCTTGCAAGTTAATTTTTTAAAGTTACCTCAACTACCAAGACTATTAGGGTTGATAATTGAGTAATGCTACTCTTACCACATTTATATATCATATTCTCATCACTTTATGTGACAGATAAGGTGGACAGCCACATCAATTAAAATTAATTTAACATTTTCTTTTCTTTTATGATTTATTGACATTTTTTAATTGATGTGGCTATCCACTTCATTTGCCGCATAAGGTGGTATGAGAATGTGGTAAGAGTAGCATTATTCTTGATAATTATCCCAAATGTTTATCAAAATGCTGAAAATATTGTCGAATAATGCTACTCTTACTACATTTGTATACCACATTCTCATATCACTATGTGGCAGATGAAGTGAACAACCACATCAATTAAAATTATTTAACATTTTAGGCCGTTGATGTTAAAAGTCAACTAATTTTCTCCTCCTTTAATTTCCTAGTTAATAATTCCCCTCATTTTCTCACTTGGTTTCCTTAATTGATAAACCGCAACTTTCCCAAGCCATGTTGTTGTGTATAAATAGAGTTTAGGCCCTATGAGATTCACTGAATAAGTAGATAATTTTTATGCTTTAACAATTCAATAATTAACCAAGGCAGTGAGGAGGGGCGAAAGCCATTCATCGGCCAGCAGCAGTGACCGTGGTCTCCCAAAATTTTAAGCACATGTATATATAAAAACATGACATCGCCTCTAAATATTGAAAAAAAAAACTCTCATATTTAGGTTTGTGGGTCCCCAAATATGTATGTAGTTTGTTCTTTATATTTTGGCCCTCCGAATTTAAAATCCTAATTTGGCTCGTGGCAATAAATCTATTTCTTGTACTCGAGTTCGATTTTTTTTCACGTACATTAAAGTAGTTAAAATATCTTATGATTAAAAAAAAAACAATTTTAAATTCAATTATCCACATCGCTGCAAAAAGCAAGAAGTGTCTTTTGATGTTTTTGCAAATATTTATCAACAAAAAGCATGGTATGCATCCATAATCTTTCATTTCTTTGTAAGCAATAAGGGACTATATTAGTGGCGCAATCACTGGACTGAAAATTGCAGCACGTCAGACATTGTGAATGCTTTTCTTTTAATGGCTCAAAACTTTTGACTTTTGATTTGCGAGTATGCTCCAGAAATGGTGGAGGGAAATGGTATGTGGAACTTGAGAATCGAAAGACTTCAACGGGTTTGGGTCATCAGTGGAGTTATGAAGGCCCATATAGTTCTTTGGACTTTAAGGGGTTTGTGTTTTCACCGGATCAGTGTCGAGCATATTTGTTTCTTTAGGCCTTAACCCTCATCTTGGGCTGTAGATATGCCTAAATTGGGCCCATATTGCCTGCTGTTAATTTTGACTTTGGTCCTACAACTCTTGGTTGACACTAATGGGAGTAGGGGGGTTTGAACGGAGGCTATAGGATGTATGGATAAATACTCTTAATTGCTTCAGCTATAAGTTCTTTACAAGTGCAACACATTAAGGGGGCATTTGATACACCATATTGGACTGGACAAGACTAAATTCAAAGACTGGCTTAGATTGGCTTGGACTTAGTCTTGTTCTAAGTTTGGTGTGTGCCTATACTAAGTGGCAAGATAATGTTATTTAACACTATCCTATATTTGTGTCATGCCCCCGATTTCAGAAATAAATAATATTCCTGAATTAGAGTGTGAATCATATCATAGTTATAAGAATAAAATCCAACAACCATGATATGATGAGAAATAGAGCCACAGATAATACCAATTCATTTAATATTATACAAAATCACAATCACAATAGCTCATAGTTAAATACACACTAATATCCTTATCAAACAATTGACTACTTACTAATATTACACAAATCAACAACAAAGGCCTAGTTGCTTGGTGGAAACCCACTTCCTTAAACTTCGTCTTGAATCCTACACAATTTGTTAGGGTGAGAGCATTCAAACCCCTCAAGGTCAGAGTTATCACAGTTAATCAAAGTTTCATGTGTCAACCAAGACAAAACCAATAAAATATGTATATGCAATGATGTCATGAACTTACTCCGTTCTAATTTCGCTAATTCATACCTTAGGGCACCAAGCCTACATGTCCCATCCCATGCATTTTTGTTTGGGCCCAAATTTGACACGCCAAAAACCAAAAACAAAGAGCCCACATCACTTCCTAGGCCGCTTGAGCAATTTCAGCCCATCAGCATGTCTAGTCCATTAAGCAAAGCAAACAGGCTAATATCAAGTGGCCCAAAGAACGTTAGGAAACCTGGGCCACAATGGAACAGTTTCGAGCCAAAGAAGGAATGGTTTTGACGGTTTGGATTAAAAAGAAACATGTCCACGTGACCCTTACTTGGGAAAGTCAATGAAATCGGCTCAAGATAAAATCTGAACATAGGCAGGTATAAAGAAGAACGCCTCTAAAAGAAAACTCTCCTGCCCAGAGGAGCAAATTCCGCTTAGTTTATCTAAGGATATTCTGATATTTTGGAGGAATGCCATTTTCGAGGATAAGCAGACTCTCCTTTTATAAAAGGAGATAAGCGGGAAACAGGGAGCTGTCCAAAAGCTCAGAGCCAGCCATCTCCAAACTCCAGACTCTTGCAGAAGCAGGTGGAATGGAAAAGCAAGCATGGCACCCCATCAAAAATACAGAAGCAGTCACCTCAAGAACTAATCGTTGAGTGCTTATTTGCCAGAAATTGGATGGAACCCCTGTTTTGTTTCAATTAAAAACTAGAAAGATCTTTTGATTACTTGCCGCCCACTCTCAGAAAACATTTCCTATATATACAAGAGAGGGTGACAGAGCTAAAGAACAACAATCAATCAACCAACCAAAAAACTCAGTCAAAAGACAAACACTCAAATGATCACTTGATCACAAAAATCCTAAACAAGTTCCAACAGACTCCAAGTCTTGAAATACTTCAAATCCAAAAGCTTTCCAAACAAGCTTGCAGAATCATCCTGTTTTCTCCCAGCAAAGGCAGTTTAGATCACTACCTCTGGTTTGAATCCCAGTTCACTAGTCAACAATAACGAGATTTCTCTCGTTACAAATTTGGTTCAAGCAAAAGCCAAGATAAGCAGAGTTTGAGTTTTCTCAAATATGAAAACCTCAACAAATTTATGAAGAGCCCGGCTCAAGCAGCACAGGTACTCCAGTACATCCCCAGCTCAAGTCCAGCCACTTCTGCCCCTTTCAGACTGGAGAAGTCCCAATTCTGCCCATCCAAAAGCCGTCCAGGGCTTGAAATAGATTAAAGCTCTGCCAAACTCAAGCTTTGGTATCGATTTACAGCCGAAGCCTAGCAGTTGAAGCTGTTCAGAGTCCAGTCCAGCCCAGGAGCAGAGGCAACTAACCAGGCATAAATGGAAGCACAGCCCTCCTTTTGTCCTCATATAGTTCAGTTTTCCCTTTTTGAGTCTTGTAAAGGGGAGTTTTGCCTGAAATTAGTTCAATCTGTTGTCAGTTTTTTGACCAAAACTACCGGTTTTTATACTGAGATAAATTGTAAAAGTCCTTACCAGTCTAAGGCATAGAAAAGAACTTACTTGGGAGATATTCCTCACCCAAATTCACAATCGTTTGGTCAAAGTCAGTAACTTGGGGCGCAAGTTATTTTTACTATAAGTCCGTTAGGGTTGAAAAATTGCTAACAGTGGCACGCTCGCACACTAAAGAAAGTTAATTTACTAACCAAAACATGGTCTTTGAATTAATGGGGAACTTTGCCCTATCATCTCAGGAAATAAATTAAAACGGGTGAACAATTTGGCACGCCCGGTGGGACTTCTCAGTATATATTCTGCGATACTTTGAAAGTATATGTATATTGGAGGTTCTAGCCAGAATCCACGTCGTACGATGGAGCGGGACCAAGCAGCATTTCGAGAAGGACCAGACTTAGAAGAAAGCGATGCTAGACAATCAGCTCATGGAAGTACAGGAGCGGGCGTTCCAGAACTGGTTCCAGGAGGTTGAATCAAATACAGGAAGCTGTGTTCCGACAGGAGGCTACAACGCAAAGGAGTCAGGAGTCTTGAACAATATAACAGCCATGATGCAGTGGCAAGTCAAGGGGCAGTTCAGGAAAGATCTTGAGGCCGCTATGGCCAGAATTCCAAATCCTAATGCTGTGGTCCGCAGTTGGACCTTCCCTACGGTCCTCCACCAGGATTGGCATGGCCATATCAAGAGAATCCTCTTATTGCACAGATAGCTGGAGTACAGGGACCTGAAGAAGTCCAGGCTGTAGAGAGGGAGGAGCCCCTCTCGCCCAAGAAACGAGGCCCAGTCAGGCCAGAAGGTCCTGCACCAGTTCAGGTTCCCAGAATCAGCCAGAACGTCCGCTCCCACAACCTGCGGCCCCGCGAGATCAACCACTGCCACTTCTGCCTCAGGCCCAGCTCTACCACCTTACAGACCAAGGAGAATGGACCCCAATCCATTTCCTCCACTAGCAAGGGGCAGGAAAGGTAGAGGGGGGATTAACCTTTTTGCCAACAATGACAGAAATAGACCAGGGGCAAACTGGAGGAACCATCTTGAGGTTGAAGAAGAGGAAGAACACAGGGAGGATAGAGCACAGGTTTGATCACGATCAGCCAGAACAGGAACGAAATCCACGTCCTGTCAATGCTTTGAATGACATGGGGGCACTCCAGAGAATGATCAGGGAAATGATGGAGCCGGAGGCCAGGAGAGGAGAAAGGCCTACCTACAGAAAGCCGTACCCGGCTTATATTGACCAGATTCCTTTACCTCCAGGTTTCAAAGTGCCAAATTTCACCTTATTTAATGGAGAAGATCCCCATGCTTCGTCGGTTGAACACATAGGCAGATTTTCTGTCCAGTGTATAGCTATAGAGAATAATCCTCTGCTAAAGCTAAGGCTTTTTGGAAACTCTCTCTCGGGCAAGCCTTCACCTGGTATACCAGTCTTCCAGCCAATTCTGTTAGAACCTGGGAGCAAATGGAAAATGTTTTCCATGACTATTATTTCAGGATCCAGCCAGAAGTTACCATCAGTGATCTTGCCGCTCTCAAGCAAAGCGAAGATGAACCTGCCCAGGATTTCATAACCAGATTCAGGAAGCTCAAGATGAAGTGCCGAATCCCTATGGAAGAAAGACACTTCATCCAGATGGCTCAAACCTCCCTTAAGATTTCTTTGAGGAAAAGATTTGATGGGATGCTGTTCGAAGATCTGGCAGAACTGGAGACAAAGCATCCAAGTATGAGGAACTGCTAAGGGAGGAACAGCAAAAGAGAAACTCTTCCAAAGGCACATACTACAAGTCCCCTTCTTCCTCAATCCATTTGATTGAAGTGGAGTCAGAAGAAGATACAGAGGGATCGGAAGAAAGGGAGGTTGCAAGTGGCAGAAATGGCAAAATTAAAGCATCCTATCAGCTGCAAAGCTCTTACAAAGCCACCAAAGGACCAGAAGCCGCCGCCATTCACAGGAGGATTTGTTCCAAACAAACTAACACAGAACAAGGTCTACTCCTTCGACCTGACCAAAGTCGATGCTTTGTTCGATGAGATGCTGGCGCAAAAGGCAATAGAAACGCCCCACAAGCTGCCCAAACCAGAGGAGCTTAAGGGCAGGAGGATTGCAGATGGCACAACTCTTGGAATCACTCCACCAACAGTTGTGTCGTTTTCAGAGATGTCATCCAGGAAGGAATAACTGCAGGAAGATTGAAACTAGCAGGAAAAACTGCCTTCAGTCACGACAGATCCTTTTCCCCAGCCCCAAGTTAATATGGTCAATCTAAACTGGCCAGAACGGAAGGGAAAATGCCAGTTCCAGCAGAAGCAGGAGAACTACAAAGGAGGATTTCCAAAGGCCAAGAGCAACCATTTCGGCTGGGATAGTATTATGCAGTAAATGCAAGTGTGAAAGTGAGTTAGAAGTGACTTTGGACGGAGAGAACCAGCCCACACATAGCGTGTTTGACCGGATTGGAACGTCACACCACTAAGACTTCAGCTTCCATTCTTCCCAGAAACGAGCCAGACAAAGGGATTATCTTAGGCCAGTTCAGCACAACAAAAGAGTACCAGAGCAGCCTAAGGAGGAGATACCAATCAGGATGCCGGGAAGCGACAAGCCCTTAGCAACTATCATAGAGGGAAGATGGTATTCCGTTGGGAAAAGCGGCAGACCAACCTTGGAATTGACCAGAACTCAAAAAAAAAAGAGTTCAGAGGCAATATTCCACCTTCCTCAGAAAACAGGAAAGATGCACAGGTGTTGACAGGAGCCAAATTCTGCCAGAAGAGGAGAAAATCCAGAAGCAATCCCTCAGGCAGAACAGACAGGACATAAATCCCAAAATCTGATAAAGACGGAATTGGCAGGCAAGCCCTCCATCTGTCCAATCCCATCCCCAGTCGATCAATCTGAACTTCCACAAGTACGAACTGGGTCCGAGACTATTCCAGAAGAAGACCAACAAGGCTTGGACTGAAGAAACGAGGAGGAACAGTTGGATTATGAGCCATCTGCGGAGGATCAAACTGGTTTCCTCGAAACAGGAGAACAAGGAGACTGGACAGAAGAGATGGAGTATGATGGAGGATTAGATGAAGAGACCGAAGCTTTTGGTGCAAAATTGGAGGACTTGTTACAAGGTGATCTTGGCATTAACATGGTATTCATCCTGCGAGAGAAATTCAGGGCAGCAGAAGGACAAGGAAGCACTATGGAAGGAGACGTGTTCTCACAAGAAAGCTTTGAATGCAGACTGGCGGAAGTAGAAGAAGCGCCAGAACAACAAGTGCCTGCGGCCAAACAGGGCAGAACTGCCACGAAACAGCTGCAGAACAGCTATGTTTCTCCAAACCGACCAGGGAAATGGCTAATCACCTCAGGCCTCTGTTCATAACTACCAACTTTGGGGGTATTCCTATTTCCAAGGTAATGGTAGATGGAGGCGCAACCATCAATCTTTTACCACACAGACTGTGTTGCGTAGATTTAGCTGCACCAAAATGGATTCAGCTGCATCCTCAACTTGTGATACTCGCAAGTGCACGAGCCGTTGGTAGTTTAGCGTATGTAAGTGCGAGGTCGATTCCACAGGGATTGGTGATTGAATGATCCAACTCAGTTTTCCTACACAAAACAAAAATGAAAACAAAAGAAATAAAAACAAGAAGAAAGAAAAGAACTAAGACAAGATGGTGAGGTTTTAGAATCCACCCTAATTGTTCTAATCATGTTATGGCAGCAAGTAAACAAATTGATTCACTCATGAAGATGCTCACAAATAAGTCCATGGTGTTTGGATCAAATTGTATTGAACATCACAAGGACCCCAAGCATGGTGTTTACATTAGGAGACCTAGAAACCAAATCACATAAGTTGCTAATGGACGGAATGAAGATGATCCCCAAACCTTCCCAACAAGAGCATAACGCATAAAACCTTAGGTGATCAATCAAATGATGCAAAACAGCGCCATTAAAATAGTGAAGAAGAATTCATGAATGAAATCAAACTTTATAAACTCAAACCATGATACAAGACTAGCAAGATGTTTATTACAACTAATAACAGAAAACAAAGTAAAACAAAGAAAATACAAGAAGAAAATAAAAGACAAAGGGAGGAGAAGAAGATAAGGACAGCATGCTAGAGATTGAAAAGATTCATCTCCATGGCTGCTAGGAGGCCAAAGCCTCCCAGCTGCTGCCTTCTCCCTTCTCTCCCTTTGTGACTCTCAACTTTCCCTCTCTTTGTGTACAATGGAAGTGTAAATTATGGAATGAAATTCTGGCTCTCTAGAGACTCCCTATTTATAGGCACAAGGGTTAGGTGAATCAGATTATACAATTAAGTTCACCAACCACACTTGCATTAGATAATCAGAAATGGTTGTTGCACTTCACCAATAACTTCCACCAGCAGCCCTAGCTCATCAATATGTCAGCATGGCCAAGCATCCATCCAGAAACCAATACCTCATGCCTATCTCACCATGACCAAGCATCCATCAGCTCATCCTTATGTCAGCATGATGCGTATTTTCATGGGCCTACGAATTGGGCTTGGCTGAATCAAATGACAACTTTAAGATGTCCATTGTGAAGTTCAGAATGTCTCTGATCCAACCACATAAGTATTGGCCCAATCCAAGCTCGGATGAAGAAGATAAGGCCGAAATGAACGTCTACCTCAGTCTCCAGCTCTTGCACGTTTTTGCACCATATTGCTTCATTGGCCTTAACATGCTTTAATTGCATGAATTATGCTCTCTTGCTCTATTGGCCTACAAAACACACAAAGAGAGGCAAATAACTTAGAAATCGAAGAAACTAAGCAAAAGAAGTAAGTAAATTGGGCATGTATATGTATGAAAATATGAGCTTAACACACCCCCAAACTTAGATTTTGCTAGTCCTCGAGCAAAACAAAAGAAAAACAAAGATAAAAACAAAACAAGAAGTTAACTAAACCACTTTCGTAGGTAACTCGATTGCATTGAGCGTATGCAACTAGCCTTTAAACCTCTAGGCATCCCTAGTAGGAGGAGTTGTGTCTCCTGAGGGTTTAACAGATTTGAGATACCCACAAACGTTTTACTGACTCTACAAAACAAAATGGTTAGAAAACTTAATAGATTTGTTAGTCCTTAAGCAAAACAAAAACAAAAACAAAAACAAAGACGTTAACCTTCCAACCGATCAAAAATGTTAAACTTCATAGACATGGCTCAACAAGGAACAAAACAAGCACTAAGGAAGTTCTAAACATTATTCAAGTGCTACCACAATCTCACACAAATCATGCTCAAGGTGTGTGTGTGTGTGAAACAGCCATGAAGATACAACTCATGCTTCTCAAACAACGATATGAATTCCTGCAAGAATGAACACAAGTTTGCCAAGCTAAACCAAGATCAGTAGGACTTTACTTATGGTTGTAATGGGGTTATGGTAATGGTTAGAAAAAAAATGGATATGAAAACACAAAGTCTAAGGAACAAAGTAGAGCATATCATGTAAACAAGATCATGGACGTTTGAAATGTAAGGCACAGAAATTGAAAAGCTCACAACACCAGATTTTGCAATTGAATCACTTCACAATTTGATTTTGACGTTTACACACTTTGTATAATATTTGGCCCAATTTTGCGACTCTTCACCCTAGATCACCTTGATTTCTCCTTATATCACCCTAGGGCCGTGACTACATTGGCCACACTTCTTTTCTCTTTTTTTTTCGTTTTTTTTTATAGCTTATTTGTTGCCTTGAATGCATTACAATCTCAAATACAATCATACTCTACAAGTCCCCTAGATGGTAGGATGTTTAATGGATGATAAGGTGATAGAAAGAAATGGCTAAGTGTTTGGGCACAAAAGGGTTTACAATGGAATATGTATTGTATGGGTTGATGGAGGAAAAAGAAAGAGGCTTAACAAAGATGGCCTAAATCATATCTTAGTTATAAACTTAACATTCCAGTGAATCACACAAGCAAAAATGCATACAATTGGGTAAGACATGCAAGAGTTGTATAATCATGGCTAAAGTGCATAGAAAGCTCAAGAATAATTATGTGAGACTTAGCTAGCAAAAGAATAAGATTCAGACCTAACACAATGCTTATCAAATTCCTAAGAGCCATATTAGAAGTTAGACTCAAGATTTATCATTGGTGTGGGAAGGAAAACTAAAAATGACTCAAAGAAAAAGAAACAGAAAAGAAAAACGTGAGGTTTCAAACTGCGTTCTGCTCAATTTCAACATCTAATCTGTTTTGACATGTAACTTTCAAACCACTTGGTCAAATTTTACGTTCTTTATGTCGTTGGATTCAGCATGAAAACATGAAGAACACAACGAGGACCAAACTTTCAAAACAGTAGCAGGAAAAAAAAATAGTAGCAATGAAGAAGCCTACGTTTTCAAACACAAACACACAAAAACTAAAAAAAACTTTCCAGCACCCCCAAACTTAAATGATGCATTGTCCTCAATGTTTGAATCCATGAAAAGCATGCAATGCACAAGAAATCCAGGGTAAAGGAATGAAATGAAGGAAATAAAGAAATAGAGTTTAGAACTTCCCCTTGAAGACAATGAGAGGGAAATGCACATAGTATGGCAGCACATGTTCTTCTTTGAGTATTTGGGTCAACTTCTCATCATGTTTCTCCCACATCAAGGAAAAGAAAACCCTAACAAAAACAAAACAGAAAATGAGAAAAAACTAAGCATGAGTAGCAATTATTATACAAATGAAAGAGATATGATCGGAATGTTTCCCTTTGAAGTGATAGCTGGAGCGTGGTTGGCCATAGCAGCTGGAGGTCGACTTCTCCGCTGCTCCATACTCCATGTTTTTATGGATTGGGTTGTCTCCTCTCTTTCCCTCTTTCTTATTGAGCTACTTCAGAAATGCTTAAAGAAAGACAAGGAAACTTGAAATAGATTTCAGATTTGTTGGATTAGGAAACCATAACTTAAATGAAAAGGATAAACTAAACTAAAACATCAAGATTAGGGATTCAACTTCACCACAAACATCTAATTCCATGCTTCAAAGTAACAAGCATCAAAGTAAATCAAACTAGCTTATGGAGTTCGTTCTTTCTCAAATATGATTATCCATTTGGTGTGTGGTTGTAATCAAGTATTCAGAACAAGTATTTAGCTATGGTGTTTAGTCTAAACACAAATTCCAAACCCATTAAGAACAAGAAGAACAATAAAGAACCAAGTAGAATTTAAACATGGTGTTTGTCTTCAATATCTACCCATCCATTCACTAATCAGTCCAAGAGTCATATGGTGTTTATGTAAACTTGAACAAGATAATTAATTAAGAGCAAGTGAATGAAACCATAAACTAGAAATAATCAACATGCTACTTGAACCTTTTTCTTGTGTTGTGTAAGCTGGGACTCAAACCCAGTTCTCTTGCTTGTCAGGCAATTGTCCTTGTCCGTTGGACTACAAACACAACTTATCAATTAACCTCATTAACTTTAAAACATGAAACTGTCTAGTTATAAAAAAAAAAAAAAATAAGAAGTAGGAAAACCAAATAGAATCAAGCAATGTTACCAATCCCCGGCAACGGCGCCAAAAACTTGTTGCGTAGATTCAGCTGCACCAAAATGGATTCAACTGCATCCTCAACTTGTGATACTCGCAAGTGCACGAGCCGTTGGTAGTTTAGCATATGTAAGTGCGAGGTCGATTCCACAGGGATTGGTGATTGAATAATCCAATTCAGTTTTCCTACACAAAACAGAAATGAAAACAAAAGAAACAAAACAAGAAGAAAGAAAGGAACTAAGACAAGATGGTGAGGTTTTAGAATCCACCCTAATTGTTCTAATCATGTTATGGCTGCAAGTAAACAAATTGATTCACTCATGAAGATGCTCACAAATAAGTCCATGGTGTTTGGATCAAATCGTATTGAACATCACAAGGACTCCAAGCATGGTGTTTACATTAGGAGACCTAGAAACCAAATCACATAAGTTGCTAATGGATGGAATGAAGATGATCCCCAAACCTTCCCAACAAGAGCATAACGCATAAAACCTTAGGTGATCAGTCAAAGGATGCAAAACAGCGCCATTAAAATAGTGAAGAAGAATTCATGAATGAAATCAAACTTTATAAACTCAAACCATGATACAAGACTAGCAAGATGTTTATTACAACTAATAACAGAAAACAAAGTAAAACAAAGAAAATACAAGAAGAAAATAAAAGACAAAGGGAGGAGAAGAAGATAAGGACAGCATGCTAGAGATTGAAAAGATTCATCTCCATGGCTGCCAGGAGGCCAAAGCCTTCCAGCCTCTGCCTTCTCCCTTCTCTCCCTTTGTGACTCTCAACTTTCCCTCTCTTTGTGTACAATGGAAGTGTAAATTATGGAATGAAATTCTGGCTCTCTAGAGACTCCCTATTTATAGGCACAAGGGTTAGGTGAATCAGATTATACAATTAAGTTCACCAACCACACTTGCATTAGATAATCAGAAATGGTTGTTGCACTTCACCAATAACTTCCACCAGCAGCCCTAGCTCATCAATATGTCAGCATGGCCAAGCATCCATCCAGAAACCAATACCTCATGCCTAGCTCACCATGACCAAGCATCCATCAGCTCATCCTTATGTCAGGCATGATGCGTATTTTCATGGGCCTACGAATTGGGCTTGGCTGAATCAAATGACAACTTTAAGATGTCCATTGTGAAGTTCAGAATGTCTCTGATCCAACCACATAAGTATTGGCCCAATCCAAGCTCGGATGAAGAAGATAAGGCCGAAATGAACGTCTACCTCAGTCTCCAGCTCTTGCACGTTTTTGCACCATATTGCTTCATTGGCCTTAACATGCTTTAATTGCATGAATTATGCTCTCTTGCTCTATTGGCCTACAAAACACACAAAGAGAGGCAAATAACTTAGAAATCGAAGAAACTAAGCAAAAGAAGTAAGTAAATTGGGCATGTATATGTATGAAAATATGAGCTTAACAGACCTGAGTAAAATGGGCAGGAACAGAGAAGGACCTAATTCCAACACGACTGACCGTCACCAACTTTGCTGGGGGCATCACTAAGACTCATGGAATTCCTGGACGTGGATGTCATTGTTGGAACCAAAAAGCTGAAAATTGCATTTTTTGTGGTGGATACTACTTCTACTACCTACAATGCATTGCTCGAAGAGACTGGATTCACCAAAGCCTCTGCGTTCCCTCTACTCTACATCGCGGCTAGCCCTTTGGCATGAAGAAGGCTACATGGAGATAGTAGAGGCCGATCCATGGCCATTTCTGCCTTTTGCCATGTGTTTTGAAGCAAGGTACTATCATGATGACCTTGGTCCTTTCACTTTCTTTGGAGTCAACCAGAACGGCCGCCCTCACGGTGTCACGGCCCAAAGGCTCATTGAAGACGGTCTGCCAGTTCTCTAGAAGACTGGAATAGGCCTTTTGTTCTGAACCTCCAGAACTCCGATGTTTAGTCTCAATCAACAGGAAAAGGATCGAGCTGCAACAATCCGATCCATTACAAAAAGATTGTTGATATACTAGAAAGAAAGGAAACTCATTGCGCAGGATCCAGCCATTAATATGGCAGAATTCACGCATGAGAGCATCGAAGAACAGGAAGAGAGTTTACAGGAGGAGATATTGGACTTCGCACCAGCAGCACTAGATGATTCCTTACCAGAGGTGGAGGATCCATTACAGGAGATTAACCTAGGAACAGAAGAGGATCCAAGACCTACTTTCATTAGCGCACTACTAGAAGAACCACTCAGAAGTGAAATCATCGCACTCTTGCATGATTTCAGAGATTGTTTTGCTTGGCATTATCACGAAATGCCTGGATTGGACAGGAAGTTGGTAGAACACAAGCTGCCTATTAAAGAAGGCTACCTTCCAGTGAAACAGGCCAGGAGAAGAATGTCCATGGAGACAGAACTAAAAGTCAAAGAAGAAATAGAAAGATTACTCAAGGCAGGATTCATCAGGCCGGCCATTTACACTGACTGGCTAGCCAATATTGTCCCGGTTCTAAAAAGAAAACAGGGGGCAGGAAGAACCTGTGTGGATTACCAGGAACCTCAATGAAGCATCTCCCAAGGATGAATATCCTATGCCAATGGCAGACATGCTAGTAGATGGAGCTGCTCACCACCAAATGTTATCTTTCATGGATGGCAACGCAGGATATAATCAGATTATGGTGGCCGAAGAAGACATTCACAAGACAGCCTTCATGTGTCCAGGGCACCTAGGTTCTTTTGAATACACTGTAATGCCGTTTGGCTTGAGAAACGCAGGAGCCACTTATCAAAGAGCAATGAATTCGGTTTTCCATGATATGATAGGACACTCTTTAGAAGTCTATATAGATGATGTGGTGATCAAATCTCCGGAAGCAGAAAATCATGTATCAAATCTAAGAAAGGCATTTTTAAGGATGAGACAACACAAATTGAAAATGAATCCTAAAAAATGTGTTTTTGGAGTACAGGGGAACTTCTTGGGATTTTTGGTACATCAAGAGAGGCATAGAAATTGATAAAAATAAAGCAAAGTCCATCATAGAAGCTCAACCCCCAAGGAACAAGAAAGAGATGCAAAGTCTTCTAGGGAAAATTAACTTCCTAAGAAGATTCATATCCAATTCCGCAGGAAAAATTCAGCCCTTTTCTTCTTTGTTAAGGCTAAAACAGGAACAGACTTTCAAGTGGAAAGAGCAACACCAGCGAGCTTTTGAGGAAATCAAACATTACCTCTCAAATCCGCCAGTTCTGTCCCCACCAAAGAGGGGCAGACCTCTTAAGCTCTATGTATCCGCATCAGAAATGTCCGTTGGAAGCTTGTTAGCTCAAGATAACAAGGAAGGAAAGGAACAAGCAGTCTACTATCTAGAGCAGAACTCTCGAGAAGTAGAAAGAAATTACTCTCCAATCGAAAGGCTTTGTCTGGCTTTGTACTTCACGGATATAAAACTCAGACACTACATGCTGCCATTTACCACTTATATCATTGCCAAGACAGACCTAATCAAATACATGCTAACAAGGCCAATGTTGCGAGGCAGAATTGGGAAATGGACTCTGGCTCTCGCAGAATTTGCTTTCAGATATGTCCCCAGAAAGCTGTCAAGGGACAAGCTGGAGCAGATTTCCTAGCCGATCATCTAGGAGAAGAAATTGAAAATATGGATTCTTTGGATATAGCAAATACAGATTTACTGACAAGAGCTCATGTTTGCCTTAACAATCCCATTTATTCGATTCATCTCACGCCATGGAAGCTGTATTTTGATGGATCAAAAACTGACTTAACCTCCGGAGAGGAATTGTTCTAGAAGAACCTTTGGGAGTCAGACATTGTTATTCTTTCCAGTTGGATTTCCAATGCACCAACAACAGAGCTGAATATGAAGCTCTAATCATTGGCCTCGAAATGTTGGTAGAACTCGGAGTTCAGTCTGTGGAAATCTTGGGAGATTCCATGCTTGTCCTAAAACAGATTGCTGGAGAATACAAATGTTTGAACCCTGCTTTAGCTGTCTATTTAGTAGCAGCCAGGAATTTGTTGACAGAATTCAGGGAAGCCACTTGGGAACACATCCCAAGAGAAGAGAACTTTGCAGCCAATGAATTGGCTCAAGTAGCTAGAGGAATACAAATTCCGGAAGGCTGTGTGCAGAGGATTATTAAGATAGGAAAGAAGAGTCTACCATCTGTTCTGACCAGGAGGAATGGAAGTAGATGTCAATTTTGCCATAATCACTGAGGATGACTGGAGAACTCCCATCATAAGCTATTTACAATACCCAACCTTGCCTTCTGAAAAGAAAGTCAGAATCATGGCTTTAAATTATCTTATGTGGAATGAAGATTTGGTCCGAAAAAGCAAAGATGAGGTATTGCTAAGATGCTTGGGAAAGAAAGAGTACATGAAGGTCATGGGAGAAACCCACGAAAGGGTATGAGGTATTGCTTCTGCTCTCATCAGAATCAATCTCACGCCTCTTCCTAAGTCTTTTGGACCTAGTGAGAAGGGGAGGAGGAGAACTCTAGCTGCGCAGAACAAGCAAGGGTTAGAAGAACAAACAGGGTCAAAGGAAATGAAATCTGAATACGAGATCCATACCAGAAGTCTCAGGTTGGGCGATGTTCCCCCGCACAGGAATACTTTCCTTTCTTTTTTTCCAACAGGCAGAGCCAGCCTCGCAGGTGGTTGTTCTGCGAGTCTTCATCTTCATCATCGCGGACGGAGGCTCTAGGTCCCCAACGGCAATGACAGGAACTCAACCGTGTGAGGAAGAAATTTGAAGTCATAACTAAACACAGTGTAAGAAAATAAAAGGGACAGGGTAGATCAAAGCTTACCAAACATTGCTCCAGCTTCAGCCGTCTGTCCACCAATGATTTTCTTCATAGAGGGATCTGATACAGGCAGAATTGATTTGTCAGACAAATATAGATGACAGAACAAGAAAATGAGACTGAACGAAGAATTTACCTTCTATGATCTGATCGTTGACGTCCTGAATGGTCTTAACTGTGAATTTTCTGGCCTCTGCCTCGCCAAACACGTTTCCACAGGTCCAGCCTTCAAAAAGCACCTTAACTGCAGCGGCCGAAGCAGGCATTGCTCGAAATCTGGCCTTCCACCAAGCATCAAAGTCGGCAGAACTGGATGAGTTGAGCTCCCAGGATGGATAGAGACCATCCAAATTGTTATTTATTTTGTTAACTGCACAACAAGCATCCTTGTGCACCTCCAGGATTCCTGAATCTCTCCAGGAAGAGGCTCGATTGCAACTTCTGGAGTATTTGAATGGAACAACCTGGGGCAACCAAGTTGTCGCGCGCAGAAATTGGGATGGTAGACTTCTGCCCCAGGTGATAGCTTGATGGCTTTCCACCTCCATAGGGCAGATCCCTCAGCAAAGATACGCTCAGAAAAAATCTTCCTGAATTCCGTTCTTGCAGCTTCCGTTTTCTGGCTCCTTTTCAAAAAGCCGGTGCCCAGGCTGGAACCAAGGATAGGTTCTTCTGATCACCACTTGCCATTGAGCTGCGGAGCGCTTAAGACAATGTCTGAACCACATCAGGTATTCGTCAATGGAACGCTTGGGAACTTCTGCCGACATCAGAGGGAGAGCCAGAACCTGGTTTTCGGGAGAACTAGATCAGGAAATCGGAATTCTGGAAAATATACCTGCAACCAGACCTGGATCATCCAAAATGAGCCAGGAGCAGATAAATTCAGGGGACTCTCCATTGTGGCAGTGTGCAGATTCTTGAAAAGGTGAGCCAGAACTGTCGGCCCAAGTCCAACATCGATGTGGTTGTGCAAGGCTTCCGCCAAATGCCTATACTCAAGCAGACGGAGAAGAACGATTGGGGAACACAAATCTGTTCAGCCAATACAGAAGGAATAGCATATGCTGCTGATCTTTGTCCTTCTCCACATTGAATTTTCTCAAAAAGTTAGAAAAAGAACAGTTCTGGTTGATAGAAGCAGAAGAAATGGTGAAGGGTGTGGCTAGCTTCTCCTGATTCCTCCTTCGGTGGTAATCACCAACAGCATCACTGGTCTTCCGTGGGGCCTAAACCCAAAAATCTGAGCCATATCCAGGAGGGTTGGCGCCATCGGACCCACACGGAAATCAAACGTGTTACCTGGCAGAATTCCAGAAACATAGGGCAGGCAGCAGCAGAGGTTCTCATCCCGGTTAATGGACCTTGGGCAGAAGGATTGCATCATAAATTCCTGCCCGCCTCCAGTGAGCCCCAAACTTGGGAAGAAGTTTGTCAATCCAGTCCGCCCACTTCACAGGACTATTCCTCACTTCACTGGACGGAAGCGAACGGCTCAAATTCTTCCTGACCCAAGAGTAGGAAGACAAGGTAGAAGTCCCTTGGTAACATAGGGGTGCTTCAGCATCCTTCTTAATTAGCTCCGCTATCTCAGCCGGAACAGAACCAAACCAGCGAGGTCCCAAGAGTCAGAGTACTTTCGAACAAATGAAGGACGTTTTCGTCCAGTTTTTTTGAACAAGAGGATGAAGTCTGCTTCGAACCTCCATAATGTGAGCATCGATTCCAGTCCCGGTAATGTAATTCTGGAGGGACTGAGGAGGAAGCACTTTTGGCACGAGTCTTTGGGGAAGACATTTTCTGGGTTTACAAGCTAGGAACAAAAGAAGGGTTAAGGATTGAGCAGAGAAAAGAGGAAGGATTTTGACAAAAACCGAGAAAATAAACTCTGAGAAGGCTAGGTTTTGAGATGAACAGGAACTGGAGGTTTCAAATTTCTTTTAAAGGACTTGAAATCGTGGAAAAGGGAAGACAAGACGCCACCTGAAAGCTGATAATGACAAGCTAGTGACCAGCTAAGTAACTTGACCAATTTCCCACGAAGTCTAGTTCATGGTAGGAGGACGTGGCAGGCAGGGGGTGTTTTATTTCGGTGCGCACAAATTAATAGCCGAATAACATTAAGTCTGGAAACCGTCATTTTAAAACGGTTCAAACTTAATGGGGGCATTGTTTGGGCCCAAATTTGACACGCCAAAAACCAAAAACAAAGAGCCCACATCACTTCCTAGGCCGCTTGAGCAATTTCAGCCCATCAGCATGTCCAGTCCATTAAGCAAAGCAAACAGGCCAGTGATCACGTGGCCCAAAGAACGTTAGGAAACCTGGGCCGCAATGGAACAGTTTCGAGCCAAAGAAGGAATGGTTTTGACGGTTTGGATTAAAAAGAAACATGTCCACGTGACCCTGACTTGGGAAAGTCAATGAAATCGGCTCAAGATAAAATCTGAACATAGGCAGGTATAAAGAAGAACGCCTCTGAAAGAAAACTCTCCTGCCCAGAGGAGCAAATTCCGCTTAGTTTATCTAAGGATATTCTGATATTTTGGAGGAATGCCATTTTCGAGGATAAGCAGACTCTCGCTTTTATAAAAGGAGATAAGCGGGAAACAGGGAGCTGTCCAAAAGCTCAGAGCCAGCCATCTCCAAACTCCAGACTCTTGCAGAAGCAGGTGGAATGGAAAAGCAAGCATGGCACCCCATCAAAAATAGAAGCAGTCACCTCAAGAACTGATCGTTGAGTGCTTATTTGCCAGAAATTGGATGGAACCCCTTTTTGTTTCAATTAAAAACTAGAAAGATCTTTTGATTACTTGCCGCCCACTCTCAGAAAACATTTCCTATATATACAAGAGAGGGTGAACAGAGCTAAAGAACAACAATCAATCAACCAACCAAAAAACTCAGTCAAAAGACAAACACTCAAATGATCACTTGATCACAAAAATCCTAAACAAGTTCCAACAGACTCCAAGTCTTGAAATACTTCAAATCCAAAAGCTTTCCAAACAAGCTTGCAGAATCATCCTGTTTTCTCCCAGCAAAGGCAGTTTAGATCACTACCTCTGTTTGAATCCCAGTTCACTAGTCAACAATAACGAGATTTCTCTCGTTACAAATTGGTTCAAGCAAAAGCCAAGATAAGCAGAGTTTGAGTTTTCTCAAATATGAAAACCTCAACAAATTTATGAAGAGCCCGGCTAAGAAGCACAGGTACTCCAGTACATCCCAAGCTCAAGTCCAGCCACTTCTGCCCATTTCAGACTGGAGAAGTCCCAATTCTGCCCATCCAAAAGCCGTCCAGGGCTTGAAATAGATTAAAGCTCTGCCAAACTCAAGCTTTGGTATTGATTTACAGCCGAAACCTAGCAGTTGAAGCTATTCAGAGTCCAGTGCAGCACAGACATACCCAGTCCAGCCCAGAACGAGAGGCAACTAACCAGGGCAGAAATGGAAGCACAGCCCTCCTTTTGTCCTCATATAGTCAGTTTTCCCTTTTTGAGTCTTGTAAAGGGGAGTTCTGCCTGAAATTAGTTCAATCTGTTGTCAGTTGTTCCTGGCCAGAACTACCGGTTTTTATACTGAGATAAATTGTAAAAGTCCTTACCAGTCTAAGGCATAGAAAAGAACTTACTTGGGAGATATTTGTCACCCAAATTCACAATCGTTTGGTCAAAGTCAGTAACTTGGGGCGCAAGTTATTTTTACTATAAGTCTGTTAGGGTTGAAAAATTACTAACAGTCGCACGCTCGCACACTAAAGAAAGTTAATTTACTGACCAAAACATGGTCTTTGAATTAATGGGGAACTTTGCCCTATCATCTCAGGAAACAAATTAAAACGGGTGAACAATTTTACCACTGTGACTCAGAATATCCCAAAATATGAATCAGATCCATCCTATCATTCCAATAGCTTCAAAACTCACTCCAAACTTCACACCTACAATCAAAACTCATTAGTCCTTGAAGGAACTCAAAACTTTGAAGGAACCCAAAACTTTAAAATTACTCAACACACCCAAAAATGAAATTGATCCTCTTACGCTCTTTCAATTTTATCTTTCTACCTTTCAAATGACTCGAAACAGTTGTACAATTGAATTAAATCCATCAACTTATAAGATTCTTGGAAATCATGAGTTTAAAATATCTTCACCTCGAACAATAATCCAAGAACACCTTAATCCTTATCTTTCCTTCGTACTTCTCCCTTGTTTTCTTCTGTTAAAGTCTCGCATTGACGTGCTGATTGTCAACTCCACCACCCTTAATTAGTAGTTATCCTACTAGGGTGGTGAATCATCTTAATTTAGAGCTCCAAAATAATTGTTGAAAAAGAAAGGGAGTAAAAGGGAAAAAGAGTTTGTATGTATCCATCATCAAAAGGCTTTCTACTAATTAAGATGCAAAAATTACAAATTCCATATAGTAGGGTTTAGGGTTTAGGGTTTAGGGAGAGAGAGTTGTTGCCCTCCACGTTTCAGATTCTCTCTCTCTCTCTCTCTCTCTCTCTCTCTCTCTCTTTTAAAACCTACAAGGGCATTTCGGTAATTTTCACACGTAAGGGTAATTTTGGTCATTTTGGCCCAAAATTCATAAACGATTTCCTACGCGTTTGTTGAGTCAAATACTATCGTCCTACCTAAGAATCATAATTTTGTCACTCCAATTTCTTAAATGTCTGTTGAAAAATTCAAAAAATGTTACGTAAGGGCATTTTTGTCCAACTAAAAATAAAACACTCTTAATCCAATATTTTCAATCTAAAATCAGTTGATAAAATACCCATAATCATCATTCGCCGTAATATTATTTTTCACTGAAATAAGAAAATCTACCTTGAATTTTTTTGAGTATTACTCAGTTTGGTGCAAGCATACATTGGAATGGATTGAACTAAATAATATTTTGAAGATTGTTCAATGACTTTTGCAAGTGTTAAATTCAAAAGTTGAATAGTAGAAAAGTATAGAAGTCTGCATCCAACTGCATATGCATCATCAAACCCCTATGCGGTAAATAATTGAAAATATATATTTCAAAAATCTTCAACCATGAAAAACCAAACCCACAAAAATTTGAACCAGAAAAACAAAAATTGGTTAGATATAGAGGAAACTTAGAAGAAGGAAACCTTCTGGGGTTGAAGACGTTGAGGTTAAAGAAGAGAACGAAGAAGAAGAAGAAGAAGAGAACAAGGGTGTTGGGGGACCCATTGATATGGTGGGAGAGAAGAAGGAAGCTTCTGGGGTTTGAAGATGTTGAGGTTGAAGAAGAGAATGAAGGAGATGACGCTGAGGTTGAAGAAGAGAACGAAGGTGCTGGGGACCCATTGATATGGTGGGAGAGAAGAAGGAAGCCTTATGGGGTTGAAGAAGAGAACGAAGGAGATGACGCTGAGGTTGAAGAAGAGAAAGAAGGTGCTGGGGGACCCATGGATATGGTGGAAGAGAAGAAGGAAGCCTTATGGGGTTAAAGAAGAGAACGAATTAGATGACACTGAGGTTGAACACAAAGAAGCATTCATGTTCTCAATCGCTTGTGTCACTCTTTCTCTTGATGTGCGCTTTATTTTGGCTCATATAAATTAAGCCTCCCATTTTAATTGAGCTAAAATAAGCCCATTTAGTCAAGTTGGAATCCACCCTAGTTCGGGTTTTAAATAATAACATATGTTTGGTCCAAGACAGACAGGATTTGTGGTCAATAGCACAATCCTTGTCCGGTCCTATGCAACAAATGAACCCTAATCTATGTTAATCGTAATAACCCATTATCCCACATTTTTCTCACATTTATTTGGGTCCAAGTTAAATGTCTTTGCGTCACTATAATGGACCTAAACTTCATCATTTTGGGCCTTTCTCCTCTAAACTCAAGTTTTTAGAGTATACTTGAGGGCGAAATTCTATGGGTTCAGGATCTAGTGAGAACGCTTATGTGAGAACATAACATGAGAACACCGTTGGATTCAATCTAACGGCTGTATGAAAAGCAATTGTAAGTGTAAGTGTTGTATTAGAACGAGGCCGCCTTCTCTCTTCTCCCTCCAATACTCTCTTCTCCCTCCAAAACGTCTCCTCCAAAAAGGAAGTCCCCTCCAAACCAGCTGTTCACTCAGTTCAATGAAAATAACCATTTTTTTATCAGCTTTCATTGAGGAAGAACTTGAACATAGAAGAGAGAGCACCCTCATTTTTCTGGGTTTCCCATTCAGGCGAAACAAAGGAGTGTTGGATTTTATAATTTCATCTCTGTGGTTGGGTTTTTGGGGTCGGGACATACGTCAATCCTTGAGCAACGTCGAAGCTGGCGTTGAGTTGGAAAGTGCCTGACCGTACCGTTGTGGTTCTGCTCTGTTGGTTTTGAAATCCTTGAGCGGGGCGAAACAGGGGTTGAGGAAGAAGAAAAGTTTTTGGGGTTGACGTCCAGATCTAAAAGGTCTACGTTACGTTGTCATAGTTGTTGAAAATTTGAAGTTGGAAATCAGTTACGAGGTAAGCCATATACTGTATTTGTCAATTTCATTATTGGGCATTAGCATGAGTCAGATTAGGTTGTATGTATGTCTTTAATGTTTCAGCGGAGAGTCATTCGCATGTCATATGTTAGTTAATATTTATTGTAAAGCTGTTTGAAAGCATGTGCCAAATATTGGGCATCAGCATGAGTCAGATTAGGTTGTATATATGTCTTTAATGTTTCACCAGAGAGTCATTTGGATGTCATATGTTAGTTGATATATATTTTAAAGCTCTTCGAAAGCCTGTGCCAAATATTGGGCATCAGGATTTAGTTACGTTAGTGTGTATGTAGGTCTTTAATGTTTCACAGATAGTGATTTTAATGTCATATATGATGGTTATTATGTGATATTCAAGGTTAAATTGCAAGAACTGTGAAATGGAGTGCGAAGGGCAGGTGACACCGGAAGTTAGTTCGGAATTGAAATCAAAATTGGGACTTGAATTTGATTGCTGTGAGGATGTGTTCAATTTCTATAATATGTATGCCGCGAAAGCCGGATTCGGCATTCGGTATGCATGCTGTAAACAAGGGTATGCGTTGACAAGCACTGTTAGTTGCAAGAGAAGACAGCGAGGTTGTACTCGAACTGGGTGCAAGGCTAAACTTGCGATTTTGAAGGTAAACGAGAAGAATAAGTACACTGTTGTAGGATTCAATGAGGTACACAACCATGACATGACCACAGTTGATAAAGTCCATCTATTGAGATCTCACCGTAACTTAACAGAGTCTACAAAGGCATATAGTGCACATATGAGCAAAGTTAATATCCCTGTACATAAACAGGTAAGGCTTCTTGAGGTGCAAGTAGGGGGATTGGAAAATGTTGGGTTTGTTAGGAGAGATGTCTATAATTATGCAAGGGACGTGCGTGGGGAGGTGATTGGGGATGATGCACAGCTCCTGAAGGAGCATTTTTTGGCTTAGCAAGGAAAAAATGAATCATTTTATTTCAATATGGAGGTAGATTCGGAAGGAAGGATGGGAAATGTTTTCTGGGCAGATGCAAGGTCAAGACGAGCTTATGGGTTTTTTGGGGATGTGGTGGTATTTGATACGACGTTCAACACGAAACTGCTATGGGATGGTCTTTGCGCCTTTGTTAGGCGTTAATAACCATAGGCAGACAGTGTTGTTTGGTTGTGCATTCCTAACTAGTGAAACCACGGATTCATTTGTATGGTTGTTCGAAGAATTCAAGAAAGCCATGCCAGGTGAGCCACCCAAAATGATCATCACTGATCAAGATGCAGCCATGTCAAAGGCAATTGCTTTAACTCTCCCAACAACATTCCATAGATATTGCATATGGCATATCTTGAATAAGTTTATGGAGAAACCCGGCATTGGGGAATGTTTTTCGGAAATGTGCAAATGCATATGGGGTATGGACACGAAAGAAGAATTTGATGCGAAATGGGATGAAATCGTCACAAGCAATGGGCTGAAAGACCATCCTTGGCTGAGCTCGATGCATGCTTTGCGGGAGAATTGGGTTCCATCATATGTAAAACATGTGTTTTCGGCTGGGATGTCAAGTAGTCAACGGGCTGAAAGCTGTCATGCATTTTTCAAACAATATATTAACCGGAAAAACACATTGATGGAATTCATTGTACGTTTTGAAAGAGCTGTTGGTTCACAGAGGCATAAGGAGTTAATGGCTGATCATGTTGATACCAATGAAAAACCTCCACTGCCATTTCGAACACCAATGCAACATCAAATGGCACGCATTTACACTCGGGAAATTCTTGAAATGTTTGAGAGGGAAGACTTCCGAAGCCTTTTATGTTGTTCGAACTTGTAGAGCAAGATGAGACCCAGTGCAGGTACAAAGTAAGTGAGCGGGTAAATCCGGGGTGACACGGATGAAGGAGCTTGTGCATGATAAAGATGCCGATAAAGCTTATTGCAGCTGCAAAGGATTTGAATTTTGGGGTATTTCTGTCCGACACATCCTAGCATTTTTAAGAATGAAGTAGGTGGAGCACTTGCCAGACAATTACATAGTGAAACGATGGCTTCAAAGTGCAAAGTGCGGTGTAGTATATGATAAGAATGACAAAGAAGTTAAAGATTGCGTGGACGGTTTGGTTTTAGTTAAGAGATCGAAACTTTGCAAAGTTGCAGGTGAGTTGATAGATTCTTCTTTGTTGTGTGATGAAGGTTTTGAGTTGCTGGAAAATTCATTTGACGACATTCGTGGGAAGCTTACAAGGTTGTTGTCATCAAGAGCTCGTGTCGAAGAAGAACCCAATGGAGAGGTTGGAACTAGTTCTTCCCAAGTCATAATTAAGGATCCCCATCGAGTAAAACCAAAAGGGCGTGCGAGAAGAGTGAAAGGACAAAAAGAGAAGGCAGCGGAAGGACATAAACGGCGGTGCAGTGAATGTAGGAAGACTGATCATGATAGACGGAGTTTTCCGGGTAAGTGAATATGTAATTGTCTGGGTTTGAATTTTGTACAAGAAATGTTGTTGACTTGTTTCTTTGTTTCGA
Organism: Prunus fruticosa; assembly: GCA_018703695.1. Lineage (NCBI taxonomy): Eukaryota > Viridiplantae > Streptophyta > Magnoliopsida > Rosales > Rosaceae > Prunus > Prunus fruticosa. The sequence continues at coordinate 18,588,221 of CM031918.1, read as the reverse complement.
TGTTGCAGCTCTTCATCTTCCGACGCAGAAGTTGGTGCTGCAGTTGATGAGAATTTGCAGCCCAGTCAGAGCACGCAGGGCAGGGAACCTACTATGAGAGAGTCATTTCTGCAAGAGTTTGATTTCATTTACGGTCCCGGAGTTTGAATAATTGTTGACACCAATTTGCGTATTTTTGGAAACCATCTGGAACTGTTAGTGAATCTTATGTAAGTGCCTCATGTTGATACTGAACTAAGGTATGTGAAAAGCAACAGTGAAACCGCCCAAAAACAAAGTAACTTTTGTATTCGATAATTATTAAGTGTCACAAACGTATCGCATGACTTACATTCGACCCCCTGGAAAAATAAAATAAAAAAAACTACATTAAAGTGAACAATAAGTTATTTGAAGAGCCACTTAGTTATCAGCATCAAAGTCATCACTTGACTCAAAGCAGCCACGATTCCTCCCAATCTAGAATGCGTTTGTCATTGTAGCAATCCTCGCACCAGTCTGGGGGTAATGCAAACAATGGGAGATGGGGGCTTTGGGGGAGAAGGGGTCGGGGACCGATAGATCCCTGCACGTCCCACAAGGATGGTCGTGAACGTCACCATGCTTGCAATAATTATGCGCAACTCGAACTTTCGGATCCATCTTTGGTTGAAGGTGGATGTCCATCCTGGGGCTTTGGTGTTTTCAGAACGTGGAGCCAGGTGTTTGAAAGGATTCGTTTGGGATTCATGCAATGTGGGTAACGTTTTATACACCTTTGCAACGGTTGCAAGGAAAATGAAATATGTAGGTAAGGGAATCTTGAAACCATCACTGTGTGTCAGCAAGGGAATCTTGAAACCATCACTATGTGCCAGTAATGTGTCAAAGAACCGAATATATATGTCAGATTATCTTGAAAAACTTTATCGACCACCGACAATTTTTTAAACCAAAAATTTGAGCAGTATTAGTAACTGAACTCTACTAATCCAGTAGTTAGTTATCGAAGAAATAAGATTGAACTCTGGTAAGAACATAGAACCCAAGGCTGTGATAGCAGATTTAAACCTGAATAAGCTGTACGTAAGTTAGAATTTGGGCATAAACATGTAAACACAAACCCAGATCTGGCATTAACAAAAAACAAACAAGTGAATAACGATTGCCTAGCGATTGATATGGCTACCAGCCGTCATTATCGTTGGCTTTGGCTGGTTGGTGGCCTAGAGATGATTTGCCTGCAGGAGACGGAGTTATGGCGTCCCAGTCAATATGTTTGTGGACATCTGCAGCGAACCGTCGGAATTGCTCAAAACCTTCGTTGAAAGCCACAGACATTGCCTGCCCATGCTTGTCGCCTCCTTTGTGGATGCTCAAAGATTCGTACGTAGCATCCTCCAGGGTCATTTGCAAATCCTCTGCTTTGAGCTTTCTTCTTTGGCCACGAATTCTGTGCTTCTCTTTTCTGTAATGCGCTTTGTTCACTTGGCGCGTCAAATACGCCAACTTCTGCTAGCTTCCGACACACTTTTGAGTCCAATAATGGACCAAGGAGGAGTCGTGTTCCAGTTTGTTCTTCATATCATTTATTTCCAGGAGAGGGTCATCGGAGTCGCCCTCACTTGCCGAGGAGGTTGGAAGTGGCAGCGGTGGTAGAGGGGACCTGAGATAGTCGGGGGCATATTCCCATGACCCATAGGAGTCCCCCTAATTTGCATTGCCGTGTGATCTGGTTGACATGTTGACAAATCTTCAGTTTCTTCAGATTGGGGGATTCGTTGTATGCACAAAACACAACTCCAAAGAAGAGTCAGGAAGAAAACAAGATGTTGATGTACGGCAATGAGTATCCCATAGCCATACGACACCGTTTATATATGATGTCCTGGAGTATTCCGCAGTTTGTTTTATCTTTTTTCCCATCTGTCACATTAGTTTTGTTTTTTGGTTCAGTAATGAGAGCATTTGATTTAGGTTGAATTCGGATTAAAGCCTCGTATTAATCACAGATAGCATACACATGAATTTTGAATTTTCAACTTTCAATGAGGTGGTAGCATTTGTCGAATTATTATCCCGATGTTTGCAAAGGAAGGGTGAGAGAATGGTCACTGACGTCCACGTGTGCACCTACCGAAGGTTGATGCGGTCAGGTCCCGCCATGTGTTGTATTTCGTTATTTTCATTACACAACTAGGGGAAAATTATTGAAGACATCCCGAAATAACAAGGAGAAAAATCGGAAAAAATGCCCCAAAATTGATACCAGCTCCTTGTGGCATTACACAACTTGGGGAAGCTATAAATCGTCAAAAGTGTTTTTTCAACTCACTTTCGTACTCAATTTCATAAGATGTGATAATAGAGAGTGTACACTTCATCTTCGGAATATGGTTTGAACTCGGTTTCGTTTCAACGTAACATTATGTTTTGCAAACCTTTTCCGTCTATTTCCTTCATGTTCATTATCTAATTTAAAATAACACAACTATCAGTTACATTTGCTTCGTATGTAATATTTGGGAAAAATTAGTCTTATTTTCTCCTTTCAAATGACACACAATATTATTATTGTTATTTCATTGGTCATATATTATATATTTCACACGAATAAGCACACCTCATATTACCATTTTAGGAACAACGCTCCTGTGAGGGAGATCCAATCAATGCTAAAAACTATCCCATTCCTTTTAGGCATTTTGTAAAGAGAAATTAAATATGTTGACAGAAAATAATGTAAACATACTTCAATTAAAGCATACCCATTTAGCTTTACAAAAGTACGCATAATCAACCAAAAGCAGTTTCCCATATTTTTCACTCGCTCTTTCTTCACGTCTTACAGCTTGGATACATAAAAGATACCATCTGAAGTGTCCAAACCAAAATGGTTACACCTTGAGGAGCGCACACAAACTTGGAACAAAAGCAGTCAAAATGAACGTTTACGCATTTTTTCCAAACAAACTTCCTGAAAATAACGAAAATGAACGTTGTCCAGCGACGGTTTACTCCATGGCCTCTTCGGTCCCAGGTGTAGCTTGGGACAACACATTTTGCATACTCTCGGAACAGGTCAAATCCTTTACGTGCTTCTGCTTCCCTCATTCTAACTGCCTCATTCGACACCCAGAACCTTCGACAACCTTTTCCTTCCGCAAGTCTAACCCTCAGTTTCATTAGTTTGACTGATCGAAGGTGTAATTTCGCTTGACCTTTACCCTTCCCTAATGTTTCTTCATACCATCTTAGACGTATCTTCTGACATTTTATTTCACTCTTCAACGCATCGTGCGGCATTCTGGGATACGACCTGCATCATCGTGGTCCTGAGATGAAAAGTTGATGGATTTCGCAGGTCCTACAGGAACATCTTCTGCGTTTTTATTCTTCTGTGGCACCAATTACGGTTTATGGGTTTAGGGTTCAGGGTTTATGCTCAATGATTAATTCATAATAGTAGATTTGCAAACACTTCTTCATATTTCATAGCTGTCCGGATTAGAAAATTACAAAATATATACTTGAAAAGCCAAAACAGAACACAATTTATAAATATATACTTGAAATTGCTTGAAGATTTCCAGACGCAAAAAGTTTCTTACTTCTTCATCACTTGAACTGCCAAATTCAGAAATGATAGAACTAACAACAGGAGGAGGATGTTTTTAATGCCCTTCACCATACGGATGACTTCAGCATATGCATTAAGTTCCTTCACATCCAGCTGGTTTTCAATTTGAGATTCAGTTGGCATGTTGCCTCCAGTCACCCATTCATAGCCACTACACCTTGTAGCTCCCTAAAAAAACATAAGAAAGTTACATTTTTCATTTTCGGATTACAATGTCAGACCCAATTCTTATACTCTATAGCAGTTTTTGTTGGCTTAGGCAATGGCCGATCTGAGTTAGTGTTATTGGCTTAGGGAAGATAATACTTACATACGTTGTGAAGCACTTCCAATACGGTCTGCCCATATTCCTTTCAGATTTGGAAATTAGTATAACCATCTCAGCATTGCAGTGCCGACACCTCTTTCCTTGAGTGTTTGTTGAAGAATTCGACATGGCTCTACCCAGAAGGGAAAATGAAGATAACAGAAGATAACAACCCTTCCAAAAATTTGCTCAAAACCCCCAATTAATTTTCCTTCAAATCTGAAAAGGAATGGTATTTTCTTTTTTGGGGAGAACTAATATGGAGTTTCAAGTTTCAATTGTCCTATTTTGGTCGTAACAATCTGTGACTTGTGAGCGGCAAATTCAAAATTTGCAGGAATGTTTTTTTTGTTTTAACCCTAACCCATGAGCGGGAAAGAAAAGCATTGGTTTAATATTTTTTAACCCTAAGCATTCGACAGTAAACCCTAAACCGTAGGCGAAAAGCCCCTACACCCTTGAAGTCGTTTAAAAATTGAATATTTAAGTGGAAAAGATTAGAAAATAGAAAAACTGGCGAGTGGCGGCATGGGATAACGCCGCGTGGCGGTTAGGCTTGCAGCTCCCCACTCCAGCGCCTCCACTTGGCATTTCTTGTATATTTTATTCAGTTTTTTTCCCAAAAATCGTTAAAAATGCAGGAAAATTAAGGGAAAAATTGGGAAATTTCCTAACTCTGTGTGGGGATGAATACTTCATACGGAAAGTACAAACCCTGGTTTGGGAGCGAGTGAAAAATAAAATTTGGGAACCAACCCTACATTCGGATGATGCAAATGAAAACCCTAATACACTTTGTAAACCCCACACTCTCATATGTTCGATCACATTAATCCCGTATCCAAATTTGTTTGTCCTGCCCTTGTTCCGGATATGTCATCGAAGGAAATCCCTTTCCCGAATCGCTGAGGAACTTTTCAGAATTTTTTCACCTTCAATTTCGATTTTTAAATGAATATTTAAGTGGAAACGATTAAAAAATATTAAAACTGCGTGTGGCGGCATGGGAGCGCGCCGCGTGGCGGTCAGGCTTGCAGCTCCCCACTCCAGCGCCTCCACTTGGCATTTCTTGTATATTTTATTCCGTTTTTTCCCAAAAATCGTTAAAAATGCAGGAAAATTAAGGAAAAAATTGGGAAATTTCCTAACTCTCTGTGGGGATGAATACTTCGTCAGGAGTTTTGGGTTATTATTTGGCAAAATGTTTTTTGTGAAAATTGAAATGTAATTCTTGATGTTAGTGAATAGGGATTTCCGTACTATGGGATTCAATTTTTTTTTTTTGGGTGCAAAAATCCTAAAAATTGCTGGACTAATCGGAAAATAATGGGGAAATGTCGTAGATGGTTATAATCAATTGGGAAAAACCCTCCACTTAATTCGTAGATCCACATTGCGATATTTAAATATTTATGTTATTCAAAAGGGATTACCGGATGACTTAATTACACTTCTGTTTTGTTGCAAATATAGTTTCAAACGCAGGACAAATCAGGAAATTAGGGGGAATTTTTTGGGGTATTTATGGGATCATCAGAAGTATCTTAGAAGATCAAGGATGTGTCAGACATCCACTTGTCAACGAAGTCAGTGAAAGGATAATCCCTTTCGGTTTAACACGCAACCTCCCTGCCATATGCCCGCCCGTCATCTTTAACGAATGACTGTTTGGGGGATATGAACCAGCAATTCCACATTTGAGACCACTTACTAAAACGATATAGGACCCAAAACCATAAACAGACTTGAAATAAAAACAATACAAAGTTCACACAGTTTCACCTTTACATAAAAACACTAAAAACCAAAACAACAATTTATTAATAAAACACCTATCATACCATGTATATACACCTTAAAAACAAACAGTGATCAACTGGAGTTCGCGCTGGATGAGGTACAGCTCCCTCTTCCATTTGCAGGGTTCACAGGAGTTCCAAGCATCTACGTTGTGCCAGTCGTCGCCCAGCGGGCCCATAACTGATACCACTCCCGATTACCCTCACAGTGAATGCAGTCTTGTAAGAATCCTTTGTCTCCAGTAAATTTTTGAAGCATAGGAGGAGTCACGGTGCCACACATTGTATACCGACGAGTCGATTGGTTATTGAATCCCTGAAGCTCCCTGTTCAGTTTCTTCGGTTTGCTGAGATGGCACAAAAACTCCATCGCATTCTCCTTGCCCTCGCTAGGGTTCAACAGCCCTAGCAAGCCAACAAGGTAGGAGGCTTCCTTATGCCCTGCCATAGCCGCCACCCGGGAGGTTCTTCAGCTTGCCTCATCATCATTCTTCACGAAGAACTCGTGAATAGCTTCTCTGTAAATGATTTCTGGATTGTTATGTTCTTTGCACTTTTGCAAGAACTCAACAATTTTCCCTTCATCTTCACCGTACCAGTCCTCATGCCACTGGTACTTATCCACTGAAACGGTTGTCCAAACCTCAGGATCATTCAGCATTTGTTGAAATAACTTGCATGTTCCCGCCATGCTGACAGATCTTCAGAGGAGTCTTTTGCAACCGCGAGCAGCACCTTAAACCATGCCAAATGTGGAATATCCATCTTGGTTGTTGGAGAAGAGGGACTGAAAAGGGTCTGTGGAGAAGAGGACTGAAAAGGGTCTGTGGAGAAGAGGACTGACAAGGGTGTGTGGAGAATAGGGACTGAATACGGTGTGTGGAGGTTTTAATAATCAATGTGTCGTTTGGGGACGAAGAAGGAAGTGGTGCATATAAACCCAACCGGTGTGACCCACTTGACAATGGACGAAGACAAGGCTTTATCAGTTTCAATTATATTATTCGTTTCCCAAGCGCCTGACTGAAACGACAATTGACACTTATCGCTCAAGCTGGAGGGACTCAATTGGTTTCGCGCGCTCCCATATTGAGAGCATTTATGATACCATTTGTCACGGGCGGCAGTCACAAAATTATAAATGCTTTTCGTCATAATTATTTTGCTAAAATCACATCACCACTTTTGAAGCAAATGTGAAACTTAATTTGTCTGCTAATCACCTGTAAAGAAAATGAAACTAGTGTGTCTGATACTAATAATGCAAATATGACATCACCACGGAAATTAGGTATCTCAAGTGAACAAATTCATGTTGGCGGGAAAATTAGTAAGGGGACTGCTGTATAAATAAGAAAGTTATATATTCTACCTCACATTGCACCACCAGTTGGTCCAAACAATCCTCAACTCACCATGGGTTCACCTACGAAAATCCCCCCCATACTTATAACAACTCCACCAAAAAATGCAGACCCTATCTCACAGAAGAATAAGAACGCTGAAGATGTTCCTGTTGGACCTGCGAAATCCATCAACTTTTCATCTAGGACCACGATGATGCAGGTCGTATCGGCCAGATGCGGTACGATGCGTTGTTGACTGAATTAAACCGTCAGAAGATACGTCTAAGATGGTATGAAGAAACATTGGGGAAGGAAAAAAGTCAAGCGAAATTACACCTTCGATCAGTCAAACTAATGAAACTGAGGGTTAGGCTTGCGAAAGGAAAAGGTTGTCGAAGGTTCAGGGGTCGAATGAGGCATTGCAGATGAGGGAAGCAGAAGCACGTAAAGGATTTGACCTGTTCCGAGAGTATGCAAAATGTGTTGTCCCAAGCTACAACTTGGACGGAATCACCATGGAGTAAACCGTCGCTGGACAACGTTCATTTCGTTATTTTCAGTCCATTTGTTTGGAAAAACATTCGTAAACGTTCATTTTGAGTGCTTTTGTTCCAAGTTTGTGTGCGCTCCTGAAGGTGTAACCATTTTGCTTTGGACACTTCAGATGGTATCTTCTATGTATCCAAGCTGTAAGACGTGAAGAAAAAGCGAGTGAAAAATATGGGAAACTGCTTTTGGTTGATTATGCGTACTTTTGTAAAGCTAAATGGGTATGCTTTAATTGAAGTATGTTTACATTATTTTCTGTCAACATATTTAATTTCTCTTTACAAAATGCCTTAAAGGAATGGGATAGTTTTTAGGATTCATTGGATCTCCCTCACAGGAGTTGTTGTTCCTAAAATGGTAATATGAGGTGTGCTTATTCGTGTGAAATATATAATATATGACCAATAAAATAACAATAAAAATATTGTGTGTCATGTGAAAGGAGAAAATAAGACTAATTTGATCGGTGCATATTTACATATCATTTTGTACCCTTCTAGCTTATGATTTGGTTATGTTTTTGAGTTAAACTTGTGCTTTTAATTCTTTTTGTGTTTATCTTTCAGTTAATTGAGATTTAGGTAATAATGATGGCTTTGGATAGGAAATGATGCAATCCAAGCATGTTAAGGCCTGAATTGGATGAAGGGAAGAAGAGCTTAAAGACAAACTCATTTTTTGCTACAGCCCCCTGCCAGTCCAGTTTCGTAGGTCATATTTAAAGCTTTGTTTCAGCAACCTACACAGCTCGGATGAGGCAGCATTCTTCATGAGAGTTGTTCCAATGGGTGTATACTATAACATATCCAAAATGCAGCCCCATTGGATAAATGTGGAGTCCGTTACCTAGCAAACACTGAACCATGCTCAGGATGGATTTTTTCAGCGAGCAAAACGAGTTACCAATTTGTTTTGGACTTAACTTTTTCATCCGAGCTTGGATTGGGCCAATACTTGTGTTGTTGGATCATACACATTCTGAACTTCAATTTGGAGTGATTAAAGTCTTGATTTGCTTAAGAGAAGCCCAATTCGTAAGCCATTGAAGTTGCTGGTCATGCTGACCTCAGGATGAGCTGGTTGGAAGCTTGGTCATGGTGACCTAGGCATGAGCTATTGTTTCTGGATGGAAGCTTGGTCATGCTGACATGAAGATGAGCTAGGGCTGCTGGTGGGATTTATTGGTGAAGTGCATCAACAATTTTCTAATACAAGTGCATCAACCAATTCAGATTTTCTAATTCAAGTGCATCAACCAATTCAGATTTTATAATAAAAGTGTTGTATGCATTAGCCATTTTGAATTCAGATTTTCACTTCCCTTAGGCCTATAAATAGGGAAGTTCTCTAAGCTTGTAAACACACCCCAAGGGGGGAGCTCTCAAACACTTCTCTAGAGCTCCCTTCCCTTCTCTCCCTCAAATTCTCTTAGTTTCCTTTCAAGTTTTCAATTGTTGTAATGAAATATTTGTGCTGAAATTCTCCTTAAGTTTTTCTTAGTTCCACTTTACTTTTCATTATGTAAATTCTTTTCTTTAGTTTCAAGTTTAATTAGTTTCCAAGTTTCAATTATGGTTTTTGTTCTTATTCATTATGCTTATAAGTTAATATGCTAGTTTGAATGATTGATCACCATTTAGGCTTGCATGTTAGCTATCTTGGTTTGAATTAAGAGTATACACCATGCTTTAATTCGAATTGAACTATGAATAGGAAGAGTATGTATGGACATTCGACAACAGGGATTAGATACATGCTTGGTTGTTTAAATTGTTCTTCTATGCTTAATGGGTTCTTAATGCTTAATTTTAGGTTAGACAACAAATGATCAAATTAGGGAATTAGGAAAACAAGGTTATGACCAAACACCATGGCTTAATCATACATTAGCTAGAATCAATCCATTAATCTAAATTGAACTTGGGAACTTATTTGCTTGAGTTACTTTCTTATTTTCTCTCTTCCTTCTTTCATGTTCTTTGTTTTTATTTATGTTTTGTGTAGGGAAACTGAGTTGGATCATTTAATCACCAATCCCTGTGGAATCACCTTGCACTTACATATGCTAAACTACCAACGGCTCGTGCACTTGCGAGTATCACAAGTTGAGGATGCAGCTGAATCCATTTTTAGTTTAGCATATGTAAGTGTTGGTTTTTCCTTTTCATTTTTAGTTTTTTTTATAAATTTATATTTCCTAATCCTTTTAATTCCGTTTCAAGTTTTTGTTTGTGCTTGTTCTAGCAATTTATGACAGCTTCATAAAAATGGAGAGAGATGACAACCTCAATCATAAGAATGGGAAGTGTGGAGCAGTGGGAGAAGTCGCGACCTCCAAGTGCATCCATGCTCGACCTAATTGCTTCAAGGGGGAGCATTTCAATCCTTTCTCTTCTTTAAATTCTGTTTATTTCTTGGTTTGTTTCTTTTAGTACAACAATTTATGTCATTTGTTTGAGTTTGTTTAGAGTACTTAGTTCATTTTCATTTATGGTTTGTTGTCTCATTTTATCTTAATTTTTTTTTTCTTATCTTAAAAACTAAAAATTCAAAATTCAAAAATTCAAAAAGATTTTTCATATGAGCTGACTTATGGTAACTCCAGGAAGCACTTCCATCAATACAGTGTCTAGGAGTTCTTTAGGCGACACCTTCGGTGTCTAAGAAGTTTGGGTTTTAAGCGGGACCATTGTGACCCCTCCAACCTTCCCAGATCCCCTGGCTGTGTTTTTCTTGAGGCCCTAAATTGGTCATCCGTGAGTTGCTTGTATATTCGTGTGTTTTTAAACTAAGTTTTTTTTTATTTTCTTTGTTTTATTTTTTGTTTAGTCTTTGTTTTTATTTTGTTTAGTCGTTGTTTTTATTTTGTTTTTGTTTTTATGGTATGATTAGTTAGTTTATTTCTGAGTGTTAGAAACACATTTTCATTTTATTTCAAACACTGCATTAAAAAAAAAAACAAAAAACAAAAAAAAAACATTCAAGTAAATTAAAACAAACAAACAAACTTCTTCTTCTTCTTCTTCTTCTTTTCTTCATCTTCATCATCATCATGGCTTACCTCTATTGTCTCGTACTTGTAGAATCTGCAGCGTTCTACATGGTCATCATTTTTCCTCTCCAGTGCTTCCACATACTGAGTGGCACAGGTGAGCCGCTTCTGGAGGTCCGCCACCATAGCCTTCAAGGAAGCCACTTCCTCGCTCAGAGCGGCACACTCCCGTGTCCTCCCCAGTAGTCGCATGCCCAAATTGGTAGCCGAGACCGCTTGGAGCACAGTTAAATTGTGGGACTCATCCACCGCCATCTTGTCAGACCTACGTGCCACATGCAGATGATCTCCTGGAGTTAGTTCACTGCCAATCAATGTTCCCAGGCACTGACCCTGTTCGGCATTGCCTTAGAAAGGTTCGGTATTGCCTCAACAAAGTTTGAGGCAGTGCCGTGATGATATGAAGAGTTTGGGAAGACAGAGGTTGGAGGAGCCCTTACTGGGCATTTGGTGGTGCAAGGGATAACTCAAGGTTGAGATCATCAAGGTGAGTGCATGAAGATGCCATTTGTTTTGCTTCTGAATTTTTTGATGTTTTTCCTTGAGTTTGCAGGAAGAAATGCTGGGTATCATCCGCTTGGAGAGGTGTGGTTTAAATAGGCATATGCTGATGAGAGAGAGCCAACACCATTTCGGATTTCCCGGGCATGCTCGACCTAATCGCTTCAAGGGGGAGCACATTAACTTTCACTTTACTTTACTTTTTTTCCGTGTTTTCTGGTGTTTTATGTTTTTGCCCGTTACTTTCATTTTCTAGTGTTTTGTGTTTTTGCCTTTCCCTTTCGGCTATCACCTTTGTCTTATTTTAGTTAGGGAAATGTGTTTTCTTTCCGTTTGTCGTCTTTGGTTTATTTTAGTTGGGAAGTGTCTTTTCTTTTTCTTTTTTTTTTTCTTTCTGCAACCTTCCTCTTTTATTTCCGAAACAAAATAACGAAAATACAAAAACAACAACATAAAATAAAAAATGCAATAGAAATCATTTCTTCATAGCACTAGGTGTCTCGACCATAGGAGCTTTGAGTTTGGCCCTCTGGCTGCCCTCTTCCGGGGCTTCACGTACAGCCTCTTGGGGCTCACCACTTGAGCTTCCAAAGATCGCAATCTTAGCTTGAGTGTAACTACTCTCGCGATCTGCATGCTTGCGTTTACCCGGTCGGTCTAGGTCCTCCAGCTCTTTTCGCATGTCGCGAGAATACAACTCTACCATCTTTGATAGGCTTTTATTCTCGTCCCGCAATACTTCTAGCTGGTGTCGATTCACCTCCACTATCCTTGCCCTCTCCCTTTTCAAGCTTTCTATAGCACTCTGACACTCTTCAACCATATTTCGCTCCGCCGCTCAACTGACCTTTCAGAATCTCTACCTCATGGGACTTCGCAAGTAGGCGATGACCCAAACTTGCAACACATGCTGTACTCTGCACGCTCAGTGCCAGGGCATCGCTTGTGACCCGATTGTCATCCCTTGTCCCGAACACACGTATATCTTTAGGAGTCACTAGATTTCTGCCAACTCCAATGGCAACATCGTTGTCTAGGAGTATTGAGTCATTGACAGTCACAGGCCTCGTGCAGAGGCAAAGTAGGGCACCCATACTGGTGCTGCTTGGCCCCATGTTGAGTTGGTGGAGCTAGGTTGAGATTGTGTTAAGCTCATATTTTCATACATATACATGCCCAATTTACTTACTCATTTTGCATAGTTTCTTAGATTTCTAAGTTATTTGCCTCTCTTTGTGTGTTTTGTAGGCCAAGGGAGCAAAAGAGCATAATTCATGCAATCCATGCATATTAAGGGCTGATTGGCATGAGAGGAAGACACTTGAGGCATTTGAAGCAAGATGGTGCAAAAACATGCAAAAACTGGAGCCTGAGTTAGAAGTTCATTTCGGACGTATCTTCTTCATCCGAACTTGGATTGGGCCAATACTTGTGTGGTTGGATCAATGACATTCTGAACTTCAAAATAGGCATCTTAAAGTCATCATTTGATTCAGCCCAACCCAATTCGTGAGCCCATGGAAATACACATCATGCTGACTTGCAGATGAGCTCATTGCTTGCTTGGTCATGCCTGACATGAGGATGAGCTATTGGTTTCTGAATGGAAGCTTGGTCATGCTGACATGAGGATGAGCTAGGGCTGCTAGTGGGATTTAGTGGAGTAACCATTTGTGATTTTCTAATGCAAGTGTTGAGTCCATTAGCCATATTCAATTCAGATTTCCCACTCCCCTCTCCCCTATAAATACCACTTCCATTCCACATTCAACTCATATCCTGAGATCCATCATTTACACTTCCATTGTACACAAAGAGAGGGAAAGTTGAGAGTCACAAAGGGAGAGAAGGGAGAAGGCAGCAGCTGGGAGGCTTTGGCCTCCTGGCAGCCATGGAGATGATTCTTTTCCATCTCTAGCATGCTGTCCTTATCTTCTTCTCCTCCCTTTGTCTTTTATTTTCTTCTTGTATTTCCTTTGTTTTTCTGTCATTAGTTGTAATAAACATCTTGCTAGTCTTGTATCATGGTTTGAGTTTATAAAGTTTGATTTCATTCATGAATTCTTCTTCACTGTTTTAATGGAGCTGTTTTGCATCCTTTGACTGATCACCTAAGGTTTTATGCGTTATGCTTTTTTTTTTTTTTTTTTTTTTCTTTTTTTTTTTTTTTTTTTTTTTTTTTTTTTTTTTTTTTTTTTTTTTTTTTGTTTTTTTCTCTGTCCTTGTGTGTTTTTTTCTGGTTGGCTGGTTTTTTTTTTTCTCCCCCGCTTTTTGTGTTGTTGGTGTTGGTTGTTTTTTTTTTTTCTTTTTTTTTTTTTTTTTTTTTTTTTTTTTTTTTGTTTTTTTGTGTTTTTCATCCTGCCTAAGACGTTTTGTCGTTTAAAAAGTTGTTTTTTTTTTTTTTTTTTATTTTTTTTTTTTTTTTATAAATATATTTTTTTTTTTTTTTTATAAATTTTTTATTTTTTTTTTTTTTTTTGGGTTTTTTTTGTTACAGTTTTTTTTTTTTTTCACAAAAATTTTTAATTTTTTTTTTTTACTTTTTTTTTTTATTTTTTTTTGTTTTGTTTTTTTTTTTTTCTTTTTTTTTTTTTTTCCTTATTTTTTTTTTTTTCTTTTTCTTTTTTTTTTTTTAAGTCAAAGGCTCTCGTGTTGGCTTCGTTGTTCATAGTTTCTTTTTTTTTAACTTTTTTTTTTTTTTTTTTTTTTTTTTTTTGTTTTTTTTCTTGGGAAATCTAATATAATTGTGTCTTGTCTTTTTTTCTTTTCTGTAATCTTCTTTTTTTTTTTTTTTTTCTTTTTTTGTTTGGTGGTTGGTAGGTTTGTTGGGGTGTTTTTTTTTGTGTTTGTGTCTGAAAACGTAGGCTTCTTCATTGCTAAAATTTTTATTTTCTGCTACTGTTTTGAAAGTTTGGTCTGCCTTGTGTTCTTCATTTTTTCATGCTGAATCCAACGACATAAAGAACTTTAAAATTGACCAAGTGGTTTGAAAGTTACATGTCAAAACAGATTAGATGTTGAAATTGAGCAAAAACTGCAATTTGAAACCTCTCGTTTTTCTTTTCTGTTTCTTTTCTTTGAGTCATTTTCAGTTTTCCTTCCCACACCAATGATAAATCTTGAGTCTAACTTCTAATATGGCTCTTAGGAATTTGATAAGCATTGTGTTAGGTCTGAATCTTATTCTTTTGCTAGCTAAGTCTCACATAATTATTCTTGAGCTTTCTATGCACTTTAGCCATGATTATACAACTCTTGCATGTCTTACCCAATTGTATGCATTTTTGCTTGTGTGATTCACTGGAATGTTAAGTTATAACTAAGATATGATTTAGGCCATCTTTGTTAAGCCTCTTTCTTTTTCCTCCATCAACTCATACAATACATATTCCATTGTAAACCCCTTTGTGCTCAAACACTTAGCCATTTCTTTCTATCACCTTATCATCCATTACACATCCTACCATCTAGGGGACTTGTAGAGTATGATTGTATTTGAGATTGTCATGTATTCAAGGCAATGAATGAACTAAAAAGAGAAAATCAAAAGAAAAAGAGAAAGAAGTGTGGCCAATGTAGTCACGACCCTAGGGTGATATAAGGAGAAATCAAGGTGATCTAGGGTAAAGAGCCGCAAAATTGGGCCAAATATTATACAAAGTGTGTAAATGTCAAAATCAAATTGTGAAGTGATTCAATTGCAAAATCTGGTGTTGTGAGCTCTTCAATTTTTGTGCCTTACATGTCAAATGTCAATGATCTTGTTTACAAGATATGCTCTACTTTGTTCCTTAGACTTTGTGTTTCAATATCCATTACTTTTCTAACCATTACATTACATCCATGAGTAAAGTCCTATTGATTTTGGTTTAGCTTGGCAAACTTGTGTTCATTCTTGCAGGAATTCATATCGTTGTTTGAGAAGCATGAGTTGTATCTTCATGGCTATTTCACACACACACCTTGAGCATGATTTTTGTGAGATTGTGGTAGCACTTGAATAATGTTTAGAACTTCCTTAGTGCTTGTTTTGTTCCTTGTTGAGCCATGTCTATGAAGTTTAAATTTCTGTTCGGTTGGAAGGTTAACGTTTTTGTTTTTGTTTTGTTTTTGTTTTTTGTTTTGTTTAGACTAACAAATCTATTAAGTTTTTGACTACTTTGTTTTGTAGAGTCGAGGAAAACGTTTGTGGGTATGTTTATTTGCTAAACCCTCAGGAGACACAACTCCTCCTACTAGGGATGCCTAGAGGTTTAAAGGCTTGTTGCATACGCTCAATGCAATCGAGTTACCTACGAAAGTGGTCTAGTTAACTTCTTATTTTGTTTTGTTTTTCTTTGTTTTTCTTTTGTTTTGCTCGAGGACTAGCAAAATCTAAGTTTGGGGGTGTGTTAAGCTCATATTTTCATACATATACATGCCCAATTTACTTACTCATTTTGCATAGTTTCTTAGATTTCTAAGTTATTTGCCTCTCTTTGTGTGTTTTGTAGGCCAAGGGAGCAAAAGAGCATAATTCATGCAATCCATGCATATTAAGGGCTGATTGGCATGAGAGGAAGACACTTGAGGCATTTGAAGCAAGATGGTGCAAAAACATGCAAAAACTGGAGCCTGAAGTTAGAAGTTCATTTCGGACGTATCTTCTTCATCCGAACTTGGATTGGGCCAATACTTGTGTGGTTGGATCAATGACATTCTGAACTTCAAAATAGGCATCTTAAAGTCATCATTTGATTCAGCCCAACCCAATTCGTGAGCCCATGGAAATACACATCATGCTGACTCGGAGATGAGCTCATTGCTTGCTTGGTCATGCCTGACATGAGGATGAGCTATTGGTTTCTGAATGGAAGCTTGGTCATGCTGACATGAGGATGAGCTAGGGCTGCTAGTGGGATTTAGTGGAGTAACCATTTGTGATTTTCTAATGCAAGTGTTGAGTCCATTAGCCATATTCAATTCAGATTTCCCACTCCCCTCTCCCTATAAATACCACTTCCATTCCACATTCAACTCATATCCTGAGATCCATCATTTACACTTCCATTGTACACAAAGAGAGGGAAAGTTGAGAGTCACAAAGGGAGAGAAGGGAGAAGGCAGCAGCTGGGAGGCTTTGGCCTCCTGGCAGCCATGGAGATGATTCTTTTCCATCTCTAGCATGCTGTCCTTATCTTCTTCTCCTCCCTTTGTCTTTTATTTTCTTCTTGTATTTCCTTTGTTTTTCTGTCATTAGTTGTAATAAACATCTTGCTAGTCTTGTATCATGGTTTGAGTTTATAAAGTTTGATTTCATTCATGAATTCTTCTTCACTGTTTTAATGGAGCTGTTTTGCATCCTTTGACTGATCACCTAAGGTTTTATGCGTTATGCTCTTATTGGGAAGGTTTGGGGATCATCTTCATTCCATCCATTAGCAACTTATGTGATTTGGTTTCTAGGTCTCCTAATGTAAACACCATGCTTGGGGTCCTTGTGATGTTCAATACAATTTGATCCAAACACCATGGACTTATTTGTGAGCATCTTCATGAGTGAATCAATTTGTTTACTTGCTGCCATAACATGATTAGAACAATTAGGGTGGATTCTAAAACCTCACCATCTTGTCTTAGTTTTTTTTCTTTCTTCTTGTTTTGTTTCTCTTGTTTTCATTTCTGTTTTGTGTAGGAAAAATGAGTTGGATCATTCAATCACCAATCCCTGTGGAATCGACCTCGCACTTACATACGCTAAACTACCAACGGCTCGTGCACTTGCGAGTATCACAAGTTGAGGATGCAGTTGAACCCATTTTGGTGCAGCTCTGATCTACGCAACAAGTTTTTGAAGATCCAACGAAATGGGTAGTTAGAGGCCATTTGATTTCTCACTCGCTTTTCTTCTTTCTTTCGTTTCTCTTTTGTGTGTTTCTGAGTTTGTGTTTTTCACCATTTCTTTTTAGCTTTTTATAGACTTAGTCTGCTAAACCCTAGCCGCTGCGGTTCTGAGTTTTGTTCGGCCCTTACGGCTTATCTCTATATGTCGCCGCACCCGTTTCCCAACCCCCCTTAATTGCATTTTCACCTTTCACCACCTTCACATGAAAAAGTCGTCGCGCCTTCCTACGAGGCCAATAATTCTGGCTTGGGGGATGTGACAGCTGCCTCTGTGCCCCGAACACGTCCCTCACCCCTTTTACCCGTGACTTCCCAGGAACCAAGGCATCAGGGACCACACTCTTTCTTTTTAGAAATCCCGCCTTCGCGCTCCCAATTCACGTTTCATTTTAAAAATTAAAAAAATTAAAACAAAATTTAACATGTGGGCTTCGGACTTCATTGTGGGCTTCGGGTTTTCACCGTTGTTTAGGTTTCAAAGTGTGTTAACTTTCTTTTGGGTTGGGTTTTCAATCGTTTGGGTTTGGGTTTGCGTAGACCTGTTTAGGGCTTACTGTTTTGAGTGTTTTCAATTATTTTTATTTTTTTGTTTGTTTTGTAATTTTTATTTTGTAATTATTTTCTTTTTGTATCTTATTACTTTTATTTGCTTTAATACTTTCATTTCTTGTTATGACATTGCTTGTTCCTAATTTTTAAACATTGAGGACAATGTTCATTTCTAGATCTGGGGGTATTGGAGTTTAGCAAGTAAATTTGGTTTAAAAAAAAAAAATTGATTAATTAATTTCTTGCTTGTTTTTCTGTTTTCTATATTTTGAGTCTTGTTTTGTTTTGAGTCACTTTCCGAACACTTATGATGAGATTGTGATAAATGTTTTCATGACTTAAATAAAAATTGGATTTCATTTTATTATTATTTTATTTATAAAAAAAATTAAATTTAAAAATTCAACATTTTTATAAAATAAAATTGGCATTGTTCTAGCATGATATGTTCGAAACTCTCTTTGCACTTGCCATTTGTTTCATAATTTTCAAATTAAAGGATTTGCATGACCTAAAGAATTGTATCAAGCATAAATTAGACTTATATAACCATATAATGTGAGCTTTTGAGCCTTGTGCTTCATTTCATGAGTGTTATACATATACTCTTATTTTCTTGTCATCAAAGTTGTTGTTTGATCTCATTGTTCATTGATTTGGTTGAACACTTAAAAGTCATTCATTCTTTTGCAATTTGATTTCATGACATTTAAGAAATGATATTAAAGCCCTCTTTGGATCGTTTGTGCATTTCAAGCTAACCTTATGCATGCTTAAGCATGATTTTCCATTGTTAACCATTTTGAGCCTACATGTAAACTTTTTCTTTCATTTTACCAATTGCAATTCCTAGCTTTAGCCCGAAAAACAAGAATTTACCTTTCTAAGGAACTCATGAGCTCTAATTCGGATGTGTTTTTCATGCTAAGTTTGGGAAGGGATATTACATTAAAAAAAAAAAATAGAACTTCACACAATTAGTGAAAGAAAGGAGAAAAGCTGTGATTAAATGGTAGTTGAATGAAATTTCATTTTTGGGCCTTCAAAATAAATTGGTGTTTGGAAAGGAGTTTAAATCATTGTAAATGAAGGTATAAGGAGTTTTGATCATGTAAAAGAAAAAAAATCTAATCGTGATGATTCGAAGTCTTGTAAATAATTATTTTATGCTCTTACATTTTTGAGTTCCTTGGACTTTGTATTATCCATACCTTTCATTTCTTACTCACCTTACACCATTGGCCCCATTACAACCTATGTTAAAGACCTAAATTGATCTTAAATGTCATATGGTTGAATTGCATGCATTTTCTTACTTTTAAGTGTTTTGCATCCTTCTTGAGATCATATTAATGCAAGTTCTTCATCTTCCTATTTTGAGTTAAGTCCCTTATGGTTTAACTCTAATCTCATGTTTATAACTGAGTGATGCATTGTAGCCCTCTTCTGAGTGATTCATTTGTGAGAGGACAACTTTGGTGAGATTTGAAGTTGCATTTGTGCTTGGTATGATTTTTGAAATTGTGTGAAAACTAATATTGGAGAATTTGTTGCATTTGGCAATCACACTACTACACTTTGAGCATATTACGTTTTGAACTTTGCCGCCTTGTAAATAATGTCTAAATTGAGTTTTTATTGTAAATAATGTCTAAATTGAGTCATGTGCATGAGTCATTTCTCTTCAGAAAATGTTCGGAAAGATTGTTTGAGTTTTATTTTTATTTT
Organism: Prunus fruticosa; assembly: GCA_018703695.1. Classification (NCBI taxonomy): domain Eukaryota; kingdom Viridiplantae; phylum Streptophyta; class Magnoliopsida; order Rosales; family Rosaceae; genus Prunus; species Prunus fruticosa. Next base: position 18,568,888 of record CM031918.1, on the reverse strand, counting down.
TATTTCTTTTATTTTTATTTTTTATTTTTGTAATTATTTTTGTTTTTGTTTTTGTTTTATTTTGCTTAAGGACTAACAAATTTAGTAAAGTTTTCTAACCACTTTGTTTTGTAGAGTGAGTAAAATGTTTGTGGGTATCGTTTCTGTTAAACCCTCAGGAGACACAACTCCTCCTACTAGGGATGCCTAGAGGTTTAAAGGCTTGTTGCATATGCTCAATGCAATCGAGTTACCTGCGGAAGTGGTTTAGTTAACTTCTTCTTTTATTTTTAACTTTGTTTTGTGTTGTTTTGCTCGAGGACTAGCAAAATCTAGGTTTGGGGGTATTTGATCGGTGCATATTTACATATCATTTTGTACCCTTCTAGCTTATGATTTGGTTATGTTTTTGAGTTAAACTTGTGCTTTTAATTCTTTTTGTGTTTATCTTTCAGTTAATTGAGATTTAGGTAATAATGATGGCTTTGGATAGGAAATGATGCAATCCAAGCATGTTAAGGCCTGAATTGGATGAAGGGAAGAAGAGCTTAAAGACAAACTCATTTTTTGCTACAGCCCCCTGCCAGTCCAGTTTCGTAGGTCATATTGCAAGCTTCGTTCAGCAACCTACACAGCTCGGATGAGGCAGTATTCTTCATGAGAGTTGTTCCAATGGGTGTATACTATAACATATCCAAAATGCAGCCCCATTGGATAAATGTGGAGTCCGTTACCTAGCAAACACCGAACCATGCTCAGGATGGATTTTTTCAGCGAGCAAAACGAGTTACCAATTTGTTTTGGACTTAACTTTTTCATCCGAGCTTGGACTGGGCCAATACTTGTGTGGTTGGATCATACACATTCTGAACTTCAATTTGGAGTGCTTAAAGTCTTGATTTGCTTAAGAGAAGCCCAATTCGTATGCCATTGAAGTTGCTGGTCATGCTGACCTCAGGATGAGCTGGTTGGAAGCTTGGTCATGGTGACCTAGGCATGAGCTATTGTTTCTGGATGGAAGCTTGGTCATGCTGACATGAAGATGAGCTAGGGCTGCTGGTGGGATTTATTGGTGAAGTGCATCAACAATTTTCTAATACAAGTGCATCAACCAATTCAGATTTTCTAATTCAAGTGCATCAACCAATTCAGATTTTATAATAAAAGTGTTGTATGCATTAGCCATTTTGAATTCAGATTTTCACTTCCCTTAGGCCTATAAATAGGGAAGTTCTCTAAGCTTGTAAACACACCCCAAGGGGGGGAGCTCTCAAACACTTCTCTAGAGCTCCCTTCCCTTCTCTCCCTCAAATTCTCTTAGTTTCCTTTCAAGTTTTCAATTGTTGTAATGAAATATTTGTGCTGAAATTCTCCTTAAGTTTTTCTTAGTTCCACTTTACTTTTCATTATGTAAATTCTTTTCTTTAGTTTCAAGTTTAATTAGTTTCCAAGTTTCAATTATGGTTTTTGTTCTTATTCATTATGCTTATAAGTTAATATGCTAGTTTGAATGATTGATCACCATTTAGGCTTGCATGTTAGCTATCTTGGTTTGAATTAAGAGTATACACCATGCTTTAATTCGAATTGAACTATGAATAGGAAGAGTATGTATGGACATTCAACAACAGGGATTAGATACATGCTTGGTTGTTTAAATTGTTCTTCTATGCTTAATGGGTTCCTAATGCTTAATTTTAGGTTAGACAACAAATGATCAAATTAGGGAATTAGGAACACAAGGTTATGACCAAACACCATGGCTTAATCATACATTAGCTAGAATCAATCCATTAATCTAAATTGAACTTGGGAACTTATTTGCTTGAGTTACTTTCTTATTTTCTCTCTTCCTTCTTTCATGTTCTTTGTTTTTATTTATGTTTTGTGTAGGGAAACTGAGTTGGATCATTTAATCACCAATCCCTGTGGAATCGACCTCTCACTTACATATGCTAAACTACCAACGGCTCGTGCACTTGCGAGTATCACAAGTTGAGGATGCAGCTGAATCCATTTTGGTACCATTTAATTAGTTATTTCATGATAATTGTTATTTTCTTATTTAGGTAGTTTTAGGATATCTTTTATTATTTAGGTGTGATTTTATAATTAATGAGTTTACTTTTGGACCAAGTCGCGTTGGTGGCCAACCGGTGGTGCAATGTGAGGTTAAATATATCACTTAGTTATTTATACAGCAATCCCCTTACTAATTTTACCCACCAAAATGAATTTTTTCACTTGGACTGGGGAGCCGCCACTTGAGATACCTAATTTCCGTGGTGATGTCATATTTGCATTATTAGTATCAGACACACTAGTTTCATTTTCTTTATATGTGATAATCAGACAAATTTAGTATCATATTTGCGGAGCTTTAAGTGTTCGCGCGGCGTGGTTGAAATGTAAGTTACCTTGAGAACGTGTGCTGTCATATTTGCATTATCAGTATCATAACCACAGTTTTCTTTTTCTGTACCTGGTGATACGCGTTCATATTTAGTTCCATATTTGGCAAGAAGCAACTGCTTAGTTGTTAATGTTAAAATGCAAGTTACCTTCACTCGTTCTAATATCATTTTTGCATTATTAGAACCATATACAATGTGATCATTTACTTTACTGTTAATGGTGCGTTGATATTTAGTTTCAAGGTTGGCAAAATGAAACTGATTACTTGGTCATGTTCAAATGTAACTAAGTCATTTGCTTCAAAAGTGGTGATGTGATTTTAGCACAATAATTATGACGAAAAGCATTTATAATTTTGTGACTGCTGCCGGTGACAACTGGTATCATAAATGCTCTCAATATGGGAGCGCGCGAAACCAATTGAGTCCCTCCAGCTTGAGCGATAAGTGTCAATTGTCGTTTCAGTCAGGCGCTTGGGAAACGAATAATATAATTGAAACTGATAAAGCCTTGTCTTCGTCCATTGTCAAGTGGGTCACGCCGGTTGGGTTTATATGCGCCACTTCCTTCTTCGTCCCCAAACGACACATTGATTATTAAAACCTCCACACACCGTTTTCAGTCCCTCTTCTCCACACACCCTTTTCAGTCCTCTTCTCCACAGACCCTTTTCAGTCCTCTACTCCACAGACCCTTTTCAGTCCCTAAACCCTAAACCAAGATGGATCTTCCACATTTGGCATGGTTTAAGGTGCTGCTCGTGGTTGCAAAGCGGTCCCATAAAGATCTGTACAACATGGCGGCAACCTGCAAGTTATTTAAAGAAATGCTCAACGATCCTGAGATTTGGAAAACGGTGTCAGTGGATAAGTACCAGTGGCATCAGGATTGGTACCCAAGTGAGGAAGGCAAAATTGTTGAGTTCTTGCAAAAGTGCAAAGAACATAACGATCCAGAAATGATTTACAGAGAAGCTATTCATGACTTCTTCCTATTGAAAGATGATGAGGGCATGAAGAACCTGCGGGTGGCGGCTACGGCAGGGCATGAGGAAGCCTCCTACCTTGTTGGCTTGCTAGGGCTGTTGAACCCTAGAGAGGGCAAGGAGAATGCGCTGGAGTTTTTGTGCCATCTCAGCAAAACGAAGAAACTGAACATAAAAGCTTGCAGGGATTCAATACGCTTGCGACTGGGTCGGTATACAATGTCTGGCACCAAAACTCCTCCTCTCTGCTTGAACAGTTTACTACATACCAAAATGTTTTTGAAGACTGCATTGACTGTGAGGGTAATCGGAAGTGGTATGAGTTCGGGGACCGCAGTGCCGACGACTGGGACAACGTAGATGCTTGGAACTGTTGTGAACCCTGCAAATGGAAGAGGGAGCTGTACTTGGATCCAGCGCAAACTCGACTTCATGGCTGCGTTTGATATATAAGTCTATATACATGGTATGATAGGTGATTTATTAATAAATTGTTGTTTTGGTTTTTTGTGTTTTTATGTAAAGGTGAAACTGTGTGAACTTTGTATTGTTTTTATTTCAAGTATGTTTATGGCATGGGACCTATATCGTTTCAGTAAGTAGTCTCAAATGTGGAATTGCTGGTTCATATCCCCCAAACAGTCATTCGTTAAAGATGACAGACAGGCATATGGCAGGGAGGTTGCGTGTTGTCAACCCGGAAAGGGATTATCCTTTCACTCACGTCGTTGACAAGTGGATGTCTGACACATCCTTGATCTTCTAAGATACTCTAATGATCCCATAAATACCCCAAAAAAATCCCCCTAATTTCCTGATTTGTCCTGCGTTTGAAACTATATTTGCAACAAAACAGAAGTGTAATTAAGTCATCCGGTAATCCCTTTTGAATAACATAATTATTTAAATATCGCAATGTGGATCTACGAATTAAGTGGAGGGTTTTTCCCAATTGATTATAACCATCTACGACATTTCCCCATTATTTTCCGATTAGTCCAGCAATTTTTAGGATTTCTGCACCCAAAAAAAAAAATTTGAATCCCATAGTACGGAAATCCCTATTCACTAACATCAAGAATTACATATCAATTTTCACAAAAAACATTTTGCCAAATAATAACCCAAAACTCCTGACGAAGTATTCATCCCCACACAGAGTTAGGAAATTTCCCAATTTTTTTCCTTAATTTTCCTGTATTTTTAACGATTTTTGGGAAAAAAACGGAACAAAAATATACAAGAAATGCCAAGTGGAGGGGCTGGAGTGGGGAGCTGCAAGCCTGACCGCCACGCGCGCGCTCCCATGCCGCCACACGCCAGTTTTAATATTTTTTAATCGTTTCCACTTAAATATTCATTTAAAAATCGAAATTGAAGGTGAAAAAATTCTGAAAAGTTCCTCAGCGATTTCGGGACGGGATTTCCTTCGATGACATATCCGGAACAAGGGCAGGACAAACAAATTTGGATACGGGATTAATGTGATCGAACATATGAGAGTGTGGGGTTTACAAAGTGTATTAGGGTTTTCATTTGCATCATCCGAATGTAGGGTTGGTTCCCAAATTTTATTTTTCACTCGCTCCTAAACCAGGGTTTGTACTTTCTGTATGAAGTATTCATCCCCACACAGAGTTAGGAAATTTCCCAATTTTTCCCTTAATTTTCCTGCATTTTTAACGATTTTTGGGAAAAAACTGAATAAAATATACAAGAAATGCCAAGTGGAGGCGCTGGAGTGGGGAGCTGCAAGCCTCGCCGCCACGCGCGCAATCCCATGCCGCCACTCGCCAGTTTTTCTATTTTCTAATCTTTTCCACTTAAATATTCAATTTTTAAACGACTTCAAGGGTTGTAGGGGCTTTTCGCCTACGATTTTAGGGTTTACTGTCGAATGCTTAGGGTTAAAAAATATTAAACCAATGCTTTTCTTTCCCGCACATGGGTTAGGGTTAAAAAAAAAAAACATTCCTGCAAATTTTGAATTTGCCGCTCACAGTCACAGATTGTTACGACCAAAACAGGACAATTGAAACTTGAAACTCCATATTAGTTCTCCCCAAAAAAGAAAATACCATTCCTTTTCAGATTTCAAGGAAAATTAATTGGGGGTTTTGAGCAAATTTTTGGAAGGGTTGTCATCTTCTTTATCTTCATTTTCCCTTCTGGGCAGAGCCATGTCGAATTCTTCAACAAACACTCAAGGAAAGAGGTGTCGGCACTGCAATGCTGAGATGGTTATGCTAATTTCCAAATCTGAAAGGAATATGGGCAGACCGTATTGGAAGTGCTTCACAACGTATGTAAGTATTATCTTCCCTAAGCCAATAACACTAACTCAGATCGGCCATTGCCTAAGCCAACGAAAATTGCTAGAGAGTATAAGAATTGGGTCTACATTGTAATCCGAAAATGAAAAATGTAACTTTCTTATGTTTTTTTAGGGAGCTACAAGGTGTAGTGGCTATGAATGGGTGACTGGAGGCAACATGCCAACTGAATCTCAAATTGAAAACCAGCTGGATGTGAAGGAACTTAATGCATATGCTGAAGTCATCCGTATGGTGAAGGGCATTCAAAAGATCCTCCTACCTGTTGTTAGTTCTATCATTTCTAAATTTGGCAGTTCAAGTGATGAAGAAGTAAGAAACTTTTTGCGTCTGGAAATCTTCAAGCAATTTCAAGTATATATTTATAAATTGTGTTCTGTTTTGGCTTTTCAAGTATATATTTTGTAATTTTCTAATCCGGACAGCTATGAAATATGAAGAAGTGTTTGCAAATCTACTATTATGAATTAATCATTGAGCATAATTAGGAAATGAATTTTTGAACGTTTGATATGCCTGCATCTTGACCTTCACAAGAAACATTCCTATTTATTGCACATTTGAAAACACAGTGTCGAAGGTCCTACGGTTTATGGTTCAGCATAGTATCAACAACATGTATTGACGGTTTCGTCAGGTTGTATTTGAACCCAATAAAAATAACTTATTCTTTAATTTTAAGTCAAAAGGGGTAGTTGGATCATAAAGAAGAGTTTGTTCATTAACAAGTAAGACTCAAAACCACCTTTACAAACGGGAAGGATGCCCTCAAGCATGCGAAGAAAGCTCTTCGAGCTTCCCTTATATGATAGAAAGGTTAGTTCTCTATCTCGCGAATTGAGCCACACTACTACAAAAAACGAAATAGACGACGGAATCCACCGTCGTGTATCATGGTTTACAACCGACGAGAAATCGACCGCGTCTTTTCACACATGAAATAACGACGGCAAATCACCGACGTGGTTAATATAGTACACGTCAGGAAACAAACCAAAACCGACGTAGATTTCATACTTCAAAGCTTAAAAAGAGACCTTTCGACTATAATAGACGACGGTTTTAGTCAAACACAGCCGTTTAAACAGTGTTAAATGTCAAAAACAACTCAAAAACCGACGTAAATACTTTTATCAACGTCTCTTAATTAAACAACACCGACGTGTACAACATAGAAACCGTCGTCGTTAATACATACTACGTTCACTAACTGAAAAAATTGACGTCTAAAACATATAACATGGCATATATCTACCTAAACTGACGTAAAAACAACATTAACCACGACCCTTTAGGTACCCACAGACGTTGAAAAGTATTTTGACGTCTTGAACACGAAAAAAACGACGTGGTTACTATATTACACGTCATAAAACAATTAAAACCGACGTCGATTTGATACATAAAAGCATAAAAAGAGAGCTTTCGACTATAATATACGACGATGTTAGTAAAAACGACGTTTAAATAATGTTAAATGTCAAAAACAACTACGAAACCGACGTATATATGTTTATCAACGTCTCTAAATAAAACAAAACCGACGTGTAAAACTTAGAAACCGTCGTGGTTAATAAATACTACGTTCACTAAATAAAAAAACTGACGTCTAAAACATATAACATGGCATATATTTACTTTAACTGACGTAAAAACAATAATAACCACGACCCTTTAGGTCACCAGACGTTGAAAAATATTTTGACGGCTTGAACACACAAAAAACGACGTGGTTAATATATTACACGTCATAAAAAAACTAAAACCGACGTCGATTTGATACATAAAGCATAAAAAGAGACCTTTCGACTATAAAAGATGACGGTTTTAGTAACAAACAGACGTTTAAATAATGTTAAATGTCAAAAACAAATACACAACTGACGTAAATATGTTTATCAACGTCTCTAAATAAAATAAAACCGTCGTGGTTATTATATTACACAGCAAAAAAAAACTAAAACCGACGTCGATTTGATACATAAAAGCATAAAAAGAGAGCTTTCGACTATAATAGACGACGGTTTTAGTAAAACACAGACGTTTAAATAATTTTAAATGTCAAAAAGAAATACAAAACCGACGTAAATAGTTTTATCAACGTCTGTAAAATGACACCGACGTGTCAAACTTAGAAACCGCCGTGTTAATAAATACTTCGTTCAGTAAATAAAAAAACTGACGTCTAAAACATATAACATGGCATATATTTACTTGAACTGACGTAAAAACAACAATATTAACCGTTTTAAAATGAATTATAATTAACCGACGTGTTTTCTTTTTCAAATGGCGGTTTTTATTTCATTTTTGCCTTGTCATTCCACGTCGGTTGTGAACACCCGACGTTGTTTGTTTTTTAGACGTCTCTATTTGCGATTTTTGTAACTTGACCGTCGTATGTTCAGCTTTAACCGATTATTTTTAATTTTTGATTTGTCGTGCCCAAAGCTTGCAGAATGAAAATGTGATCGGAATTAAAATGATATACAGAGCTATGAATTAATGTCATACAATTAACTGCATAACTAATGTCATACATTACAACAATCAATCAATCCATATATCTTCACACCCATCTCTAATATTCTCACTCCCAAACTCACCTACTAGGTCATCAAATGTGTCAACATTTGGTATCCCTCTAGAAAATGGCTCACACTCAATTCTAATATCACCTAGCACATCATCACCAATAACATCATTATATTCTCTATTAGGCATTGATAACACTACCGACCAACCAACCACGATGCATTGGGTCGTCAACATAAAATACTTGTTTGACTTGAGAAGCCATAACAAATTGGTCATTCCTATGTCCAATTTTACTCAGATCTACAAGGGTAAATCCAAGTTCGTCGACTACAAGGCCCGAAGTGTTATCTATCCAATCACACCTCAAGACTGGGATTCTAAACTTTTGGTAGTCAAGATCCCAAATTTCTTGAATAACCCCATAAAAACCCATATTGGAGACAATAGGGTTTTTATCCTTGGCACTAGCAACTTGCATAGTATGTGCAAGTAAATAAACTCCACTGTTTTGGACAGTTCGCACATCATCTTGTGCCTTGGTGCTAAATTTGACACCATTAATAAGATAGCTCCTATATGATGGCACTACCATGCTTGGACCAGCTGCTAACCACCTCAAATTTTCTGATATGTCATTATAATCTTCCCCATTAAATTCACTTTGAACCTGCAAATTAAACATATATAGTAATTCAATCTAACATATATATAGAAAAAAAGAAAATTAAAATAAGTTCAATATGTCATTCAATAACATATATATACCTTAAAACGTAGCCATTGAATGAAAGTGCTATTGTGCTTATCTTGTAGCCACTTTGTTCTCTTTCTAAATTTCGGATAAGTGGTCTTGATGTGGATCATATGTTCCCTACAATTGACACGAAAAAAAACACGCATTACGGTCCCTTATATATAAGATAAACATAAGGAGTAATAATATTTAAAATGGCTACATATATATGAAAAATTAAACTCATACGTACTCGATATAAGGTAGGACTTCCTCCGTATTCTCCAAGACATATAGATGTGCCTGGTTCAACAAGTCCATATCAACTAAGCTCACTGTACAACCTGATAATGGCTTTGAAACTCCATATTCTGGCTTGAAGGCACTCCAACTGTACTAACATCAAATAAATGCTCAGTACAAAACTCTCCAGCTTCTTCAGCTATATACCGCTCAGCAATGCAACCTTCGGGATGAGTACGATTCTGAACATACCCCTTTAGCACTTTCATATATCTTTCAAACGGATACATCCATCTAAAATATACTGGCCCACATAGACGAACTTCTCTGACAAGATGTACTACTAGATGAACCATGATATCAAAGAATGAAGGGGGAAAGTACTTCTCAAGCAAACACAAAGTAACTACTACATCTTCTTCCAACTTATCTAGCTTGGAAACATCTACCGTCTTTGCACATATAGCATTGAAGAAGAAGCACAATCGAGTTATTGCATACCTTGCAGGCTTCTCCAAAACAGAACGAATTGCCACAGGGAGCAATTGTTGCATCAAGGTATGGCAATCATGAGATTTAAGGCCAAGAAGTCTTGAATCTTTTAAAGATACAAGATTTTTTATATTTGAAGAATAACCTTCAGGAACCTTCATACCATAAAAAGAATTGCAAACCGCTCTCTTCTCTGCTCTTGACAAATTCCAAGGCCCTGGAGGCAAGCGAGTACGTCTTTCTCCATACTCGGGTTGCAAATCAATTTTTACCCCCATGTTCAATAAGTCTAACCGAGCAGCAATCCCATCTTTATTTTTTCCAGGGATCTCTAGCAATGTGCCAATGATACTATCGCAAATATTCTTCTCAATGTGCATAACATCTAGGGCATGCCTCACAGGGAGGTATTTCCAATACTCGAGATCAAAGAATTTTGATTTCTTCTTCCAACAAACTCTGTCACCATCATTCTCACCAACACTTCCCCCATTTTTCGAGCCCCATATGTAATTAATATCTTCAACCATATGCAGCACTTCTTCTCCTGTTAATGGCTCGGGAGGCATGCCATATTCAGGTTTCCCATTAAAAGCTGCACGTTGCCTCCTATATGGATGATTGATTGGTAACCACTTTCTATGCCCAATGTAACAAATTTTGTGGCCATTTTTCAACCTGACTAGGTGTATCATCGCCGCATATTGGACAAGCTTTATATCCTTTAACAACACAACCAGATAAGTTTCCATAAGCGGGAAAATCATTAATTGTCCACAGGAATGCAGCTTCTAAGTGTAAAGTATTCTCCTATGTGAGCTGAGAGAATTAGGATTAAAGGGACTAGAGTTGTACTTACATGGATATTGAGAGAGAGCTGGGAGAACGAAAACTTTCAGACAAATTTATGTTGAAGAGAGAGAATGAACTATTTGAGGGTTAAAGGGAAATTCTGAAAATTTTAGGTCGCGGTCAAAAATTTTAAAGTACCGCGTTTTTCAACAATGACGGTCAAAACTTACACGGACGTCTAATTATTACTTACAACGGCGGTTTTTATAAATTAAAGGACGTCGCTATTTAATAACCGACGTCGTAAACCGAATTCAATTAGTCTTTGTTAATGTAGTTGACCAAAAACAGCGGGAGGAAACCGCGTCGTTTCAAAAAACCCTAAACCCTAAACCATAAACCCTAAACCCTAAATTTTCAATTAATTCTAAAAAAATACACAAGTACGAGAAAAATGAACCGAAAATTGCTATGGATTCCTTACAACATTGCCTTCTACAATAGTAGGCTAAAATATGGATTTCATAATTTTGAATTTATGGCCACCAATGGATCACATAAACCTTAGGGTTATGTTATGTAAAGTATAAGGAGTACCATGCTTTGTCTCTAAATTTGTTTGAATTTTGTTAAATCAGTCAAACTTTGAAAACTAAAATTACATTTTTCAGGCCTTAACGGGCAAGATATTGTCTCAATCAGTGCATAGAATTTGCAGGTATATTTTTCGGATTTTGTTTTGAATATATTATTAATATTAGTAATTAAATACAATAAAAAAATATTTCCAAAATTATATTTTTTAAAGCTTTAGGATAGAGACAATATTCCAATGCTTGGTAGTTTTCAGTTTAATTTTTGGATTTAGTTTTGAATTTAATATGGAATTAAATAAAATATAAAAGTCAATAAAAATTAAATTAAAAATGAACTATCCGACGTTGTATCCCTTTACACTGACGTCGAAACTAATATAAAACGACATCTTTTTATACAAAGGCGGTTATTTAATAATATCCGCCTTTGTATAGTATTAAGACGTCGATAAGGTTATACGAACCGACGTAGTATATGAGTACAAATTCATTTATACAGGATGAATTAATTAAAAACCGTCGTTGTTATGACTATTAAACGTCATTTTAGTGTAAATAACCGACGTTGTTTAAATATACAAAGGCTTATATTTAAGAATATCCGCCTTTGTATATTATTAAGACGTCGATAAGTGTATACTAACCGACGTAGTATATGAGTACAATTCATTTATACAGGATGAATTAATTAAAAACCGTCGTTGTTATGACTATTAAACGTCATTTTAGTGTATATAACCGACGTTGTTTAAATATACAAAGGCGTATATTTAAGAATATCCGCCTTTGTATATTATTAAGACGTCGATAATGGTATACTAACCGACGTAGTATATGAGTACAATTCATTTATACAGGATGAATTAATTATGAAACGTCGTTGTTATATCTATTACACGTCCGTTTAGTGTATATAAACGACGTTGTTTAAGTATATGAGTACAATTTCATTTTTCAGAATGAATTAATTAGAAACCGTCGTTGTTATGGATATTACATGTCGTTTTTAGAAATTGCCGTCGATGTTATATTTCCAGTTACTGCAAGACGACCATTGTGTACACGTATGAGACGTGTAAATTAGAATCAGACGTCGGTGTTTGGGAACTAAACAAGTTTTAAAACAAAATTTAATTTTTTTTATTTTTGTTCGCTTGATTACAACAAAATATTTATGTACATTTTAAATAAACTAAATTAAACCTAAACATTGTTCATAAATATTTATCTACATCAATTATCCTTCGGTAATTGCTTGTTCACGAATTCTGCCCATTCATGCCTAACTTCGTCAATATCCTCTTGTTTATACTGAAGTTTATCTTTTTTCTTGTCAAACTGCAAAATAAACCAAAAAACCGACGTGTTATAAAGATACAAACGACGGTTATAAACTAAAATATGACGTAGTAAAATAAAGAAAGTATATCTAAAATCTTGCGTTTTACCTTCTTCTCGAAATTTAGGTCTGGATCATGAATTATATCTCTCATGAATCGCATCACGTAATAGCCACACTCAACACTTGTTGGTTGTTCAGGAGTGCCTGTGTAGATTTTTCCAAATGGCCTGCTGTTTACGTGAATTTTTATTTATATGAATGTTAAACATTTTAATTGACCTGTTACAAGAAAACAAAGGGTGTTAATGACAAAACAAAAAATTTAAATACAAATAGTAACCGTCGTGGTAAATCAGTCAAAACGACGGATTTTTTTAAACCAAGACGTGATATTTTGTTTAAAACGGCGGTAAAAACTAACCGTCGGTGTGTAACGTTATAACGTCGGTAAGAGTAAAACGTCGTATAACAAAAAATTGAGCAGAAAAATTAAACGTTCTTAAATAAAACCCAAACGACGTGGTAGTTAAATTAAACGACGTTTTAAAGAAAATACGGACGTGGTAATTAAATTAACACGTCGGTAATAACTTACCGTCGTTATATTTTAATTATAACGTCGGTATTATTAAAAATAGTCGTTTATTTAAATAATTTATAGGAAAAATCTTAAATCAGAAGAAATCAACTTACGTATTGACTATATTTTTCATGTCGTCGTCAACCATGCGTTTTGGCAGTGAATTCATGTAATAGGCAGTCTCTGCCTGGTCTCACAATTACCATGACCCAATGACCCCTGCACATAAGGATTCATATAGGTTAAATAGTACTACAAAGAAAAATATTAGAAGCTCAGGAAAATACTTTAAATGGTACTAACCCTGGATTATAAGGGACCAAGAAAAATTGATTCCCATCTGCTATTTTAAGGCGGTTTGACAGGTTTTTTATTTCGGTCTGATATTGATCCAGATTGAGAGCTCACTAGCCCAGGGTCCACGAAGCCAACAAGGTTTACCATATTTGCCATTTTTAAATAGTCAAATAGGAACCTAAATATATGAAAGTCAATTAAATGAGATTTTAATTTAAAGGAAAGGAAAATGTAAAACAAAATGGAATTAGGGAGAATTACCTCATGTATACTGATATCACTGTGGTTCCAATCTCAACCATGGAACCAAACTGCAAAACATCTTCAGTGAAGAGGAAGGTATCATGCACAAAGCCAAACACTTCCTTGGGCATGTGAATTGTTAGAGCCTCGTTACCATTAGGCAACAACTTGGTCCGGAAATGTTGGCATAAGGCTAACAGAGGAGGTGGCATGTCTAGCTTTGAGAGATCCTGTTACAAGAAATAAATAAAGAAATATAAGTTAGTTTGTGTGTGAACTAAAATAAACGACTCTAACTAAACTCAAAAAACCGACGTGGTATATAATATAAACGACGGTTTCTAGTAAATACTGACGTGGTATTTAACTAAACACGACGTGTCTTGTAAGAAACAGACGTATATACCGTCGTTATTTTAAATTTTAACGTCGGCTATTGAACGGAGCGACGTCTATTAAAAATTTAAAAAGCAGAAATAGAAAATAGCAGAGATTTTACCGTGTCCTCTTTCTCTTTTCTTGCAGTATCAGCTTCAGGCTTCGGATCTTCTAATTCCAAAGCTAGGGGTCTGATACCAGTGGCCCCAGAGCGCTTGCCTTATCAGACATTGGATTTTTTGGGCTTTGACCTTGAGGGGGTAAAATAATTGGAGGAATTGGAGAAATTGGGGTTTGGAGCATCTGGCTGGGATCAAAATTAGGAACTAGTTGACGGATATATGCCAACATAGCCTCCCTCTCTCTCTCTGACTGCTTCCATTATAGTTTCCCTTGACTTCGCCTCAATCCTCAAGGTCTCTTCTCTAACTGCCTCCCTCACACTTTCCTTCAATTTGTCACCAAATTTCACTCTCTGCTGTTTCGGCAAATTGAAGAACTGAGTTGGGGTAACGCCAGGACCAGCTCCTCTGACTCTCCCACCATGCTCGGGGGTTCCCAAAGCCAGAGTCAAGATATCATTGGTCCCGAGACAGTCAGAGTGCCTTCGGAGACTTGCTTTTGCAAATCATCCTAAAAGAGAGAAAGAGAGATTGTTAGAAGCTGAGAAGGGTGTAAAACGATAAATGTACCGACGTTGTAAATAATAAACAACGACGGTTTTACTTAAATGACCGACGTGGTATTAATTTAAAACGTCTGTAATTAAATACCGTCGTTGTTTACAATTTACAACGTCGGTATATAAGAATACGTCGTATATTCAAAATAAAACAGATTAAAACATAAATCAAAGACCGTCGTAGTATTCAAAGTAAGACGACGGATTATTAAAAAAACAGACGTAGATGTCCAATTCCATACGGCTGCAAAAATTTACCGTCGTTGTATAAGCATTATAACGTCTAGATAAGATAAAACCGTCGTAACTTTTAATGAAGAAGTGAAAAAACTCGATAGAAATATGCATTCTTTTCCAGAAATTGTGCACCACAAATTTCAGTGAAATAGATAGAGAGAGGGAGAGTGTGTGCGTGATTAAACTTAAAACAAAAATGCAGTTTATAGAATAATTTAATCCATCGTATTAATTCTATCTAGACGTCTACTTTATTCCAAAACCGACGTCCTATTCATTTTTAAACGTCCGTAAATTAAGCCCGTCGTGGTGTTCATTTTATAACGTCGCTTATTTAAAGATAAACGACGTCTATACCAAAACAAAACACTCTGGTTTTCAAATTTAGAACAGAGTTAGTGAGACTTACGATCATTTTTGCCTTCTCTGCAATCTTTGGATCATGGATGTTTCCTGTTTTATCTTCTCTTGCTTTCTTCCATAGAACAGCTCGATCGATTTCTTGAACTTCGGGCATTGTTTCTACCAATTGGTCCGCCAAACCAACATACCCTTTTCTAGACAACCTATGGTTGTACTCCAATTTCTCCCTCCTCTCCTTCTGCTCAGCATGCTTAGCCTCAAATCTGGGGTTAACCTTGAAGCTACGAAGGCATCCCATTGCGATTTCTCTATGAACTTATAAAGAAATGGGATTTCTTTTAATTTCTCCTTGTCATGTGCGAATGGAAGGATATAATTTTTGGTTACGTTATACTTGAAATCCTTCCATTTTTTGGCGGCAGGGCTGCAAGACCAAGTTCTTGTAACTATCCCCAATAACATAGGACATTTGAACAGCTTCCCAAATCTGCTCCTTCACGTCCTTGGGTATTTGTTTCCATTTCTTGTCCACAAGAGGGACTCTGGTGCGTGCCAAAACACCAATGTAAGACTGCATCTCAACAGCAGCCTTGCCATGTGGTTTGCCATCTTTATTGAACTCAACCACAGGCTTAACCTTCTCAATTTTCCTCTTCACAACACGGCTCATTGTGCTGATACCGCGGCCAGATTTTGGGTCCTCAACAAATGTGGCTGTGCTCTAAGTCTTTTCTCTGAGGTTGAGGAAAATCTCATCCTCTTCGAGGGTTTGCTTTGAGTTGATTTTTCAACTTCCACTGAACCTGTTTTGGGTTCATCCCCATGTGCCATTGAACCTGCTTTGGCCTTTGACGCTTCAGCTTCCTTGTTTTGAGATTTTTTTCGAAACCATTTTTGATTATCTGCAAGGAAAACAACGTCGGTTAATAAACCTAAACGACGTAATAATACAAAACAACGACGGTTATACTAAAAAAGTGACGTCCTTTTAAACGGTCTCTTAGACCATGAATGGAAATAAGACGACGGTTTTATATTTTTCATGACGTAAATGTGTATAAACTACGTCGGTTATTAATAATAACGGACGTGGTTTAAAATTTACAAAACGATTGTTCTTCTCTCACTAGACGACGGTTTTATCTTGTTCCGACGTATTAATTGTCACACCATGACGGTTTTTAGCCACCGTCGTGCAGTTTGCATTACGGCCATCGTGGTTTGTCCATTCTATCGTCGAAAACAAGGACAGAACTGTCGTCTTTTGGCGTCGTGAGAGTATCTACTTATGTATTTAATCAAAACCAGTGAAAGATTTCTTCAATTTGACAGAATCTTGTTTCCAACAACTACGGCATGCAAATGAAAAGTAAAAAAAGGGAAGAGAGTGAGAAAAAACCTTGAATAACTACGGCGTGCAAAGAAATGTGTCCTTTCAACGAAGACGAAGACGAAAATGGTGATTTGGAGGTGAAGACGATGATTTGAGACGATGATGCTAGGTCAGGTGACGAAAATGGTGATTTGGGAAATGAGAGGGAAACTACGATACTTTATCGGGAAGAGAAAACCGTAAAATATTAGGTCAGGTGACGAAAAGTTTATATATTTTCCCAGAGTTCAATACAACGACGTTGTTATTAAAAAACCGCCGTATTATTTAGTTATAACGACAGTATATAATTCATAACTGACGTGGTTATCACAACTGCTGAAAGACTTTTGGAATTCCGATGGGGTTATGACGGCGCTTTGTTCCTATAAACGGACGTTGTAATTATAAATTCAACGACTGAAAAGTTTAATAAACTGACGTGGTTACTTTGGGGTTCTGAAAACGATGTCGTTCTCTTTTTAATACGCGCGAAATGACTTTTGGATTTCCGATGCAATTATGACGGCCCTTTTTTTATCTTAACGGACGTTGTACTTAGAAATCCAACGACTGTTTATTTTAAGAACCGACGTGGTTACTTTGGGGTTCTGAAAACGACGTCGTTCTATTTTAATACGCGCCAAATGACTTTTGGATTTCCGATGTAGTTATGACGGTGCTTGTTTATCTAAACTGACGTTGATTATTAAAATATGACGTTGCTATGTATATTAGAACCGACGTTGTACTTCGATAATTTGTTTAGATATGATTTTTTCACGCGTTTTTTAACTCTCAGTTTTCAATTAGGGTTGCAGAATGATTCCTCACAAGAAATTGTCTTTCTGAAAGCAAATGGGTTTGCAGAATGATTCCTCATAAGACCAAGCATGGGTTTGCTACATCCTCCTGTGTAGCAAGGGTGAAACCAGCCTGAGAACCTACCGGGTGTTCCCTGATGCTCGCGAGACGGACTCAGGTGGTGCCTGTAGCTGGGGAGTGGGCTTGAGGTTTAGAATGAGTAGGTGGTGTCTATTCATTCTCAACCTCAAGCCCACTCCCAGCTTCACCCCAAAGGCACAACCCACAACAGGTTCTAAGGCTGGTTCCACCTTGCTACACAGGAGTTTTGAAGTTGATCACTGTGGAAAAGGGGACTACAATGTAACCAGGAATCGAGGAGTGAGGGTTCACACTTTGTTGATTTTGATTTTGATTTTGATTTGATTTTCAGGAATTGGAGGCTGTGCAGGAGAACAAGAGGAAGGAGAGGGCCCAGCTTGCATATGAGAGGAAGAAACAGTTGAACATATATTTGCCTCGATGTATTTGCCAAATTTGTGTAAATATTTAACACGAAGAGATTTGCGTTAAGAAAGATATTACCAAAATAAGATGAAAATGTTGTTGAGGATTGAGAATTAAATTTTGTTTTGTGTTAAGAAAGATATTACCAAAATAAAAGAAAAATTAATTAATTTTAAAAAGCTATAAAAATAAGACGGCGGTTTACAGAGAAGGCAGACGTATATATTGAACAAATACGACGGTAATTTGAACTTAGGACGTGGTAAATAAAAACGACAGTAGTGTTGTAGGTACCGTCGTAGTATACTCCAAAATAATAAGTCGGCGGTTTACAGAGAATGCACCGTCGTAGTATACAGACGTGGATTCCATTATATTATACGACGCGGATTAAGAACAGTTGGTCGTGTTTAGTTAGGAGTTAACACGGCAGGTTTTTTGGTGAACTGCGTCTTTATTTTTTCTACGTCAGTGTATTCATACCTACTGTCGTTGTTTTTTGGTCAGATTTTAACTCTGAAGAAATCCTTTTTTTAAAACGACGGTTTTTTATTTGTATGCGTCGTCTTTTAAAAATATTCAACAGTAAGGAACTTATCCACGACGGTTTGTTTTTATACCGTCGTCGATTAAATACAACGACGGTTTTATGTTATGCCGTCGTCTTTTTATGGTCGTCTTTTTCCATTTCTGTAGTAGTGCCAATACCAAGCAATATGAATTTCTTCAGTTCAACTACTGTTACCTACATAATTACAAACCGCCCACCCAGTGAAATGAAGTTTGCAAGTTTTTTATACTACACCCACCCAGTTATGTCATATTGCCTCTCCTAATTAAGCACACGCGTTAATATCCCTGCAACAACTCACAGCGAGCTCCAACCGATACAAGGGCATGGCATGATGGGAAATATTGGCTAGTTCTACATTGGAGGTCAGAAACTCGCAGTATTTTAAAATGTACATCCCACAGTCGCCCCTGAAACATAGCGAAGCAGCTGTCATTCATTGTACAACAAAAGTGCACTTTCATAACACAATGTGTTTAGGTCGAATATGACTCACCCGCCTACTTGTTGGGGGGGTGCATCCAAAACGCAACTAACTGACCACTCAGTTTTAAGTAGACCGTCGCCAGTATATCCAGCTTCGAGTAACAACCGGGGCAGTATTTTGGACACCGGCTGCACAGCCCGTTGGATGGCTTGAGTTCTGCACATATCTACTTTTGAATCATATACCCTTATCTCACACTCTTTTAAATCGAGAACAAGTAAGATCCAGTGCTTCTGCCTTTCTAGGTTGAAGGGCAAAATAACTTGATTCACAGACTCCCATGATTTAGCCAACTTATGCCCTTCGCCCTTCACCATTCCCACTAGACCGTTGCTGTGCTTCCTCTCCTCTTTTCCAGTATACAACTTCATTTGCGTGTAATCTAAGGCAGCACATTTCTGCATAGTGGCACACCAGTTATGCATCATAACGGATACGGAATTTCAAAACAAACAATGCTTATGAAATAATACAGACCTGAAAAGTGGTGTCCAGGATCATCCAGGTTCAGAACCCGCCCACTTGCCAGACCTCTTGTGCCGCTCCCGTAGCAAATGCAAGGCCATGTCAATGTTCTACATAAAAGGGTTGTTTCCATTATTAAATCAATCAATTACTACATAGCAAGGGCTTATCGACAAAATCCCAAATCAATCAATGCTTACCGAGTCATCCAACCAACCGTCCTTGGTCAGCAACCGAACAAAGAAGTTATGCGAACCTTCCATAGCTTCGTCTCCACATAACCGCACATGTGAACTATATTTGTCAATCATTGTTATTAGCAATTCCGTTTCACCAGTGACTCAATAGGTAATCATAATAAACCATTTACATTTCACTAAGGACGGGCAAAGGGAACTTACTTTACTTCTTGTCCCCATTCCCAGCAGAATTTTGCCACCTCCAGAAGGGAATCACGAGGAACAGGCCTTAGGGGTCAGCAATTGGGTCCTTCGAAATATTGGGAATCTCCCGACCTTGCCATGGAGTTTCCCTTACCACTGCCCTTGGCCTCTTCGTCACAGGACCAACCGTCCGACTCCTTCCCCGACCCCTCTTTCGCCCCACCCCAACTATAACATCTTCGCCACATTCACCCTCCGCAGTGGACATGTCAATCTTTCGAGGAGGATTCGTAAGGAATTTAACAAGGGTGACACACACCACATCTGGATCATCCCAATTTATATCCGGGGTTGTATATTGCACCTCTTCTTTCGCATTTTGTACACACTCCTCTCTCGATTCGGCTACTCCACCTTCCTCGGTTTTATCACTCTCCTCTCTCGATTCGGGGTACTCCACCTTCCTCGGTTTTATCACTCTCCTCTCCAGCATCCTCAGTCTCATGTCTCTCCTCTCCAGCATCCTCACTCTTATGTCTCTCCTCTCCAGCATCCTCACTCTTAAGTCTCTCCTCTCCATCATCCTCACTCTTCCTGGCGTCTGCATGACTGGTACACTTTTCCAAGCGTAAAACTCTCTCCTCCAGCTCACCCTTCTCACGGTGCAATAGTGCAACCTCATTCCTCAACTGCTGCACAACAGAGTTTAATTCATCAAGGTCCTTACATACCCGCGGGCCTGCACTAGGTGCATCACATTCAGGAACAACTGATCCCCAACTCCAATATGGTTGCCTCATCTCCAATTCACGTGGTCGTAAGAGCCGCAGGATAACAGGCTGTCAAACATATACAGTTAACAGGTCATATACAATAGTAAACAGCTTTCCTCATGAAACCAACATACTATTGAAATCAATTATTAACTACACACATGTTTGCTTTGAAATATATAAGCGTTCAGCTTTCTAAACTCAGGCACTTTATCTGTGGATTCCCACCGGCAAATTCGAGGGACTAATGCAGTTTCCTGATCCGCCTACAATATCTAAGGGGGGAAATTCCCAATTCAGCAATTAATTCATACACCAAAATCTACAACAAATAGATTATCAAAGTCAATACTTAGTTACGAACTTAAATTTTACAAACACTAATTTTGAACTAAATCATACCTGGAAAGCATAGCTCAATCCCTTTATATTCCATGCAGGTCTGTTAATTCTTTTAGGCTTCTCATCCTCCACGTTTTTCTTCCCTTTTCTCACTGAACTCCGCACCGCCTTTTTTCGTTTTTTCTCCCCTTTCCCCTGCCCATCCTTGTCTTCATCTCTCTCTTTCTTCCCGGAACAAACAACAGAGAATCTTGCAGTCACTCAAACGATATAGATCCCCACGGATATTTGTTGAATTCATCCATTTTATGAACCAAATGTAAGTAGTCCTCATTTATCTTTACATTTTGGGGTCTGCCCATTATCACAGACTCCACAAAATACAGCAGTCCCAATTTGAACGAGTCCTCGCTTCCTCTTTCAGACTTTCGGAATGCATTTTCTAAGTCCTGGCCAGTAATGTGATTTCTGTCGGTAAAATGCGCTTTCATAAATCGCTCATGATCTTCCCCGGCAGACGTTATGTCAGGCTCGCTTTCACATTTTAGACCACTTATCAAACAAAAATCCTTTACACTGAATTGAGCAACATTGGACCCTATTGCATAACTAAGGCCCATCATGTCCTTCACACCAAGTCCTCCGAACTCGCAAAGTGCCAGACCATGCACAATTTGACCACTAAATGCAATTTTATGGAGTCCCAGCAGGTGGCCAAAACAGCTCTCTCTAAATCTTTCCATAAGCGACTCACTGAAATGCGCCCCAAAATTACACAGGACTGTTTGCGCCACACACAGATTATTCACCCGCGCAGAATAGGCCTCTGACTTCGGGAAACAAAGCTCAAACCCACAATCCATTTTATACCTCCAAAAGACACCTTTTGCTTAAGAAAAAGAACTGATACGTGCTGAGAATATTATGACCACATTAACATACAGAAGTGATACCTACTCACAATATTATCTACACATTTTTAAACCTACAAACACTATTTTCAACACATTACATAATTGATACCTACTAACAGAATCTTCAACATATCAAGTTACAAAACTGATACACTATTTTCAACACATTAAGATACATAATTTCACCTACAAACACTAATTTCAACAAATTCAGATACAAAATTGATACCTACTACAACATGCATTTCTCCTTATGCATCCCAAATCATCTCATATTCAGAGTTAAGATTCAATTTTCTCTTATGCGTTCTACTTCAACTGGTACTTATTATTATTTGTTTGCCAAGCCCCATTAAATCCCTAAAATTATGCCCAACACTCACACCACTACATGCCCAAAGCAGGATTACAATGAGGAACAGATGAAGATTCCTCGAATTTTACGAAAACACAACAAACAACCAGAATGCAAACAAAAATACGAACTACAACACACAACACAAATTACTCAGGCCAATTTATATTTTTGCAAACACTCCGTAAGAGACAGACTACTCTTACCCAGAAAATCAAAGCCCTCAAATCCTCCCTAAAGTCCTAATGCAATTTCAATTCAGATGAATGCAGTATAACATGCAAACTTTAAAATCAAAGAGAGGGAGGAAATTCGACAGAAACGTACCAATTTCAGACGTTAGATGACAATTACTCGATCACGGAGGTTCTGCCACGCAGAAGAGCAAGTAAAAAAGAAACAGTACACGAAGGAGTTTCTGTGAGAAGAGATTAGGAATAGAGAACTTGATGTCTGGTAGGTATTTGGGTGTTATGACTAGGGTTCATTCATAACTCCATTGACAAGAAAGGCGCCACTGCCAGGATTAAGAAAGGCGCGATTTTTTCGAACAGGCGCGACCTGACCCTCTGCTAAGGGGAAACTGTAGCCTACGCTAATGCACCGTAAGCTCGCTTTTTCTCTTCAACCGTTCAGATGCATTTCAATGGCTGCGATTTATTCTTATATAATGTTCTCACATAAGCGTTCTCACCTGATCCGAGTTGGAAATTCTATAGCGAGGGTGTTATATATGGACCCCTTATGTGGACATTCATATTAGACATAGGATCATTTCATTAAACTTAAGTGAAGTTACTATTTAGATTAATCATGTTGCTAATATGAAGGTCTACATCTATGATCCATGTATGACACCCTCACTATCGAACGACTCGTACTTGAGGAGCATTGACAATTTGACCAAGACTACAAAATGATATTTTGTTTAGACAATGTTCCAAATGACTCAATTCATTTGGATTTGAGTGATAAAAGTTTTAGCCAAACGAGTCCAACCCATTTTTATCCATTCAAGGGTGAACCATAAATTTAAGAGAATTGGGCTAATAGTCTGTTAATCCAAGAAATACAAATAGGACAAGTCAAGAATAACTAAATTTGAGTTTTCTGTACTTGCAAGATACAACTATCATGATTGGATTTAGAAAAAATTGGCTACTACGTACTAGCTCATTATTAATAGAAGAAAAAATAAAGAGTGAAGAAACTACACACGTGGTTGTTGGTTGAGGTGGGCTATTCTCAAAAGCTTAACTTTATGCGCTGGAAAAAAAACACATTTCTGCCCAAAGTTATACACTAGGCTATATAGCCAAGGCAGCCATTAAGTAGTTGTGGCCTTCAACCCATTGAAGCAACATTGCATGATTGCAATTATGATTGAAATGTACGTATAATGACAGCTAGTAACTATACAGGTAATAATTGGGTGCTGGGTTGCAACTAATAGTGATTTTGTACTCTCTCTTTTTTTATTTCCTTTTCCTAGGGGTCATGGAAGTAATAAATAAAAAAATCATTTCACCCAAAAAAAAAAAAAATTACAGATACTGCGTGGCTTCTTTGGAGCCATTTTTTCTTATACACAAATCATAATTTTTTTTATATATAAAAGTAACTCATTAAAATTGTCAAAATAAAAAAGTTTGCACATGTCAAATTGTGGTCTACAAGGACAAATGACTCCTTACAAGGACCCCCAAATTCTGTTATGTAGTGAGTTCGGCTATAGTATTAACCTTTTTTTTATTTTTTAATGAACAAAAGTTTAGGGGAGGGAGATGCTACCTCCATATCCAGGGAGGGCCAAAGCAAACCCCAAACCTTTACCAGGAAGGACTTAGGCAAAGGCCCCTATGCCCAGCAACCACCTGTATGGATTTACAGAGGAATTTTATAGATTACCCACTAAACATATAGGACTGATGGTGATCGGTTCATAATTGTATATCATTTTGTACCCTTCTAGCTTATGATTTGGTTATGTTATTGAGTTAAACTTGTGCTTTTAATTCATTTTCTGTTTTGATAAGTCCATAATTTCTTACACTTGCATGCTTCTTTACTTAGTGATTTTGCTTAGTTTCTCTTTATTTTGAGTCACTTACCTATGTTTGTGTGTTTTGTAGGTTAAGATAGCAAGAGATAACATTTGATGCAATCCATGCATGTTAAGGGCTGATTGGCATATGAGGAATATGAGCTTAAAGACAAACTAATTTTGGCTGCAACCCCTTTCCAGCCCAGTTTCGTAGGTCAACTTCTTGGCCTTGTATCAGCATGCTATGGGGCTCGAATGAGGTGATGATCTTCATGAAACTTGTTCCAATGGGTGTCTAGTACAACATATCCAAATTTCAGCCCAATTGGACATATGTGGAGTGCTTAGCCCGTCCAACACTCAACCTTGCTCAGCAGGATTTGCAGCTGCCAGCTTTTTGCCATGTGCCTCCTTTTAGCCATGTGTCTCACCCCAGCTGCAACTGACTTTGTACCCAACATAATGAGTGAAGTTGGGAGGCTTTCCAGCTATGAATTTCTGAAGGAAGCAAGTTGGTACATGCTGGAGCTATTATAGAGAAAGCATGTGCATGCATGTAAAGCATAAATGAAATGAAGTCAATTCCAGTCTCTGTTCGGCAGCCAACTTGCAAGGCCTAAAATGCACAATTCTACTGCTCCGATGGGAATACTTTCTTCATAGAAGTTGTTCCAATGGGTGTCTAGTACAACATATCCAAATTTGAGCCCCATTGGATATATGTTGAAACCTCAGGCCTTCCTACACCAAGACTGATTCAGAAAACTCGTTTTTGTTCAACAACCAAAACAAGACCACATGGGTTGGCAGCAAAAGGCAGCCACAACTTATCAACTTTGAACCCATGTGAAGAAAGCTTGAGTTGCAGCAAAATAAGTATGGGATGGAGTTGATTCCAACCACACTAACATAGACAAGATGAAGTGTGAGTTATGGGTTGTATTAAAGAAGGAATGGTGGTGTTGAATTTCATCATGATGTTCCTCCCTCTTAGCCCTATAAATAGAGAAGCCTTCAAGCTTCAAATCACACCCCAAAGGGGGGAGCTCTCAAACACTTCTCTAGAGCTCCCTTCCCTTCTCTCCCTCAAATTCTCTTAGTTTCTTTTTATAGTTTTCAATTGTTGTAATGAAATCTTTGTTATGAAATTCTCCTTAAGTTTTTCTTAGTTCCACTTTACTTTTCATTGTTATGTAAATTCTTTTATTTAGTTTCAAGTTTGATTAGTTTCCAAGTTTCAATTATGGTTTTTGTTCTTATTCATTATGCTTATAAGTTAATATGCTAGTTTGAATGATTGATCACCATTTAGGCTTGCATGTTAGCTATCTTGGTTTGAATTAAGAGTAGACACCATGCTTTAATTCGAATTGAACTATGAATAGGAAGAGTATGTATGGACATTCGACAACAGGGATTAGATACATGTTTGGTTGTTTAAATTGTTCTTCTATGCTTAATGGGTTCCTAATGCTTAATTTTAGGTTAGACAACAAATGATCAAATTAGGGAATTAGGAACACAAGGTTATGACCAAACACCATGGCTTAATCATACTTTAGCTAGAATCAATCCGTTAATCTAATTGAACTTGGGAACTTATTTGCTTGAGTTATTTCTCTTTTTTCTTGTTTTATTTATTTTCTTTTCCATTTCTGTTTTGTGTAGGGAAAATGAATTGGATCATTCAATCACCAATCCTCGTGGGATCGACCTCGCACTTACATATGCTATATTACCGAACGGCTCGTGCACTTGCGAGTATCACAAGTTGAGGATGCAGCTGAATCTATTTTTGGTGCAGTGAATCCGACACAACAAGTTTTTGGCGCCGTTGCCGGGATCGGTAACATTGTTTGATTCTATTTGGCTTTCCTACTTTATTTATTTATTTTTTCTCTTTCTTTTTCTCTTAACTGGACAGTTTCATGTTTTAAAGTTAATGACATTGATGGACAAGTTGTGTTTGTAGTCCAACGGAATAGGACAATTGCCTAACAAGCAAGAGAACTGGGTTTAAGTCTCAGCTTACACAACCCATTGGTGCTTGTTGCTTTGAAGCGTGGAATTGGATGGTGTTGATTTTCCTTTTCATTTTAGTTTTTATTTCCTAATCCTTTTAATTCCATTTCAAGTTTGTGTGTTTGTTTTAGCAATTTATGATAGCTTAATAAAAATGGAGAGAGATGGCAACCTCAATCATATGAATGGGAAGTGTGGAACAGTGGGAGAAGTCGCGACCTCCAAGTGCATCCATGCTCGACCTAATCGCTTCAAGGGGAAGCATTTCAATCCTTTCTCTTCTTTGAATTCTGTTTATTTATGTTATTGTTTTTGCCTTTTGGTCCGAGTTGGGTTCTTTGTTTTTCTGTGCTGAATCCAACCATATAAAGAACGTGAAATTTGGACTTGCGGTTGGAAAGTTATAGCCTAAAAACTGAACACAGGTCGAAGCTGAAAAACAGAGAAAGAATCTGTCCAAATGGTGATAAACGGGTGATAGAAAGTGTTGTTTGTGTTTTTCTTTGGTTTCTTGGTTTGTTTCTTTTAGTACAACAATTTATGTTGTTTGTTTGAATTTGTTTAGAGTACTTAGTTCATTTTCGTTTATGGTTTGTTGTTTCATTTTATCTTAATTTGTTTTTGTTTCTTTTTCTTACGAGAATATCTTTAAAAAAATTATAAAAAAAAATTATTTTTCATATGAGCTAACTTATGGTAACTCCAGTGAGCATCTTCGTCAATCAGTGTCTAGGAGTTCTATAGGCGACACCTTCGGTGTCTAAGAAGTTTGGGTTTTAAGCGGGACCATTGTGACCCCTCCAACCTTCCCGGTACCCCTGGCTGTGTTTTTTGAGGCCCTTAACTGGTCATCCGTGAGTTGCTTGTATATTCATGTGTTTTTAAATTAAGTTTATTTTTATTTTTTTTGTTTTCTTTTCTGTTTAGTCTTTATTTTTGTTTTGTTTTTGTTTTTATTTTGTTAAGTTTGTTTATGTATTTATTTATGTGGTATGGTTAGTTAGTTTATTTCTAAGTGTTAAAAACACATCTTTATTTCATTTCAAACGTTGCATTACAAACAAAGAAAAAAAGAGTAAAAAGTACATAAGTTTTAAAATAAAAAAAATAATAATAATAAAAAATAAAAAAATAAAAACAACATCATCATTCATCATCATTCATCATTCATCATCATCATCATCCTCTTCATCTTCTTCATCTTCATCATCATCATGGCTTGCCTTTATTTTCTCGCACTTGTAGAATCTGCAGCAGCTCTACATGGTCCTCATTCTTTCTCTCCAGTTCTTCCACATCCTGATTGGCACAGGAAAGCCGCTTCTGCAAGTCCGCCACCATAGCCTTCAAGGAAGCCACCTCCTCGCTCAGTGCTCCACACTCTTGTGTTCTTGCTAGTAGGCGCAAGCCCAGATTTGTGGCCGAGACCGCTTGGAGCGCCGTATAAGTGTGGGACTCATCCACTGCCACCTTGTTAGACCTTGTGTGCTATATGCCAATGATCTGCCGGTGTGAGCTTGCTGCCAATCATACCTCCCAGCAGCACTGCTCTTTCGGCCTTGCCTCGGCTCTGTTCGGCCTTGCCTAGACACAGTCGGTATTGCCTCAGCAAAGTTTGAGGCCGTGCCGTGATGATATGAAGAGTTTGGGAAGACAGGGGTTGGAGGAGCCCTTATCTGGGCATTCGGAGGTGCAAGGGACAACTCAAGGTTGAGATCATCAAGGTGAGTGCATGAGGATGCCATTTGTTTTGCTTATGAATTTTTTTGATGTTTTTCTTTGAGTTTGCAGGAAGAAATGCTGGGTATCATCCGTTTGCGAGGGCGTGGTTTAAATAGACATATGCTGATGAGAGAGAGCCATCACCACTTCGGATTTCCCGGGCATGCTCGACCTAATCGCTTCAAGGGGGAGCACCTTTACTTTCACTTTACTTTTCTTTTTTCCGTGTTTTCTGGTGTTTTATGTTTTTGCCCGTTACTTTCATTTTCTAGAGCTTTGTGTTTTTGCTTTTCCCTTTCGGCTATCATCTTTATTTTATTTTAGTTAGGGAACTGTGCTTTTTTTTCTGTTTGTCGTCTTTGTTTGGGAAGTGTGCTTTCTTTTCCGTTTTGTTTTTCCTTCTGCAACTTTACTTTTATTTCCGAAACAAAATAACAAATAACAAAAACAACCAAAAAAAAAAATTTTAAAAAAAAAAATTAGCAGTAGAAATCATTTCTTCACAGTGCTCGGTGTCTCGACCATTGGAGCTTTGAGTTTAGCCCTCTGGCTGTCCTCTTCCGGGGCTTCACACACAGCCTCTTGGGGCTCACCACTTGAGCTCCCAAAGATCGCACTCTTAGCTTGAGCGTAACTACTCTCGCGATCTACTTGCTTTCGTTTACCCGGTCGATCTAGGTCCTCCAGCTGCTTACGCATGTCGCGAGAATACAACTCTACCATCTTTGATAGGGTTTTATTCTCGTCCCGCAATCTCAGCTGGTGTCGATTCACCTCCACTATCCTTTCCCTCTCCCTTTTCAAACTTTTTATAGCACTCTGACACTCTTCAACCATACTTCGCTCCGCCGCCAACTGACTTTTCAGCACCTCTATCTCATGGGACTTCGCAAGTAGGCGATGACCCAAACTTGCGACACATGCTGTACTCTGCACGCTCAGTGCCAGGGCATCACTTGCGACCCGATTGTCATCCCTTGTCCCAAACACACGTATATCTTTAGGAGTCACTAAATTTCTAGCCACTCCAATGGCAACATCGTTGTCCAGGAGTATGAGTCAGTTCCTGTCACAGGCCCCCGTGCGGAGGCAAAGTAGGGCATCCATACTGGTGCCGCTGCTTGGCCTCGTGTCTGAGTCGGTGGAGCTAGGTTGAGATCCAGGGAAAAAGGGTAGGAAGAGGCCATTTGATTTCTCACTCTTTGTTCTTCTTTCTTTTCTGTTTTGTGTGTTTCTGAGTTTGTGTTTTTCATCCGTTCTTTTTACCTTTTTATAGACTTAGTCTGCTAAACCCTAGCCGCTGCGGTTCTGGGTTATGTGCGGCCCTTACGGCTTATCTCTTTATATCGCCGCACTCATTTCCCAACCTCCCCTTAATTGCATGTTCACCTTTCACAACCTTCAAAGTGAGGAAGTCGTCCCGCTTCACCCAAGAGGCCAATAATTCTAGCTTGGGAATGTGTGAGGGGCCTCTGCTTGTGACACGTCCCTCACTTTGTTGCCCGTGACTAACCATGAGACGACATTAGGGACCACATTTTCTCTTAGCAGAAATCCCGCCTTTGCGCTCCCAATTCACGTTTCATCTTTTTAAAAAAAAAAAAACTAAAATAATAATAATAATAAACGTGTGGGCTTCGGATTTCATTGTGGGTCGGGTTTTCACCGTTGTTTAGGTTTCAAAGTGGGCTAATTTTCTTTTGGGTTTTGGTTTTCCGTAAGACTGTTTGTT
Source organism: Prunus fruticosa (assembly GCA_018703695.1). NCBI lineage: Eukaryota > Viridiplantae > Streptophyta > Magnoliopsida > Rosales > Rosaceae > Prunus > Prunus fruticosa. Next base: position 18,539,167 of record CM031918.1, on the reverse strand, counting down.
TAGGGCTTTCTGTTTCGAGTGTTTTACTATTTTGTTTCTTTTTTTTTTATTTGTTTGTTTGTTTTGTAATTTTTATTTTGTAATTATTTTATTTTTGTATTTTAATTCTTGTGTGTTTTGTGATTTTATATTTACTTTAGTACCTTTCATTTCTTGTTATGACATTGCTTGTTCCTAATTTTTAAACATTGAAGACAATGTTCGTTTCTAGGTTTGGGGGTATTGGAGTTTACCAAGTAAATACAGTTTTTCTTATTTAAAAATAAAAAATAAAAAAATAATTAATTTCTTGCTTGTTTTTCTTTTTTTTCTATATTTTGAGTCTTGTTTTGTTTTGAGTCACTTTCTGAACACTTATGATGAGATTGTGATAAATGTTTGCATGACTTAAATGAAAATTGAATTTTTTTTATTTTTTTTTTTTTTTTTCCTTGTAAATTTTTATTGTAAAAAAAAAAAAATTTAATTAATTTGGCATCGTTCTAGCATGATATGTTTGAAACCTTCTTTGCACTTGCCATTTGTTTCATAATTTTCTAATTAAAGGATTTGCATGACCCAAAGAATTGTATCAAGCATAAATTAGACTTATATAACCATTTAATGTGAGCTTTTGAGCCTTGTGCTTCATTTCATGAGTGTTATACACATACTCTTATTTTCTTGTCATCAAAGTTGTTGTTTGATCTCATTATTCATTGATTTGGTTAAACACTTAAAAGTCATTCATTCTTTTGCAATTTGATTTCATGACATTTAAGAAGTGATATTAAGGCCCTCTTTGGATCGTTTGTGCCTTTCAAGCTAACCTTATGCATGCTTAAGCATGATTTTCCATTGTTAACCATTTTGAGCCTACATGTAAACCATAAAAAATAAAATAAAATAAAAAAATTTGTAATTATGTGGTGGTTGATTGAAAATTCATTTTGGAGCCTTCAAAATAAATTGGTGTTTGGAAAGGAGTTTAAATCATTGTAAATGAAGGTATAAGGAGTTTTGATCATGTAAAAGAAAAAAATCTAATCGTGATGATTCGAAGTCTTGTAAACAATTATTTTATGCTCTTACATTACGAGTTCCTTGGACTTTGTATTATTCATACCTTTCATTTCTCACTTACCTTACACCTTTGGCCCCATTACAACCTATAATAAAGACCTAAATTGATCTTAAATGTCATATGGTTGAATTGCATGCATTTTCTTACTTTTAAGTGTTTGGCATCCTTCTTGAGATTATATTAATGCAAGTTCTTCATCTTCCTCTTTTTGAGTTAAGTCCCTTATGATTTAACTCTAATCTCATGTTTATAACTGAGTGTTGCATTGTAGCCCTCTTCTGAGTTGATTCCAACCACACTAACATAGACAAGATGAAGTGTGAGTTATGGGTTGTATTAAAGAAGGAATGGTGGTGTTGAATTTCATCATGATGTTCCTCCCTCTTAGCCCTATAAATAGAGAAGCCTTCAAGCTTCAAATCACACCCCAAAGGGGGGAGCTCTCAAACACTTCTCTAGAGCTCCCTTCCCTTCTCTCCCTCAAATTCTCTTAGTTTCTTTTTATAGTTTTCAATTGTTGTAATGAAATCTTTGTTATGAAATTCTCCTTAAGTTTTTCTTAGTTCCACTTTACTTTTCATTGTTATGTAAATTCTTTTATTTAGTTTCAAGTTTGATTAGTTTCCAAGTTTCAATTATGGTTTTTGTTCTTATTCATTATGCTTATAAGTTAATATGCTAGTTTGAATGATTGATCACCATTTAGGCTTGCATGTTAGCTATCTTGGTTTGAATTAAGAGTAGACACCATGCTTTAATTCGAATTGAACTATGAATAGGAAGAGTATGTATGGACATTCGACAACAGGGATTAGATACATGTTTGGTTGTTTAAATTGTTCTTCTATGCTTAATGGGTTCCTAATGCTTAATTTTAGGTTAGACAACAAATGATCAAATTAGGGAATTAGGAACACAAGGTTATGACCAAACACCATGGCTTAATCATACTTTAGCTAGAATCAATCCGTTAATCTAATTGAACTTGGGAACTTATTTGCTTGAGTTATTTCTCTTTTTTCTTGTTTTATTTATTTTCTTTTCCATTTCTGTTTTGTGTAGGGAAAATGAATTGGATCATTCAATCACCAATCCTCGTGGGATCGACCTCGCACTTACATATGCTATATTACCGAACGGCTCGTGCACTTGCGAGTATCACAAGTTGAGGATGCAGCTGAATCTATTTTTGGTGCAGTGAATCCGACACAACAAGTTTTTGGCGCCGTTGCCGGGGATCGGTAACATTGTTTGATTCTATTTGGCTTTCCTACTTTATTTATTTATTTTTTCTCTTTTTTTTTTCTCTTAACTGGACAGTTTCATGTTTTAAAGTTAATGACATTGATGGACAAGTTGTGTTTGTAGTCCAACGGAATAGGACAATTGCCTAACAAGCAAGAGAACTGGGTTTAAGTCTCAGCTTACACAACCCATTGGTGCTTGTTGCTTTGAAGCGTGGAATTGGATGGTGTTGATTTTCCTTTTCATTTTAGTTTTTATTTCCTAATCCTTTTAATTCCATTTCAAGTTTGTGTGTTTGTTTTAGCAATTTATGATAGCTTAATAAAAATGGAGAGAGATGGCAACCTCAATCATATGAATGGGAAGTGTGGAACAGTGGGAGAAGTCGCGACCTCCAAGTGCATCCATGCTCGACCTAATCGCTTCAAGGGGATTAGATAGGAATTGGATCATTCAATCACCAATTCTCGTGGGATCGACCTCGCACTTACATATGCTATACTACCGAACGGCTCGTGCACTTGCGAGTATCACAAGTTGAGGATGCAGCTGAATCTATTTTTGGTGCAGTGAATCCGACACAACAGATGGCAATGGGACTCGAATCCTGACGGGGCGTCACACGGTGCAGGGATCTTATCAACTGAGCCAACCCATGTTGGCAGCTATAGTATTAACCTTGCCAAACAAAGTATATGGGAATTTTCATATATGCATTCTTCTCCAATATGGAGGTATTGATATAGAAATACAAAGATATGTTAACCCCTAAAAGAGATAAAAAAAAAAAAGGAAATAAATCTCAATTACAATAGGAATAAACATGTATGTAACCAAAATCCTAACTAAATAATGACTCGCCACACTCCCCCTCAAGTTGGCGTAAAGATGTTTCGCATGCCCAACTTGTCAAGCGAGACATAGAACACTATACTCGCCTTGGTTCAGGAATATACTCAAGCTTGTCTTCCGAATTAACAAACGAAAAACCAATAATCTCACTTTCCAAAATTCAAACCAACAACAAATAAGGTCTTTGTAGTAAACCACAAGTTAAAAAAATAGACAAACCAACGCAAAGACTGCAACGGAAACACATGAGGAACCCCTAAAAAATAGGGTTAAGGCAAAGGCAAAGGCAAGGCAAAGTAAAGGCTAAAGGGAAAACTTTGTGTTGGGTATTTCTCAAATACATTTAAGGGTTAATTACAATTTAGTACCCTGTGGCTACATCCTTAAGACATGTGAGCCCCTATCTTTTTTATTTTTACAATTAGACACCCCAGTCTTTTAAATTTGGTTACAATGTGGTTTTGCGGTTAGGGTTTTTGTAAGATCTCACCGTTAGTTGCCTACATGGCACTATGGGGCCCACATATTCGCTTTTTTTAATTTTAAATTGATTATAATATTAAAAAACCAACTAAAAATAAGAAAAAAAATTTAAAAATAAAACCCCATCATATCTCTCTCTCCCAGCAACCACCACCCAACGACCACCCACCACCCACCACCCACCACCCATATTAGCTTAGCCACGTGCATATTAGCTGTAATCAGTTGTGATGCTTAGTATAAATACTAAGCTTCTTTTCTACTGTAATTCATGCAGAGTAGTCTAAAGAATCAGAGGAATATATCTAGAAGTTTCTTTTTCTCTAAGCTTCTTCTGCTTTTGCGTAGCCTTCTTTCTTCAAGATCACCATGGTTATCACAATCTAGAACAACCACACTACAAAAATTATTGGCTTTATTATCACACATATGCTAGTTAATATAAGAAGGTGTTCTTGTACATCGATAAAGTAGAAGTACGTACTCAATTAATTTATGCAAGGCCTAGAAAAATGATGGGCAAGAAAGAAAAAGAAAAACTTGCAGATGTTCAGGTCAATGTGCACATCTACGCGGAAGGACATGTCGTCAGATTAATTTTGGGCTGAACCCTTACATCATCAAACATCATACATGTTTGAGAAATGTAGAAGATCTGGTTCAAGCACAGGAGGGCGGTATCTTTGGAATTCCCTGCCGTTGTAGCTCCACCATGACGCTATCAGTAGCCGGAGGCCTTAGGCCAAGAGGAAGAGGCAGCCATGGCTTCGATAAAACGTCTCCAATAGCTGCATCTATGCTCTCGTTTGACTGTTACATGAATATATAACCAAATCAGTACTGTCATAAGTTGTTCATACTACTCTACGTTCCGAGTTTGAATCTATCCCTCCTTGATGAAACAAAAAAGTAGTACGCTCCTTATGTATACTAGATCGGATATTTTCTTTTCTTTTGAAGTTTAGATACGAAGCAAGTGGGCCGTGACATTGAAATTTATAAGAGTTTAGGCTTTTGGCTTGGGTAATCAAGAGTTTAGGGTTTAGACTTTCGTACTTGAATCCTAAAGCACAGAAATAAAGCAAGGCATGCAATCCCAATTGCCTTTTTTTTTTCTTTCTTGGTTTCCGATTCAATCATCAAATCCCCCCTACAGATTCTTGTAAATTATATTCATATATGAGAATAAAAATCACAAAGTCGAAAAGGACAAAAAGCCATAGAGATACTGACCGGGTGAAAATCGACGAGAGGGTGGGGCCCAGATTGTGAAGAGGGGACAGCGATGCCTGGGTCTACTTTGTACACGGCATGCGGTGGAATGCCTGGGACGGGTGGAGTGGGAAATCTCTGCTGCTGCATGAAATAAAATTCAACCAAAAGTGTTTTATATAAGCCAAAATAATATTCCATTTACAAATATAATCACATGCATATAATAAAGACGCCAATAAATAATATATATGCTGCTCCAAAAGTGTATTAATTGTACCAACAGAAAACACTCAGGCTAACCAGAACCTCCAAAACAGTAAGGAATGATTTGTTACCGTCGTAGTAGCAGCTAGCTGCCTTGGAAAGCATGGTGTTCCTGGAGTTAGTGCATTTGGAACCTACACCAAAATCAACAATATATTTAATTAATCATTTTGATTTTCATAGATGGTTTTTTCGTTAAACTTGATAATTAGATTATTATTTTGATTTTGGTATTTTATGTTAGCTGACACAAAATATATATACCAAAATCAGAATTTAATCTAACACCATAATTTATTTCAAAAACCATCTTATCTGAAGAGAACAATAGAATTTGAATTGAGAGAGAGAGAGAGAGAGAGAGAGAAACTTACACGCTGGTGGTGAGGCGGAGGGTGGTGCCAATACGAAGCATCCGAAAGTGGAGGAGGAGGAGGCCATGCATGTGCAGGTGGAGGAGGAGGTGGTATTGGAGATGGGAAATTATGGGGAAGATGCTTTGGCCACATGTGCATCATAGATTGGTCCATGGAGGGGTGGCCCCACACATGTAAAGGTCTGATCATCTGGTGGTGGTGGTGGTGGTGCATGGGTGGTGGTGTAGGGCTAGGTATGGGAGGGAAACCCATGGTGGGTGCATTGAGCCAATTAGGGCTGTTCATCATCATGACATCACTTCTACTACTCTTGCCTCCTCCTCCTCCTCCTCCTCCTCCGCTGACAGCTGCTGCCCCATATATTTGTCGTCTCTGGGTCCAGCTTGCTGCCTCTGCCTCACGGGCTAGCAAATGTTTCCTATGGGATCGATATTTCTGCACATTAATATTTAAAATTAAATTATTAATTCTTCTTCTATCTTCTTCATCCATCTTAATATTCTAGTTTATTTAATTGGAAAATAACTATAAGGCAAATTCCAAAATTGTGAAAGAAACAAACTTGTATATTAGTCCTAAATAAATTTTTTTTCTCTTTGAAGAAAACCCTTTTTCCATACTTGTTTTTGGACCAATCTTGGGGAGAAAAATTAAACCCTTTTCTCTAAACTGAATGAAACACCCAAAAACCAACAAAAACAAAAACTTGCAGATCTACTGACATTTTAGGAAGCCAGCAAACAAGCTAGCTGCATCGATGATGTGTGTTAAAAGGGTCATCCATAATTTTTTGAAAATAATTAAATTAAACAAGCTAGCTGCATATATATATATAGATGAAAACTAGCTAGAGTAAGAGGTAGGAATAAAAATTGTACTTGAAGGTGGCTAGCAATATTGTGGCGAGTGAGACAATCTATTCCCATAAGCTCTAAAATCCTAGAAGGCACTGCCTTATCCACCCCTAGCTGCTCTACTGCTTGCACGAACCTCCTGTGCAGTTCTGGTGTCCAATCCACCTACACACAATTCAACAATACCAAAACACAACGTACTCTTACTTCCCTTTAAAATAATCCCACAGAACCAAATAATAATAATAATAGTAAAAGTTACCAAATAATTCAAAAGAAAAAAGAAAAGTATACTCATCATAACAAAAAAAAAACCTTTATCTCTCTCTCTCTCTCTCTCTCTCTCTCTCTCTCTCTCCAATTATTGCACTTCATAAACTTGATAATTAATATTATTAACAAATGAATTCCAGACACTCTCTGCGCTTCTTCTGCATGATTCCCGTGAATCCTTTGCAGTTCATCAAGTTTGTAAAGACCCCATGTGAGAGAGAGAGAGATAGACTACTTTCTATCCATAGCACGAGCCAGCTTCATAATAATAAATAAATGTATTTGGTATTAATTAAGATTACCTTAACTTTTCGCTTCCCATGAGAATTCTTGGATTGCGCTGTGGATGATGACTTTCGAGCCAATTTCTGATCAGCTGATTCTTTGGGACTCGACGATTGATTGAGCAGCTGATTTTGTTCATGCTGAGATGCCCTAATTTGACTAAAATTATTATTAATATTACTATTAGAGTCTTCTTTACTCCCAATTTCTTCGTGTCCTCCATCTCGATCCTGATCTTGAGTGGCAGAAGTAGTAGTAGTACTAGTATTACTGGAGCTCGAGTAGTTCTGATTATTTCTCGTAGTAGTAGCAGTTGTTAAACTATCCGCTGCCGCTCTGACAAGGTCAAGGTCCTTACCCTCCTCTTCCTCCTCCTCCTCCTCCTCCTCCTCCTCCTGGTCTTCCACTTTGGACAAAGTCGTCTTTGCGTTATTATGATAATATTCGTCACCATGGTCTCGGTGAGCCGAAAAGTCAAGAATTTCGGAGTCCATCTCCAAATCGGGGAGCACGTCGCCGTCATGGATGCCGATGAAGAGGTCATCGAAGTCGATGCTGTCGAGCAGGTTCCCCATTCCCCCCGAAAAGTCTGGGAAGTCCAGCCCCGCAGCCCCCACGCTATTCCCTCCATTGAAATCAAAACCCTCCACCTCACCCTCATCTCTACCGCCGCCACCTAACTGCTTCTCCTCCTTGAGCTGATGATGGCCATCCCTCAAAGGTGATAAAATAAGCATCAAGCAACCCTTTCAAAATCTCCAGCTATATATTTTATATATATATATATATATATATATAATATGTATAATCTGATATTAAAAATTAAACGGCTCCTAGCTTACAAGCTAGTCTGCGCAAAAGACATAAGTTTATTCCATGAAAATTAGTTTCAAGTAGACTGGTAATAATTAGTACTGCTCGATCAGAAACTATACTCTCTGGTTTTTTCCTCTTTTTTTTCTGGGAACTAATTAGGAGAGATGAAATGAAGAGAGAAGAGAGGAGACAAACAAAGTTGCATAATGGGGCTGGAGATGATGGTTTTGTTTTCTTTTTTGCAGCGTAGTGGAGAGAGTGAATAGAGGTCAGATGGATCTCAACCACAACTTGGGTTGAGATCTCTCTCTTAGATTTGTTTTTATGTTTTTGTTTTATGTGAGATTGCTACGTACAATTTTTTTCTTTCTCCTGTTTATACTTGGTTTGTGGATACCCTTTTTTTTGAAGATTTTTGAAAATCTGTCAAGCTGGCTCTCGTGAGCTTTATTTTATTTCTTTTTTGCAAAATTAAAAGCCTTTTTTTGAAGCTAAAAAGGAAGTGAGAGAGAAACTCCAAATTGGTGTCAGCTGGGTAGGACCATTGGGCTAGAATTGGAATTGGATTGATATAGTGTCAGCTCATGTACATCCGTTTGTACAGTGAAAAAGAAAATGATCGATTTAGTAGTAGTCATGTGGATGACTAACCCGATTCACTTTTGTACTTTTATGGCAGATAATTATCTATCATGCTCCCTTTTTTCTCCTTTTTCTCCAACCGTGTAATAAAGATCATTTGGAAGTCAATTGAGGTATGCTAGTTTTAATTTTCTTTGGACTTCCTCAACACAAATGTGACTGCAATCTATACGGTTTTTTTGGACAAAGTATAGGGTCTTTTAGCTATGTGATCACATAGAAAATTTAGAAATAATCATGCAATTCCATGCTCAAATCTACTACTCACAAGTATATATATATGTTAAATTAACCTAGCTAATATGAGTTAGAAAAACCTGAAAAATGATCGAGACAAAAGCTTGACATTTTGTTCTTAAGACCGTTTAAGGCCCATGGTTGATCGATCGGCACTTGTGTCCTAGAATACAACGACCACATCCTAACAATTGTAGCACTCTAAATCATGATGAGGACCTAGCGAACCATAATTGTGCTGAACTTTCTCAATTATGGACTCAATGAGACACCATAACAATTTCTAACATTAGTCTAGTTTGAATATATGCAAGTGTCAAAAGTTACTGCATGTGTGGGACTTACTTATTGATAGACGTTAGAGTCATTGTTCAAAGTATATGGCTTTATCGGATAAGGTAAGCTCACTTAAAAAAATGCATTATTTCGAACTTAGATAATCAAATCTTTTCAATTTGAATTTTCAATAATAATAATAAAAAATTTGAAAATTTTCCAATAGATAAAATTGAAATGAAAATAGATATACAAATTATTATTTAGCCTTTTTTTTTTTGGGGTATGGATAATAAGTAAAGAGAAACTAAAAATGGTACAATTATGATCATTGTTTATAGTCTAAAATGGAAAACATGGACATCCTTACTATAAACAAGATTTAAAAGCTAGGGACATTGGTATGAGGGTTTAGGGAACATATTTGGATAGTATAGGGAACATATTTGCGAATTTAATACTTGACATATGGGCATGAACTTCCTCAAGAAAGTTGAGGTTCCACCCTAAAATTAATTTTGTAATGGGGCGGAGTAGCTCAACCCTCCTTATAAGCCATTGTAAGGTTTTCTAACTTTCCAGTGTGGGACTTTTTACCTTCACACACATGTGGCGAATTTGCAACACGTGAACAACAAATATTGGATGATGTGGAGCACGTGCGGCCGTTGGGCTTTCACACATGGGCAACCGCTCTGATACTATGAAGGATGTTGAGGGTCCACCCCAAAACCAACTAGCAATGGAGGGAGTAGGTCAACTCCTTATAAGCCACTGCAAGATTTTCTAACTTTCCAATGTGGAACTTTTTACCTTCACATTCTCACACTTCCCATATTGGAGGAAGTTCTTACCCTTGGCTCCCCTTGAGAAAGTATTTAATGAAATATTTTGGACTTACCTATGTGCTAAATTTCAAACACCACTTTTGACCATTGAAAGTATTAATAATTTTTTTAACAACAATGCAACCGCATTATAGAAAAGTTGAACACATCTCAATTTTTAATAGAGCAAGGTTTGACTCCTTAAAATTAAGGAGGAGCTCCTCCTTAAAACTAATGGGGTTTTGACACTTTTCAAATTCTAGCAACATTGACAAAGTTTCAAAAAAAAAAAAGAATATTAAAAAAATTTAACACGTGTCGAAACCATATTAGTTGTAAGGAGTAGCTCCTCCTCAATTTTAAGGAGCCAAGCTTTTTCCTTCTTAATATTGGCATTTTCTTGTCCTTATTCCCAACATTCCTTATAATACGTGAATGACAATGTTCCATTTCCCTCTCCTAGAATTAAACATGAAGAGTTTCATTCGCATGTCCTTAAATTAAATACGAATTTCATTCTTGAAAGTTCATTGAGCCAGCCTGATTAACCCTTCACATGAAGAAATGTGGTTGCCACACAGTATGGGAATTAGGGGAGGCCCTGAGCATAGGCGGGCAGGGCGGTTGTCTAGGGCCTCCAAATTGGAAGGGCCCCTAATTTTTATAAACCTCTATATATACATATGTATGTTACACTACCAAAAAAAAAAAAAAAAAGTGGCACTAATCATGGTTATATTTGGTGACTAATGTTGGGGTGACTAAAGGCCACATTTTGGTAGTTCGCATAGGGCCTCCAAAACCTTAGGATCGCGACTGCTCGGAATTGAAGAAATCCAAATGTCGTTAACTAAAAATAAAAATAAATGGCAACTGCACACACGCACCTAATGAAGATGGTTTCTACTAATTGAGAAATACTATTACCACCCACCATATTGTTGACCCTGAAAATTGTGAGAATTCTATAATATGTTACAAAATTTAATTACCATATTTTTTTTTATTAACTACTTTGAATATATATATTTAGAATGAAAAAAAATGTTTATTCTAAAAGATTAAAAAAAGGTTTTTATGCAAAGATTTTTTGTGCAAATTTCCTTCAGGGAGAATATTCGCAAGTGTGGTGTTGGCCAAGGGCCCTTCGATGCATAAGTGAGTAAAATGATCTCAAGGTAGGTTTTAACTGAAAGGATGGAGTTTTCCTCTTTGAGGAGAGGATGACACTCGAACCCTGGGAGTCGCGTGGTGCCGAGAGGGAGAGAGAGGTGAGAGGCGTGAGCTTTTGGGTATTTTGCTAGGCTTTCAGAATTACCTCATGTGTGGTGTGATGCCATCTTTATATACAATCTCCATCTTTGGTAAGGTTTGTAGAGAATAATTCCTTATTAATGGGAGTTATTATTTTCCATAAATGAGATGACATGATAAAATCAAGGAGATTTGGTGGACATTGAATCCTTGATTTAACGAGATATTCCAATCTTAAATAAGGATAATTGGCTAATTAAATGAGATTTAATTAGCACAATTATTTGACCTAAGAAATGTTCCTTCTTCCACGTGTCACCTTCAGATTGGTTGCCAAAATTCCATGTTCCTACAAAGATGTTTATATATTCAGTTGATGGATCCCTTAAATAAGTTTATTTGAAGGACACCCTTGTAGGGCCCACTCCGCATAGTATTTCACTAATCTAAACATTTATTTTGTAGATATTCATTCAAAGATCATCTCTACAAAATCACTTGAATCCGATATCATTTGACCACTCAATTACATTATTGAAATTTAAGTACTTTCTTGAAGCACCGAGTTCATTGATTTTATTGGTCTCAATTAGATACCTTAATGATTTTCAATTTGCATGATTTTTTGAAAGGATGATCTCTGAATGAAGATGTGAAAAATAGAAGGTTTGGATTGTTGAAAAAAATTTCGTAGGGTAGCCTAAAGGGTGTCTCTCAAATAAAATTATTTGAGGTATCCCTCAATATATATTTAGGCTACCCTACGAATTGTTTTTCAACGATCTTAACCGTCTATTTTTCAAGTGTTTATTCATAGATCATCCTTGCAAAAAATCAGAAAAATTGAAAATCATTAAGACATCTAATTGCTAGCAACAAAATAGATGAATACAATGCTTCAAGAAAAATACCAAAATAACAATAATCTAATCGAGTGATCAAATGGTTTCATATTTAAGTGATTTTTTGCATATATGATCTTTGAGTGAATATCTAAAACTTAGACGGTTCGGATCATTAAAAAATAATATGTGGTGGGCTCTATAAGGATGTCTCTAATCTTATTTGAGGGATCCCTTAATAGTGTATATATATATATATTAAACGTTAAAATATTAATGATTTCTGAAAAATAAAAACGAACAGTAATGATTTTCATTATCCATCCTATAAGATTTTGTTGCAAATACCCATATACATGACTGATGGGTGCCAATGCACTGGAAGACACATATCACCCACTACTCAAAACTTGTGTTGGGGTGGTAAGGGCATCATTATCACGGGTATTGAAGCCCCAAGGAGTTCATTGGTTCATGGGGTTTGCTGGGAAATTTGCTTCTTTTAGTTTTATCATTAAAACTAATGGGTTTGCAGTTTAAATTGTTAATGATAAAACTAAGGGGTTTGCAGTTAAAATTGTTAACAATATTTATTTTCGCACTCAAATTCTTTTATTAGATTTATTCCTCAATTTATAATATTATAAACAAATATGTTAAGGACCTTTTATAACATACATCCAGAAATCCTCTTCAAATTCCTATAATTTTAGAAGGAAAAAAGAAAAAAGAAAGGTGTTACATCTGAACATATGGGCGTGACTTTTTTCGGTTTCTTTATATTTGGAAAAAGTCACAAAGACTCTTTCGGGTTCTCTGTGTAGTTTTCACGATTCCTTTTGTGAGAATTTTTTACATCTCCTTTATGAGAGTTTTATTTGTATTGTTATGACTTGGTTTTTTCAGCTTTATCTCTTTTTGATTATTCTTAATTTGCAATCTTAGTTGGGATGCCTATGCCAGGAGTTTTTCAGTCCTATGTGATTGTTAGTTGAGACGTACCCGATTATTCTTAATTTTGATGTTAGATCTTTTCATTATTATAATGGCTTTTTGTGACTAATGACTTTTTTGACTGAATTATAAATGCAATCTTAAATTTTTTTTAAAAAAAGAAAATATGAGCGCGACACATCATGTAATTTGAAATTTTACTTAGGAATGGGACAAATATGTTATATTTTTTTTCTTCATTATTAATTAAGATGCCTTACATGTAGAGGATCCCAAGAAAAATGAAGATGGTCCCTAGTCAGCTTGACTCAACTGAAATACCGAATGAATGGTGCACAACAATTTATTAAAATCTAACATCATTCTTGGTAAGGGCTATTACATCCATCGCCATCTACTGGCTCGTGTTATTCTTGTCTTTTCTTCGTGCTGCTGGTGCCGTCCCTTTCACCATATGTCTCCTTGTCATTTTACTCTTTGCACAAGGATCATCAAATTTGAAATGGATAATTTTATAATATTATCATGTTGTTTTTCATTTTATTATTATTATTATTATTATTATTATTATTATTATAGAACTTAGAGGGTTTTTTTTACAAGATAATTTCATTCATAAAATCAAAAAGGCGTACATAGAGCGGCACATGTACAGTAGTTTCGTTAAAACCATTAACTAAGGCATTTGCAGCTCAAATTATTTTTTGAGAAGTTATTGTTAGTGACAAGGACCCGTCTCTTTAATTCCTCAGAATCCGCGATGAATCCTATAATATTCCTGAAATTATATTGATGTTGGGCCCACTTACTAGGTTCAAACATCCTCTACCCCTAAAACAAAGGAAAAGAGGGCCGAGACTTCTATCGAAATTTTGGCAGAGTCTCCCCTAAAAAACGGATTTTACCAAAAACTTTCAACTTGTCGAAAATGTAGTTAATAATCACTAAACTTCATTATGCACAAAGTACGTCATATACAACAAACAAACGGGCCTCCAGCCTCATAACCAAACATTTCTAAAACGTTCTAGCTTTGGAACTCATTTGTAAATCCATGCACCTGCAACACTTAACGTAACAGTAATTCAGAGAAGACCTTTTTTCTCCCAAAATTTATTTTCACACTTAGAACAATACACGCACAGCTCAAACAGTTTATTTTGCAGTTGCACCTAGGTTAAACCCTAGGCTACCTACGTACCCCTTTGTGAGGGATCAAGCCACACGTAGTTCTTAAGTCAACAATCACAATTTAGATAATATCCGATTATTTAAAGTAATACCAACGATTTAGTTTAGATTCGTTTACAACATCAAATTCGACAAGGCACACTGAGCACCTTACAAGTAAACCCTAAACCCTTTACTTTTATCAGTTCTTTCCCACAAAACCATACCCTATCCAAGGCTTATGTTGCCGAACAACCCTTTCAAAACCATAAATCAAACGTTCATGCCAGGAGAGAGTACTCACGAAGCACAAGTTCAAGAATCTCATCTGAAAACAAATCCACATATCTAGTTAGTATATATATACCTATAACAATACACACCTCACACTATAATCATGTACCAGGGGAAAACAATCCAATCCGAGGATCGTTTGGCTGAACCACACGGAGGAATCCTCAACAACCATGTGGCCAGGGACGAGTCGTCCAACTAGGGGACTGGGCTAACCAGGACACACAACAGAATCCTTAATATTCGTGCGCCTGACAAATCCTACGCTCGCAGACTACCCAACTATCCATTTTCATGTATCCAAGTATCCATTTCCATTGTTTTCAAGTATTAGTATCCAAGGGGAGGTACATATGATAGTACACATCATGTACAAGGGAAAACAATCCAAAGGGGGAATCGTTTGGCTGAACCATTGATCGGTGCATATTTATATATTATTTTGTACCCTTCTAACTTATGATTTGATTATGTTTTTGAGTTAAACTTGTGCTTTTAATAAATTTTGTGTTTGTTTCAGTGTAATAAGCTTGAGACTCATTAAATTCATTTTGGAGACAAGTTAGCTCAAAACGGTGTCTCAGATCAATCAACTTCACGAATTGGACTGTACTTGCTCAGGATGAACTAGATGCTAAGCCCTATATCATTGGAAATATGCAGAAGTCTAGTTTCTGGAGCATTTTACGGTTCATGATTCCGAGTCTCCTAGAGGAAGTTATGCAAGTTTTGGCAGCTTAAGGTCAAATTCGGCAGCATCTGCGTTCCTGGGCCAAAAATGACATTTGAAGGTTTTTCCGATTTTTTCTTGAGTTGGGCTGCGTATGCTTGGAAAGATGATTCAAAGGGTTTGAAGATACATATTTTTCCAGATTTTGTAGGAGGGAAGATCAAGCCCGAAACAAGCCCACAAGCTGATTGCAATGCATTGTCAATTCCAGTCTATTTTCAGCAGTCAACTTGCAAGGCCCAAAACGTACACTTGTACTGCTCAGATGAGAATACATTCTTCATAAAAGTTGTTCCAATGGGTGTCTATTATGATATATCCAAATTTGAGCTCCATTGAATACATATTGAAACCTCAGGCCTTCCTACAGCAAGCCTGGTTAAGAAGAATCGTTTTTTCCAGCAACCAAAAGAAAACCCACATGGGTTGGCAGCAAAAGGCAGCCACAATTGAACACATTTAAAATCCCATGTGAAGAAAGCTTGAGGTGAAGCAAAAGAAGTATGGGATGGAATTGATTCCAACCACACTAACATAGACAAGATGAAGTGGGAATTATGGATTGTATTAAAAGAGGAATGGTGGTGTTGGAATTCATCATGATGTTCCTCCCTCTTAGCCCTATAAATAGAGAAGTCTTCAAGATTTATAAAACAACCCCAAAGGGGGGAGCTCTCAAACACTTCTCTAGAGCTCCCCTCCCTTTTCTCCCTCAAATTCTCTTAGTTTCTCTTTCTAGTTTTCAATTGTTGTAATGAAATCTTTGTGCTGAAATTCTTCTTAAGTTTTTCTTAGTTCCACTTTACTTTTCATTGTTATGTAAATTCTTTTTTTTAGTTTCAAGTTTGATTAGTTTCCAAGTTTCAATTATGGTTTTTGTTCTTATTCATTATGCTTATAAGTTAATATGCTAGTTTGAATGATTGATCACCATTTAGGCTTGCATGTTAGCTATCTTGGTTTGAATTAAGAGTAGACACCATACTTTAATTCGAATTGAACTATGAATAGGAAGAGTATGTATGGACATTCGACAACAGGAATTAGATACATACTTGGTTGTTTAAAATGTTCTTCTATGCTTAATGGATTCCTAATGCTTAGTTTAGGTTAGACAACAGATGATCAAATTAGGGAATTAGGAATACAAGGATAGGACCAAACACCATGGCTTAATCATACTTTAGGTAGAATCAATCCGTTAATCTAATTGAACTTGGGAACTTATCTGCTTGAGTTATTTTCTTTTCTTTCTTTCTTCTGTTTTATTTATTTTCTTTCTTGTTTTTTCTGTTTTGTGTAGGAAAACTGAATTGGATTATTCAATCACCAATCCCAGCTTACACAACCCATTGGTGTTTGTTACTTTGAAGCATGAAATTGGATGTGTGTTGATTTTCCTTTTCATTTTAGTTTTTATTTCCTCATCCTTTTAATTCTATTTCAAGTTTTCTGTGTTTCTTTTAGCAATTTAGAATAGCTCAATAATAAAGGGAAAGAGAAGGCAACTTCAATCATAAAGATAGGAAGTGTGGAGTAGTGGGAGAAATCGCAACCTCCAAATGCATCACGCTCGACCTAATCGCTTCAAGGGGGAGTATTCCAATCCTTTCTCTTTAGTTGTTTTGTTATGATTTCAATAATTTTAATTTTCTATTTCTTTTATTAAAAAAAAAAATTTATATGAGCTGACTCGTGGTAACTCCAGATGAGCGTCTCCGTCAATAATGTGTCTAGGAGTTCTTTAGGCGACACCTTCGGTGTCTAAGAAGTTTGGGTTTTAAGCGGGACCATTGTGACCCCTCCAACCTTCCCGAACCCTTGGCTGTGTTTTTCTGAGGCACTTAACTGGTCATCTGTGAGTTGCCTGTATATTCGTGTGTTTAATTTGTTTGTTTGTTTTGTAATTTTTGTTTTATAATTATTTTATTTTTGTATTCTTGTGTGTTTTATGATTTTTATTTGCTTTAATACCTTCATTTGTTATTATGACATTGCTTGTGCCTAAATTTTAAACATTGAGGACAATGTTCATTTCTAGGTTTGGGGGTATTGGAGTTTAGTAAGTAATTTTTTAATTTTTAATTTTTCCTTTTTATTTTGAGTCTTGTTTTGTTTTTATTTTTGAGTCACTTTCCGAGCACATATGATGAGATTGTGATAAATGTTTGCATGACTTAAATGAAAATTGGATTTCATTTTATAAAAAATAAAATATAAAATTTTTTTTGGCATCATTCTAGCATGATATGTTCGAAACCTTTGCACTTGCCATTTGTTTCATAATTTTCCAATTAAAGGATATGCATGACCCAAAGAATTGTATCAAGCATAAATTAGACTTATATAACCATATAATGTGAGCTTTTGAGCCTTGTGCTTCATTTCATGAGTGTTATACACATACTCTTATTTTCTTGTCATCAAAGTTGTTGTTTGATCTCATTATTCATTGATTTGGTTGAACACGTAAAAGTCATTCATTCTTATGCAATTTGATTTCATGACATTTAAGAAGTGATATTAAGGCCCTCTTTGGATTGTTTGTGCCTTTCAAGCTAACCTTATACATGCTTAAGTATGATTTTCCATTGTTAACCATTTTAAGCCTACATGTAAACATTTTTGTTTCATTTACCAATTTTATTTCCTAGCCTTAGCTTGAAAAACAAGAATTTACCTTTCTAAGGAACTCATGAGCTTTAATTTGGATGTGTTTTTCATGCTAAGTTTGGGAAGGGAGTTACATTTCCAAAAAAAAAAAAAAAAAAAAAAAATACACAATTGGTGAAAGAAAAGAGAAAAGTTGTGAGTATGCGGTGGTTGAATGAAATTTCGTTTTTGGGTTTCTTTATTGGCCTCAAAATAAATTGGTGTTTGTTCAATTAAAGGAAAGGAGTATGAATCAATGTAAATAAAGGTATAAGGAGTTTTGATCATGTAAAAGAAAAAGAAAAAAAATCTAATCATGATGATTCGAAGTCTTGTAAACAATTATTTTATGCTCTTACATTGCGAGTTCCTTGGACTTTGTATTATCCATACCTTTCATTTCTTATTCACTTTATACCCTTGGCCTCATTACAACCTATATTAAAGACCTAAATTGATCTTAAATGTCATGTGGTTGAATTGCATGCATTTTCTTACTTTAAAGTGTTTGGCATCCTTCTTGAAATCATATTAATGCAAGTTCTTCATCTTCCTATTTTGAGTTAAGTCCTTTATGGTTTAACTCTAATCTCATGTTTATAACTGAGTGATGCATTGTAGCCCTGTTCTAAGTGATTCATTTGTGACAGGACAACTTTGGTGAGATTTGAAGTTGAACTTGTGCTTTGTATGATTTTTGAAATTGTGTGAAAACTAAGATTAGGGAATTTGTTGCGTTTGGCTATCACACTACTACACTTTGAGCATGTTGTGTTTTGAACTTTGCCACCTTGTAAATATTGACCAAAACTGAGCTTTTATTGTTAAAACTTTTGAGTCATGTGCATGAGTCATTTCTCGTAGAAAATGTTCGGGAAGATTGTTTTGAGTCTTATTTTTGCTTTGTTTTTATTTCTTTCTATTTTTGTTTTTGTTTTTTGTTTTTTGTTTTGTTTTTGTTTTTTTGTTGTTTTGCTTAAAGGACTAACACAATTTTTTAAGTTTTCTAATTACTTGGTTTTACAGAGTTCAGTAAAACGTTTGTGGGTATTGATTTGTTAAACCATCAGGAGACACAACACCTCCTACTAGGGATGCCTAGAGGTTTAAAGGCTTGTTGCATACGCTCAATGCAATTGAGTTACCTACGAAAGTGGTCTAATTAACTTCTTGTTTTATTTTTATCTTTGTTTTCCGTTGTTTTGCTCGAGGACTAGCAAAATCTAGGTTTGGGGATATATTTGATCGTTTGCATATTTATATATCATTTTGTACCCTTCTAACTTATGATATGATTATGTTTTTGAGTTAAACTTGTGCTTTTAATAAATTTTGTGTTTGTTTCAAAAGTGTAATAAGCTTGAGACTCATTAAATGCATTTTGGAGACAAGTTAGCTCATTTGTGTGTGCAAATCTGTCAAGCTTAGAAACTAAATAAAAAAAAAAAAAAAAAAAAAAAAAAAAAAAAAAAAAATAACTTACAATCTTCCCGAACATTTTCTACGAGAAATGACTCATGCACATGACTCAAAAGTTTTAACAATAAAAGCTCAGTTTTGGTCAATATTTACAAGGTGGCAAAGTTCAAAACACAACATGCTCAAAGTGTAGTAGTGTGATAGCCAAACGCAACAAATTCCCTAATCTTAGTTTTCACACAATTTCAAAAATCATACAAAGCACAAGTTCAACTTCAAATCTCACCAAAGTTGTCCTGTCACAAATGAATCACTCAGAACATGGCTACAATGCATCACTCAGTTATAAACATGAGATTAGAGTTAAACCATAAAGGACTTAACTCAAAATAGGAAGATGAAGAACTTGCATTAATATGATTTCAAGAAGGATGGTGATTCTCATTCCATGCAAGAAGACCGTTATTGGAGAAGGAGCTGCTAAGTTATTTTTCCAACATGTTTGGAAGCATTTTGGCTTACCTACATCAATTATTTTTGAGAGAGAGAGTCGATTCTTAGGCCATTTCTAGAGGTCGTTATGGGGAATGATGGATACCATATTGAAATGAAGCACTGCATTTCATCAACAGGATAGATGGGCAACAGAGGTTGTAAACCAGACTATGGTACACTTGTTGAGGGGTTACAATTCCAAGCATCCAAAGACTTGGGATGAAAGTCTCCCTTACTTACAGTTTACTTTTAATCGAGCAATTCATGGCTCCACACTCAAATCTCCATTTGAGGTTTGTTTGGGTTATTTACCCCAAAGTCCTTCCTGATTTAGCATTCACTATGAGTGACCAGCCATTAAGTGGGAAAGAAGAAGAAAACATATTCGAGCACATAAATTTCTCGAATGAGTCAGAAAGATTCATACCTGAAGTGGAGGCACAATTGAAACGTTCTTAGCAACGATATAAAGCTTTGCCATTATAAGCATCGTGTGCCATGTAACTTCAAAGAAGGTGACCTAGTAAGGTTACACCTTGGAAAGGAGCGGCTAACAGGTGAAGGCAAGAAACAGAAGCCTATTTGTTATAGACCATTCAAGATCATCAAACAAATTGGTGATAATGCCTTTCAACTTGAATTACCACCATACATGCATATGTACTCGGTCATCAATGCCGAGAATCTTAAGCTTTTTGAGCCATCTCTACTTGATGATGATCCCGATGAAGACGCACGTTTTCCATCAGTTGATGACTTAAAAATTGAATGAGAAGACCCTTTGCTGGAGGATTGTATCTTGGAGCAGAAGGTTCGTGAGACACAACATGGAAAGTATGAGTATTTTCGTATTGGCAGGTAAAGGGCAACTTCCCAGCAAATCAAAATGGTATATTCGAGACAAGGCTACCCAAGAATTTCCACATCTCATCATTTAACTTGAGCAGGAGCTCAAGGTCTTAAATGGGAGAGCCATGATCCAGGTCGATCTTTTCAAGATAATTAAACAATAAATATTATTTAAATTGAATAACTTATCAACCATTAGACTCGAATGGTTTAAGATGAAATGGTTCTCAACCATTTAAAAATTAACGGTTTGAATTACCTAAGGAATTTAATCCACTTAACATTTGTTGTTTAAATTCATTTATTATTTTTAGCTTTCTATTCTAGGCATTCAGGCTTGTATATAAACCATTGTAGTTGAATGAATTAAACAAGCAGAACTCAAAGCAGTTCCTTAGCTTCTTCCTTTTGTTTCTCTAATTGTCTTAAAGTTCCTCTCGTTCCCTTATTCCTATAAACTAGGAATTCACAGTTTTATCAACTAGAAGTTTTGGATCACAAAGTATGAGATATGATTAGAAAAGAAGTTTCTAAACATAACCAATGTAATAATATAAGTGGAAAATTCATATTAGGGTTTTGATAAAAGTATCTATACCCTGATAATATGAATTAGGAGCACTGTAATACAAAAAGGATTCAATTGCACATCAATTTCAAATTGAATAGGTTCTTCACATTTTCTGATTAGCTTGGGTAGCCATGACATGCTACTAGGCGTTAACCATGGACTTGTGGAAGTCCTGTAAGGTTCAATTATAATTGGCCTTCGCTAATAGGAAGAATTAAATGGTGGGTTTTAATTCACAATCAACTTAGATGAGTTGAGACAACCCACTGCCTCGCTAAAAGGAACCTACATATCGCTCACCGAAAATGCAGTTAAAGGAACAAATGAAGAAGAACAAACTTGAGAAACAAATGAATAAGATCAGCCATTGAAAGTCAATGGTAAAAGTCAACAGTCAAAGTCAAACTATTCGGACTATGGTTAGGATTTAATTGTTAAGTCGCAAATCTAAACGTATCAAATCCACTACCTAAGCCTACAACACCTAGAAGATTAGTCATATTAGATACACATTTGATTGGCTTTAGTGCAAGTGAGAGATTGTTAAAAGTATGCCCTTAAAGCCAACTAATTATGTGATAATTAATGTTAAGGGCATCTTTTGTAAAAACTTATTAAGTTATTCAGGGGCAAGACCAGATTGTCCATTAACGTCATTAACTTTAAAACTTGAAATTGTTCAGTTAAGAAAAAAATAATAATAATAAAGTAGGAAAGCCAAATAAAATCAAACAATGTTACCGATCCCGGCAACGGCGCCAAAAACTTGTTGCGTAGATACAGCTGCACCAAAATGGATTCAGTTGCATCCACAACTTGTGATACTCGCAAGTGCACGAACCGTTGGTAGTTTAGCGTATGTAAGTGCGAGGTCGATTCCACAGGGATTGGTGATTGAATGATCCAATTTAGTTTCCCTACACAAAACAGAAATGAAAAAAAGAAAGGAAATAAATAAAACAAGGAAGAAAGAAATAAGTAACTCAAGCAAATAAGTTCCCAAGTTCAATTAGATTAACGGATTGATTCTAGCTAATGTATGATTAAGCCATGGTGTGTGGTCATAACCTTGTGTTCCTAATTCCCTAATTTGATCATTTGTTGTCTAACCTAAAATTAAGCATTAGGAACCCATTAAGCATAGAAGAACAATTTAAACAACCAAGCATGTATCTAATCCCTGTTGTCGAATGTCCATACATACTCTTCCTATTCATAGTTCAATTCGAATTAAAGCATGGTGTATACTCTTAATTCAAACCAAGATAGCTAACATGCAAGCCTTAATGGTGATCAATCATTCAAACTAGCATATTAACTTATAAGCATAATGAATAAGAACATGAACCATAATTGAAACTTGGAAACTAATCAAACTTGAGACTAAAGAAAAGAATTTACATAATGAAAAGTAAAGTGGAACTAAGAAAAACTTAATGAAAATTTCAACACAAAAGATTTCATTACAACAATTGAAAACTAGAAAGAGAAACTAAGAGAATTTGAGGGAGAGAAGGGAAGGGAGCTCTAGAGAAGTGTTTGAGAGCTGCCCCCTTGGGGTGTGTTTTCAAGCTTGGGAAACCTCACTATTTATAGGCCTAAGGAAGCTGAAAATCTGAATTCAATATGGCTAATGCATACAACACTTGTATTAGAAAATCTGAAATGGTTGATGCACTTGTATTAGAAAATCTGAATTGGTTGATGCACTTCACCAATAAATCCCACCAGCAGCCCTAGCTCATCTTCATGTCACCATGACCAAGCTTTCAACCAGCTCAATAGCTCATGCCTAGCTCACCATGACCAAACTTCCAACCAGAAACAATAGCTCATCCTGAGGTCAGCATGACCAGCAACTTCAAGGGCTTACGAATTGGGCTTCCCTTAAGAAAATTAAGACTTTAAGCACTCAAACTTGAAGTTCAGAATGTCTTCTTTCCAGCCATATATCATTTGGGCCAATCCAAGGTCGGAGGAGGAAGTTAAGGCCAAAACAAATTGCTAACTCGTTTTGCTCGCTGACAAAAATCCATCCTGAGCATGGCTCTGTGTTTGCTAGGTAACGGACTCCAGATTTATCCAATGGGGCTGAAATTTGGATATGTTATAGTACACACCCATTGGAACAACTGTCATGAAGAATGCAGCCTCATCCGAGCTGTGTAGGTGGCTGAAACAAATCTTGCAATGTGACCTACGGAACTGGACTGGCAGGGGCTGTAGCCAAAATGAGTTTGTCATTAAGCTCTTCTTCCCTTCATCCAAATCAGGCCTTAACATGCTTGAATTGCATGAATTATGCTCTCTTGCTCTATTTGCCTACAAAACACACAAAGGGAGGCAAATAACTTAGAAATCTAGGAAACTAAGCAAAAGAAGTAAGTAAATAGGGCATGTATATGTATGAAATTATGAGCTTAACAGACTCAATTTGGGCTTTAAAGGCAGAACAAGTGTTGGATAACAACACAAGTTAAATGTGCCCGAGAGAGAGCCCAATACCCCCTTCTTCGTCTATTATGGTGGGGAGACTTTCTTCACACATGTGATGGCTTTATAAGCCACACTTTAGACCATTTCTCTCTAGGGTTTGAGCCTCCTAAGAAATTGGGTTGTGGTGTTGAGAAGAAAGGAGAAATCCTCTCCTTCACCTTTGCTAAAATCGATCACCAAGAGATGAGTTTAGCATCTCTATTCTCTTGGTTGTTTCCTTCTTCATCCTTTAAAAATATGATGTGGTGAACTAGAGGGTATCTTTTTTGGTGCCTTTGTTGAAGAATTTCTACAAGTTCGAAGAGAAAAGTAAGGCCTTACAAAAGGTGTATATCTTGGTTTAACCAAGATGAGCTTTAAGGGTAATTTCTCATCTTTTTTACCTTTTTGATTTGTGTATAAAGAGATTAGGCCTCAAAGATACATGGGTAAAATTGAATAGACTTAGCCCAACATGGTTTAAGTAAATAGCTTCGGCTTTTGAATGGTTGATTCATATGTTTTGTGGCTAAAATTCAACTAAAAGTTTTTAGATATATGTTTTGTTCATTTGGTATCAAGAGCCAAAGTCTAATCTCTTTATGCCTTTTCTTTTGGTTATTGGAATTAATATGGGCTTAGGTTCAAATATCTGTAAATGATGTGCTATGTTCTTTCTTTTTTGTTTCATATCCATAGATATGAAATATAGGAATTATGGGATGTGATATGAAAGAGTAGATTCAAAGGAAAGGCACATTAGGGGTGGCGGCATAGGGGTATTTTTGGGGCTTTCTTGCTATTAGTGTTAATGTGTGAATCACTTACATGGTTGTGTTGGTTTTAAAATTCTAAGCATGATTATGATAATTTTGATGATTTTAGGATTTATGTGACTTAATGAAGTGTCAAAAGTATGGCTTATAAAACCAACAAAAAGATGAGGTTGGCCATGGGGTTTTTTGGGCTTCCCTTGGGGTCATTTAACTTATGTTGTCATACAACACATGTTCCGAGTCCCAATGGGTTCTTGGGCTATTTTTCCCTTTGGTCTAAATGTTTTTAACGCCCAAATCGAGTCCAACTGTCAAACTAACTTCACAATTAACATTTAAATTATGATTTGTGACTTAACCATTAAGTCATATCCTTAGTCCGAATAGTTTGATGTGGTCAACCATTTTGGTCAAACATGTTGACTTTGACCATTGACTTTGAACGTCGTATCTTTTTTATTTGTTTCTTAAGTTTCTTATTCTTCATTTGTTCCTCTAACTACATTTTTCAGTGTGCGATCTGTAGGTTCCTTTTAGCGAGGTAGTGGGTTGTGTCAACTCCTCTGAGTTTATTGTGAATTAAATCTCACCATTTAATTCTTCCTACTAGCGAAGGCCAATTATAATTGGGTAATGATTTTCCCACTCCCATTTTGACCACTTACACTCCTTTTTCAGTTATAGAATGGAGTGTAAGTGGACAAAATTGGAGTGGGGAAATCACCACTCTTATAATTTTACCTTACAACAGTTCCACAAGATATGTTTAATGTCTAGCAGCATGTTATGGCTACCCAAGCTAATTAGAAAACGTGAAAAACCTATTCAAGTTGGAATTTCCGTGCAATTTCATTCTCTATTATAGTGCTCCTAATTCATATTATTAGGGTATGGATACTTTAATCAAAACCTTAATATGAATTTTCTACTTATATGATTACATTGGTTATGTTTAGAAACTTCTTTTCTAATCATATCCGATACTTTGCAAAGATTTCCTAGTCATATCTTTGGAGCATTCTCTCTCCTTACTTAGAGCAGAGATCCCTTGTTGTACATGTTATGTCCAAATTCAACCTAAAATAATAGATTAAATTCAACAAAGTTATCCTGCAAATGTAGAGATCAATGGTTAGTATAGATACACAAGCACAAGGTCATTCCCACAAGGATTGAGTAAAATTCCAATTAATCTAACATAAAAGAAACGGAAACAAAGGTGGAAGCTAGAGAGATGGTACACAACAATGGAAGTTTTGAAAAATGAGTTGGCAAAAGTTGATTTTGCTTTAAGAAAACAAATAAAAGCAAACAATGAAATTAAAGGAAATATAAAAAAGAAAGACTTTGGAAAAGTTTGTTAACAATATGATGAAATACCAAGGCTTTAGATTCAACCATTAGGCTTCTTACTCATGTTATTGAGACAAGTGATTAATCCAATGAGTTAATTGATAAAGATTCCGTACCTAGGTCAGTTTTAGCGCACTTAAGCAAAGTTTTCCTAAGGTATGAATACTATCCGTATTATGGTATAGGTCGTTATCTCACTATGTAATCTATCCGTATTATGGCACATGAGATTCATTAAGTTTTATAAAAATAAGGAATCATATGAAGTTGTGGGAACATATATTTCACTGGCCAATAAGAAGACGACACGTGGACAAGGAATATTCCTTAGGTCAAACTAATTACCCTAATTAATTTCTATTTAATTAGGGAAATTACCTTTGATTTAAGATATCTCCGTAAATCAAGGAACCAATCTCCACCAAATCTCTTGGAGTAATTCCTATCATTTTTTGGGGAAGAATAATCCTAACCAAATACACAAGGAGACTATAAATACATAGCTACACAATACATTTGAGGTAATGCTTTCTCACCTGAAAAACCCTCTCTCTCTCTCTCTCTCTCTCTCTCTTGCCATCACCCCTTCCTTCACTCTCTCTCTCACATGGCTAAGCACCACCACACACAGCTAAGGCCACCCTGCTCTCCCCGTGAGAGAAAACTCTATCCATTTTAGTTATTATCGTATCTTTATCAAGATCCAATTGAACTAACTTAGACATCGAAGGGCCTTTGGCCATGATCGGTTCATAATTGTATGAGGATGATAAAATGAAGACTTCTTTCATAATTGAAAGAGGCATGAGGATGATAAAATGAAGACTTCTTTCATAATTGAAAGAGGCACATATTGCTACAAAGTCATCCCCTTTGGGCTGAAGAACGCCGAGCCATATACCAAAGGCTCGTGAACAAGATTTTCAAGGAGCAGATCGGTAAGACTATAGAGGTCTATGTAGATGACATGCTAGTTAACGCTCCTCGACGAGCAGATAACATCAAGAATCTTGCCAAAGCATTTAGCCTACTCTGAAAGTATTAGATGAAGTTGAACCCGAGCAAATGCACATTCGGAGTCTCATCTAGTCAATTTTTTGGGATATTTAGTCACCCAAAGAGGCATCGAAGGCCATCCTCAACATGAAGCTGCCTGCCATAACGAAGGAGATACAAAGTCTAACGGCCAGACTAGCAGCTCTCGCAGGAGATCCACCAATAAGTGCAGGTCGTTCTTCAAAGCCTTGAAGAAAAGACAAAGAGACAAGTGAGATGAACAGGTGAGAAGTAGCTTTCCAAATATTGAAGACATACCTGACTTCACCTTCCCTACTCTCAAAACCCAAACCACGCGATTGTTCATCTACTTGGCGGTGTCCAACTTAGCCGTTAGCTAAGCTCTCATTCATGAAGAGCTGGGGGCACAACATTTGGTATTCTATACGTCGAAAGCCCTCATCGATGTAGAAACTCGCTATTCGAAAATGGAGAGGCTCATTTTGTCCATTGTAGTTTTTGTGGGAAAGTTAAGATCCTACTACCAAGCTCACTAAATCATCGTCATGATAGAATTTCGTTTGAGATCGGTCATTTGTAGTCCTGACACTTCTCAACGTCTCATGAAGTGGGCTCTCGAATTAAGTCAATATGACCTCCTCTCCTGGCCGAAAATTGCCATAAAGCCCAGGCTTTAGCAGATTTCGTTCAAGAGTTCACTGGATCAGAGCTGACAAGACCTCCTCTGTCGATCTTGATGTGCCCAAAAACATGTGGTAGCTGCGGGTAGACGGAGCCTCAAATCACAAGAGAGTTGGAGCGGGGGTTGTTATGATCACCCCGGATGGAACCTTGTTGGAGCAAGCCATCACATTAGGCTTTCCAGCCTCAAACAACGAAGCGGAGGTGCGAGGCATTGCTCACTAGCCTGCGTGCAACAAAGAAGCTATCGATTAAGAGGCTAGCCATCTACTCAGATTTCCAACTGGTCACCAATCAAGCGTCAGGGGAATACATGGCAAAACACCTAAGGATGATCCAATACCTAGAAAAAGTCCAAGAGCTTTTCAAGACATTCCTTACCTTCACAATCTAGCAAATTCCCTGGGCAGAAAACACATATGTAGATGCACAGGCAAGCCTAGGATCAGCGTTGGATACCCAATTTAGACGTTCAATTTCGATCGAGCAACTTGATCAGCAAAGCATCGAAGAAGCAATGCCGCGGATCCCAGGTGGCAAGACCCCATCATCGAGCTGGTTGGTAAAATAAAATTTGCTGAAGGCCAGAAAAATGAAACAAAAAGCTACAAGATAGTACATGATGGACAATAAGCTTGTTTGAAAGTCATCTTTTGGCCATCATCTCACCTACATCAAGTATTCGAAAACTCTCAAAGTGCTCTGCAAAATACATGGCGGCGACTTTTGGCCTACCATGCGCCACGACTCTACGGAGTATGTCAAAAGATGTGATCGAGGCCAACGGTACAAGTTGGTCCCAAGTCTACTTGCCAAAGTGTATCATCCGCGGAACGCCCATTGCCATTCATGCAATGGACCATCAACTTAGTGGGTCCCCTGCTGCCAGCACCTGCCAAGGACATGATAATCATTGCCACTGACTACTTTACTAAATGGATCGAGCTTGAAGCTCTATCCTTTACTAAAGAAGCTGATGTGGAACCTTTCATCTGAAGAAACATCATCTGCGGTTCGGCTACACTGTCGCCTGTCACTAACAACGGATCGCAATACATCGGCAAGCAGATGACTAAGTCCACTCTAGTTCAATTTGAAGAAAGCTTGAGTTTTTCAAAAGAAGTGTTTGAGAGAAAATCCAAAGTGTCCAAAAGGAGAAGCAGGAAGACATCCAAAACTTCCTAAGGGAGACGTATGATCCAGTCCAAAAGCGTCCTAAGGGAGATGCATGACAACTATAATGAAGCGTCCTACGGGAGACACAAGCCAAACATGCCATTGTCCAAAAGTATCCTAAGTGACATGCATGACAACTACCAAAACATTCTAAGGTAGGCAACCGCTACAACGTCCTAAAGGAGAGGTAGGCCACTTGCTAAAATGTCCTAAGGGAGATGTAGGCAAATACGAAAACTCTCTAAAGGAGACGTAGGCAACCACCAAAATGTCCTAAGGGATACGTAGGCCATCTACCAAAACATCCTAAGGGAGACCTAGGCAACTACCAAAACATCCTAAGGGACACGTAGGCAACCGCCAAAATGTCCAAGGGGAGACATATGTCATTTGCCAAAACATCCTAAGGGAGATGTAGGCAACCTCCACAACGTCCTAAGGGAGACGTAGGCCACTTGCCAAAACGTCCTAATGGAGATGTAGGCAACTGCCAAAGCGTCCTAAGGGAGACGCATGTCATATTTAAAGCATTCTAATGGAGAAGTAGAAGAGCACCCTTTAAGCAAGTGGTGGGTAAACATTCTAGCATCCTAATGGAAATGCACAACCAAGGCACCAGGAGTGCAGTCAAGCAATTCACAAAGTTAAACAAAAAAATTGGCTTAAATGACTAAAATTTCCATAGCAAATTGACCAACTAAGCCAGAGTTCAACAAAAGAAATATGATAAAACAAGACCAATTATTGCGAACAAAAGCTGATTACAAAGCTTGAAAATATAAAAGAGTCTCCATTTACTAGTCAGTGACCTCCTCACCTTTTGCCTAATCAATTACGCCCTCGTGGCTCCGCCTAGCTCAACTACATGCTCATCAGATGTAGTCATTTGCTCAACAGCTCCAAGCTCCCTACTCTCCAAGTCTTCCACCACGTCGTCAGCTACGCCTACCTTGGCATTATGCTCCTCAGTTGTAGTCTTGCCAACCACATGCTCTTCGGCTGCCTCCATATCCACAACATTGTTCTACACACCTTGGGTAGAGGGCATGTCAGGACATAATATCAACATCTTCATCTTCAATGGAATGACAAGGAGCGACCCACTTCTTCAGGCCAAATAACCCATCTTGTACGTGTCTATGACATCTTTAGACTTAGATCATTCAGTAGCCTTCTGGAAGGCGTCAAACTTACCTAGAAGTTTGTCATAACTCTAGGATATGTCAGTATTCTTGCGCTCAAGACGAAAGTAGGCCTTTGTGACCATGTAGGGCATCGCAGGAAGAGTTCAGTTCACTATCTTTTGGAGCAAGGGAACTCTTCAGCATAGACATGCTCTCCTTCATTTTAGACATCCTCGTTTCATGACGGATCTCCTCAGCCGAGAGCTTGCCAGTCAGATCAAGATTCTTCTTCTCCAACTCATTGAGCTAAGTAGAAGAGGGGGCAACGGAGACGTTCTGGATGGCCTCAACAACAAAAATTACTCCTTTTGAAGCAAAGTGACAACCGCTTCCTTTTGCTTCTCTAAGGAAAAACTTGAGAACATGCCAAGATCACTAGCCTAATGTATATGATCAACCAGCTTGACGCAAGCGGGCGGGCTTGACAGAAAGTTCCTGAAAGGACCGACCCGAATTCCCCCTTGGAATTTGTGAAGAACCCTCTCCCTATCTAACACCAGGCATGTGTCAGCTCAAATTTCAAAAATACCCTTCTTGTCCGAATTCCAAAACAACTTTAGGGTTTCGACTTCTACCGGAAAATTGGCAAACCCTCCCTTGAAAAAAAACTCTAAACATAAAAATCTACTTGCATAAAAAAAAAATATATATTATTTCCCAAGCGTTCAGTAAGCACAAGGTATAAACCACGCACCAATTAGCAAAAGCTTCAATGGGCTTATGCCCTTCTCTACCAACATTAAAACTCCACAAAACCTTCTTGACAAAGCAGAACATAAAAAAATAAAGTCTAAACTACACCTAGGTTAGCCTAGGTTGCCTACGTACCTTTACTAAGGGATCAAGCCACACGTAGTTCTTTCTACCATAAATCACAATCAAGATAATACAGAAATGTTCAAGGTGAAACCAACAATAAAATTCTATAGTCATTCTTTACTTAATTTCAACAAGCTATAAGACTGAATGTCATGTCCTAAAATTATGTACCAACTATTCAATCGAGTTTGTCACATGTGTAACCAAACCTTTTACCTTGAAAGCCATAACTCCAACCGTCCACATAGTGCATATATCCTATTATCTCCCACCAAGGGGTATATGGGAAATATCACTAAATCCGAAGGCAACCGGGAAGGGGAAAACTAGCCAACCACTTGTGTAGACAAGTCGGGGAGGTGGCTCAAGATCCTGGCCAACCCTATGCAAATAACATGAGCAAGGTGGCGAAGAATATCTTGTTAATGTACAAAACATATAAGTCCTGACTATTCTCCACATAGGTGTACCCCAAACATAATCTGTCAATTCCATATATAATCCGTCAATTTCAAGTACTACATGTGGAACGGTCCACTTCACATGTCTGGCACATTCTAGCATAACTTAGGGACAAATGGTCAACCTGAGAACGCAATCCTAGATGAACCCAGGGAGATATACTCAACTTGAGAACGCAAATCCTAGCACCACACAGTTTGGGCATCCCCTAGACTCGTGGGGCAATGTCATACGTGCATAGACTTTTCCAAAGGCAACTGGGATGTCCAGAATACAATTCGAAGGTAACCATATGTCCGACGACATTCCAAAGGCAACTATATGTCCGAAGACATTCTGAAGGCAACCATATGTCCAAAGACATTCCGAAGGCAACTCAATACAATTTCAAATCATTTAACACATATATAAGAATAAACATATAACCAAACATTTCATTAAATTCTTATTAATGCTAAACTTGGTTACCCAAGTCATTCTCCACTCGAGTACTTCCCAAGTCTCTCCTGAATATTTTATAAATTCTTTCTTCCCATAATTCACATTTCAAATCCGTTCTACAAATCGTTATTAACTTTCCAAGCTATCATTAATTATCAATATGCATAAACATTTAAAATCAACTCAACCCAAATATGCACCATAAAACACAAATATATCATGCTTGGAAAGTAAATCAATAGAATAATAGTTCACAAATATTTAATAAAACTCTCCAAGTATTGTTTGTGCCTAATAAATCACGGCCATGAGCTGGCGGAAGGAGCCCCTTTTCTCGGCCCTAGCACTTGCTCGTGAAACTAAAACGCGGCGTTTCGCCAAAATGTTTGGCCTTCCTAAAATCAAAGGAAAAGTTGCGAAGGCATGATCATCTCGGCCTCGATCATAGGCCGAGGCTGAGGCCAAACAAAATCACGGCTAAAGGTATTAAAGTCAGATCATCACGTGGCAACGGGTCCCGCACTTCATTTAATGAGGTATTGCCTCTGTTTGTTGTAGCAAACCCACTGGCCACGAATAAGCATTTAATGCACGAGGGAAGGTGGGAAGTGACTGAAGTCAAGGTTTGGCGACAGGAAACGAGTGATTAGCAGACATTCTCACAAGAATTCTTGCAGGCTTGAGAGATTAGGTCACCGCTATCAGAACAATAAATGCGTCCCCACGGCCAGAAGCGCAGAACCCACGATCGGGGCGCGAGCTGAGTTTACCAGGATTTATGGGGTCACACCACCATACTTCACGATCCCAAATGTCGATTGGACTACCCACTTGCTCTAATCAGGCTCCACCATGCAGATTTTCAGCCTCGATTACTCCTCAGGAACTCTTCCTATAAATACAAGGCTCAAGCTACATTCAAAGGGTTCAAACACCAAACCAAAGCCTCCCACGGAGCAACTTATATTTTCCTATAATGCACTTTCAATATCTTTATTTGCTTTCCTAGGAGTAGTGTTAGAATGTAAGGAAAATCCGTTCATCAATATATCATACGACCCTTGATTTTCAAGGCGCGGAGCACCATCTCTGTTACTCTCTCATTCACCCCATATATCATACGACCGTCGCTCACTCAGCAGCAACGCGCGGAGCACCGCCCAAACCCACCACCAACACCACCACTAAACGGCCTTGTAGCTCAGGTCGTGAACCTGACAGAGAGTCAGTTCCTCTCTCGGCCACAATTGTTTGATTATAAGTCAAATTCAACAGGGCGCACCACTTAACCATTTCCATCCAAACCACATCTCGACGCACGGATCGGGCCAGTCCTGGCACGCCCAAGCACAACCGCACTGCATCCAAAAGAAGGAAGCCACGATGTTAACGTACATCCCCTCAGCCCAGATCACCAGCCGCGGAGATTGCGCAGCCAACAAGTATAATACCATTTTAAAACAAGCAACCAAATCATGAACACCTCCTAACCAAAGGCCCAACATGTAGGTCAATTTGGCCGCGGGACCCACAACCCTTAATCTTTAGTCCAACAATTCCTATAGGTGCACAACGGTCCACCGGTTACGTCCCAAAGGTTTAGTTATAACCCGACAGTTAGATCATCAATGATCGCACGATAAAGTCACGATCAATGGTTCAAACCTTAGATTTGAACGTTCAGAATATTGTAAACGTCCAATATCAATATATGAGTTCCTACATGATATAGACGATAGGAGGAACGACATAACTAGAAACGAAAACAATCTAACGGTCCAAACCTATTGAACACGGACATCGCATAATAGGCGCAATGTCTGTTCAATAGTCAAACGGTAACCAAATTCCAATCCAAGCATACCGTTATGCTGAAGACGACATGGAGAATACTTTAGAACAAATGGACCTCCACAGTGGGTCCTACGAGTCGCCACTCACCACGGCATCAGTGGGTGTCTTGAGAAAATTTCAGCGACGTTCAAACTACAATACATATACCAACACGTTCAGACGACAATTCTCAAAAATCCCTACAATACATATACCAACACGTTTAGACTAAAAGGGGGAACAAGTTTTGGTCTCGGACCCCGACCAAAAAGTGTCCAAAAATGGATGAAAAAGTGCCAAAATCACCGCCCCTATATGGGTGTGTAGGTTAACCTCTAAAACTCCACAATCAATCAAAACCACTTACATAAACATCTAGCGCACGGAAAAAGGACGAAGAACCATAGCTAGAGCACGGAATGGAGGTCGGAAAGCTTGGAAGACCGTCGGCCTTTTGGGGCTCGAAACGACGTTGTGCCGAACTTGGGTGGCTGGGTCTTGGCCGAGGCGTGATCGCTAGCCTGTGGCAATCATTTTCCAACCGGTCTCACTCTCAGGCGTCAGCTGGACGGCGCCGGCAATGTTGCCTAGTGCTGCACCCCGAGTGAGAGGAGGAAGAGGTTGCGGAGAGAGAGAGATAGAGAGGAAAAAGTGATGCGCGCATGGGCCAGCTGTCTGTCTTAAAAAAAAAAATTCAATTTTGAAATATTTACGGTTGTGCCACTACACTTCCGTTGACCAAAATGAAAAAACTCAACATTCAATAACACAAATAATTAAACTAATGCATCCTCCTAGCCTTGGCCAAGAGGCCTAGCTAGACATAGTCATCGGATCACAACAAATAAGCATAGAAAAATAAGATTACACCCTTTGACTGAAGACGTAATAGAGATCGGCCATTCCTTCACAATTTCGCTCTAAGTATTTGTGAATATTGTGTAGGCTTGTCAATGTGTCTTATAGAACATAAAAGAGAAGAATTTATAGGCTCTCAAAAACTCCAAGGTTTGCAAGTATGAATCCCTCTTCAAATATGATTTCTTTCCTTTTCCTTTTTCTTTGAGAACTAAGTAATCCTTATTTGAGAAAGAGATTGACTTTTTCAACTTTCTAATTTAGACCAAGACACACCCATCCCATTGGGCTCTTCTAGAATCTTATAATAAGCCTTATCTTCATCTTGGTAAAAAAATTAAGACCCAATTAATTACTTAGATAAAATAGATAACCCAAGTAATTAATCCAATTTCCGCGCAGAATTCTAGCTCTAAACAGCAGTCACTCAAAACACCATATCTTCCTCTTTAGACTTTAGAATCTCAAACCGTAAAATTCTGTAGAAACTAGACATCCAGGGCTTTGCAACCATATAAGGCTCATAACCTGATTCATTCTGAGCATGTACAAACTATTCTGTAAAGTTGGCTGATCTACATAGGCAGTTTCTGAGAAAATTTGCATAATGCATCAAATATTGCCTTAAACATCTTCAAATTAATTCCTTGGTTTAACTTTATCAACAAAAGAAGAAAACAAGATAAATAACTAATAAATAAGAGAAGCTAAGCATAAAAACTAAAAAAAAAGTATTCAAATGATATATCATTATGAGCTTATTCAGTACATTCACTTACCTTTGTGAGCTTGTTGAGAATCCTGAAAATCACCTTTGAGAAATTTTTCTTTCAAAGTGATATCAAAGACAAACAACTAGTTCACAAGACAACTATGATGTCTCAGGTCTAAGGACTAGTTTGCAGTGTTGCAACTTATGAGTTCTAGTTTGATATGTGAGTAAGACTGCTATGCTAGAACTCGGTAGTTGATCACGTTCAGTGTACTTGTCCCTATAAGTACCTACATACTTATCTAAGTGTCTCTTCACACAATAACTTGAGACTAGTTATGTGTACCAGTCTTTGCAGATGATCAATGCCTAATTGATAACCTACTGTGGGAATGTTTAGGAAATGGTGCACAAGTGTGAGAGGTCTCCTTATATCCAATCTCATTGCATAGCTCTCATACTATTTCATATTCCAAGTACTTGTTGTTTTACTGTTATGATAATACAGCAAATATCATGGTTGAAACAATGATCTTGCCCATTAGTGATGGTGAAATATCCAGAAAGAAACATCACATGTTTGGCTTTAAGGCATATTTCTAACAGTGCTAGTACGGATGACCGTTCGAATGGTTTGTGGATGAATAGATGGATGGGTGGATGTTGTGTGTTGTCTGACTTTTTTGCAAATGATTGTGACCAAGAGAGGAATAACTCTCGGTTGTTAGGTTCACGGCCTGAACTACAAGGCTATTGGAGTTTTGAAGACAATTGGTATGGACAGGTTGCCAAACTCGGCAGCTCAGCGATGACGGCACTCTGCTCGGTAGCTTAGTGGGTTCAAATAGCTTGGAAAATGCAGGTATCCTAAGATGTATGGGTGGATTGGATAGTGCTTAAGAACACACTTAAGAAATGTAGGTATTAAAAGAACTTTCTTGTTGATATAAAAATTGATGGAATGAAGTGGGGACTGCCCAGGAATCCCAAAATGGTTTATGGGATTTTTTGCGATAGTTATCGATAGTAACTCCTACTCCTAAGAAAGAATTTGAAGAGTACCTAAGAAAGAATTTGAAGATACATGATAAAAGATAAAGGGCTTTTGCTTGATGAGGATTTTTTATTTGGGGTTGGACCCTTGAAACATTGTTGGGGGTCCAATCAATGTTGTGACTTTCTCTGCACGTTATTGTCTGTGATCGGCCAAAATGGACGGTTGAAAAGATAAACCTCGGCCATGACCAAAAAACGCCACTCCATTGTTCGGTGAGATGATCGGTCGCTTTTCCAATCGGTGAACATTTTAGTGCGTGGGCCTTGGCCTCCCTCCACCTTTCCTTCTGAGAGCCCATTTTCCTCTTAGGCGGAATGGATATAAAAACTGGGTCTAAACGGCTGCCTACCTCACTCTCACTGACAAATTTGGAAAATGCAGAAACTAGCTACAGTGTGGGATTTCAGAGAACATGAGTCTTATGTTGGTACTTATGTTGTACTGTCAGAGTTTTATAGATGAACCCTATGGCCCATCGATGGCCTATAATTTGGGGAAATTGTTGGCCAGACATGGAAGATATTCTTGAAGATGGTATGTCTGCATCGATACGTACGTACATTCATTTTCAATGACAATGTCATATGCAAGAAGAGAACACTGAGATTTTTTCAACCACAAAAAGGCTTAAAAGCCAATACGTGACATATATGTATAAGCTAAAATCTAATAGCAATTAGTAAATTAAACGGCTGGTCTTTCAGTTTACGCCCATATGGTTCAAGATTCATTATGACCAGTAACTAGGGTTGTTTTTTTTTTTGGTGGAAAATTGACAAGCTTGTTAGTAGTACTAAAAAGGACATAGACGTGTTGATTGATGTTCCTAGTAGACATGGACATACATGTTCCAATGGGTCCTCAAAATAGCAATAATTGCTGGTGCTTATATATGTTGGAAATACGATTCTGGCCTTGTCTTTCAATTGGACGTTTTCAAAGAGGTCCCCAATTGTCACACCCTAAAACAATCCAAACCCAGCCTTGACGTTGACCCATCCTTCAATAATTCCACCCAAACTTATTTGACAATACTCTAAGGACGCGGTAGAAACTGTCACCCTCTTATTCTTTAACAACCTCTTATAAGCATTGTAGATGTTGACCCAAAAAAAAAAAAGCATTGTAGATGAGGTTTTAACAACACGCTTTTAACTTTGTCATGTTTTTTTTCCACAACGGAAATATAAGCTTTGTCAAATCCTAATTTTGTTATAAAAAAAATGTTAAAATCTGTAAATCCTATTCATTCAATTTGTATGATATAAACGTTATTGAAACAGTAAAATTAAGCAATTCTTGGATTAATGCTAAAAATATTCAACATAATTATCTACCAAAAAAGAAAAATCTCCTATTTAATTGTTGAATCAATATGAATCATCATCTCTACTACTCTTCTTGGAGATCTGATGAGAAGAATCATTATCTTATATTTTGTTGGAGATCTCGAGTTGAGTAACAAGGTTTGGAAGAACGCTAATTGGTCTTAGTGCAGCAACCATTTTGTCCTGACTACAGTTTCATACCCGATTGCCTCTTCACTTTGCTGAAGGAGAGTACCTGAGATACATCTCAATGAAACTTAAAGAAAATAAATTATTTACAACTTTTACTCAACAGTTGTAGGAAGGAAAGCAAATTACTTTCTTTAATTCTATATTATCAAAAGAAATAACCAATAGATAGATTATAGAATCTCCAACCAGACAAAACTTTGAAATTTC
Source organism: Prunus fruticosa (assembly GCA_018703695.1). Taxonomy (NCBI): domain Eukaryota; kingdom Viridiplantae; phylum Streptophyta; class Magnoliopsida; order Rosales; family Rosaceae; genus Prunus; species Prunus fruticosa. The sequence continues at coordinate 18,501,657 of CM031918.1, read as the reverse complement.
AAAGTTTTGTTACAGGCAGCAGTAAAAGCCATGAGCTGCAATTGACAAATCAACATTAAAAGTACGTAAGTTGAGTTAAATGATTTGATAAGCTGTATCATAATGAAAACTCTGTTAGAATACAGAGACTATTATCTTGTATTTGATTCTTAGATGAGAAAATGAGAGCTGAAAGGAAAATGAGAGAGAGAGAGCTTCAGACTTGTGCCTTAAGAAATAGACCCAACACATCCTTGTGCAATCGTCTATGAAAGTGAGAAAGAACCGATTTCCAGCTTTGGTAACTGTCTGCATAGGACCACAGATGTCACTGTGAATAAGTTCAAGTGGAGTTAGTGCTCTAGTGGTAGCCTCTCTTGGAAATGCTTCTCTACACTGCTTGCCTAGAACACACCCCTCACACACCTCTTTAATCCCTTTAATTTCTGGTAGTCCTACTACCATATCTTGTTCTTTCAACAATTTCAGACTACTCATATTGAGATGTCCAAACCTTCTATGCCAAAGTTCAGTAGAATGATCTACACTTGCTCTATAAGCTAAGTGCATTTCAGCCTGCAGTTTCATGGGAAAACTTCTATTACCTCTCATTTGTACCTTTGCAACCAGATTTGAATGAGAGCTGTCATTGTAGATTTCCACCTTGTGATCTCCAAATACCAAATAGTAGTTCGTACTCTATCATCTGACCCACACTGAGTAAGTTCTCTTTCAGTCCAGGTACCAGCATTATTTCTTTGATATATCTCTTGCCTACTTTGGTTTCAACCACAAGAGTGCCTTTGCCAGTTACTTCTACACGCTGTCCAGTTCCCATTTCAACCTTTGCAGTCACATTTCTGTCAATATCCACCAGTAGATCCTCTTTTCCTGTCATGTGATTACTACACCCACTGTCCAAATACCAAACTTCTTCATCCCTTGTTATACCAGCACCAATTGCATTGCTAGCATAGAACATAGTTGGTGCAGCTTCCACTTGAGTAGCATAGTTAACCTGCTGTGTATTTTTCTTGCTATAGCAGTCTTTTGCAATGTGGCCAAACCTATCACAGTTATAACACTTTGGCTTGCCCTTGAATCGACACTCACCAAAGTGTAACTTACCACAGTGCTTGCAGGGAGTTTAGCGCCTTCACTTTGTCTTGTTATCCCACTTCTTGCAGGGAGTTTTAGGCCTCTCTTGGAAATGCTTCTCTACACTGCTTGCCTAGAACACACCCCTGTTGAGAGTATTTGTCCCACAAGTTAAGGGACCAAGCCTGAGTTTATAAGGAGTTGGGCTACTCCCTCCATTGCCAATTGGTTTTGGGGTGGAACCTCAACTTTCTTCATGGTATCTGAGAGGGTTAGCCCACGTGTGAAAGCCCAATGGCCACACGTGCTCCACGTACCCAATATGTGTTGTCCACGTGTTAGGCTTGAAAATTCGCCACACGTGCGGGGCGTGTGAGAATGTGAAGGTAAAGAGTCCCACATTGGAAAGTTGAGAAACCTAGCAAGGGCTTATAAGGAGTTAGTTACTCCCATTGCCAATTGGTATCAAGAGCAAGGCTTCACGTGTTGGGCCCAACGGCCACACCGTGCTCCCACCGTCACCTAATATGTGTTGTCCACGTGTTAGGCTTGAAAGCTCGCCACACGTGCGGGGCGTGTTGAGAGTATTTGTCCCACATTGGAAAGTTAAGGGACCAAGCCTGAGTTTATAAGGAGTTGGGCTACTCCCTCCATTGCCAATTGGTTTTGGGGTGGAACCTCAACTTTCTTCAAACTCAGCTGAAGGGTAAAGAGGTTGAATACCGGTGCATGATGAAAGCACTGGTTCAATGTGCTTCCTCATTGAGGATTCCTCAACAATGGGAAAATGTTGTCAATAAGGTAATCCAGGGAATAAGAACCTCGAGATTGATACACTTAGCTTCCTGAAACATGTCTATAAGGAATCTGATTTCCTTCATTTAGGCGCTATGCAAAGATATGAAGTTCCAGATATAAAAACTAAAAAGAAATTCAAAAAAGCACTAGTTAGTAATAGGCCTCCAGTTATGTACCTTGACAGAAAGGATGTCAATTGGGTGGCACAAATCTAAAAATTGCGTCTTGATAACTCTTATAAATTGATATGATGAAGAACTGAGATAGTATCATGAAATTAAAACGCACATGTTGAACGAAACTGAGATTTTCAGCACAATTATGTTGATGTTATACATTAATATCCATGAAAGCTAACCAAGAATAAAAATGAAAATTATTCAAAACCCCAACAAGAATATGGCACGCGCATGCATCAACGTTATAGTTCTTAGCAACTAGACACCTACATATAATAAAAAGGCAGTCTCTAAATCTATTATGAAAAGAGCCTATCACTACTACTTAAATTGAAATAGACGCTGTGGGAGCAAATTTCCTCCCACGGGAATATATCACCTAAAGATTCTTTCCTCTTCTCCGCTCTCTCTCTCCTCCAAAACGAATAGCAATAAGAGGACCACACCCGGGGGTGTTGGCCAAAGGCCCTCCGATGCCTAAATTAGTTCAAGAGTTTTGTAAAGAAAACACTAGCTAACTAGGGTACGGAGTTATATGTGTTTGTAATAAACCGGGCGGTCGGAGCCTTATGTAAAAGAGGAGAGAAAGGAGGTAGATAGGGTTTCTAGAGAGATAAGTTATGCAGAGTTTCAATAGGAGTTTAGACGTACCTCAACCCTTGTATGTGGCCATCCTTTTATAGAGGTCTGGGAGCTAGGGTTTCGGAGGAATAATTCCGATAGTGGAAGGAATTATTCCTCCCCCAATTTGGCGAGATTTGACTAATTAGGGATTTGATTTATTTGATTTATTTGATTTAAATCAAATCCCTAATAGGGGATAGCAATCAAATCAATACCTAATTTAATTAGGTAACTCCTCCATTAATTGAGAATATTCGTAGGAATCAAATCAATCCTCAACCTAATTAGGTAACATTCTATTAATTGGGTAACCCCCAATTAAATTGAATAATTCCTAATTAGGTCAAATAATCCCCAAATGGAAGGAATTATTTGACCTAGGTTTACGAATTAATTAGGTTCCCACAAATGCCCCCAGCTTCTACATGGCGCGTGGTGGCATGTAGGAGATGTAAATCATCTCTTTAGGTTGTCCAGGTGTAACTAGGCTTCCTTCTTGGATTTGGGCTCCTGAGTGGAGGAGGTATATGACTTGCACTTGGAGTTCGGTTCCCGTAGGAATGGGCTTGCGATTCTTTCTTGACCTAGGATGCCAAACATGTATGATGAGGGCTTCTCTTCACTCTTCTTCACATCACAAACTTAACTTCTCTACTTTCTAGCTTGAGAGAGATCTTGGAGAATCTGTACTTGCTGAAGAGAGGAGTCGCCGTGCATCCCAAGGTAGTCGAAGTGACGTGTATTTCTTTTCTTCTTCTTTTGCTTCGAGGATCAGCTCAGGGGAAACCCGATAGATGTCGTCGTGAGGCGACAGGCGCGTGGGCAGCAGCTGTGGTGGAGCAGGTGCACAGGTGGACCAGCCACTGCCTATGAGTACGGACGTCATGAGTTGGGCAAGTCTTGGGAGAAGGTTGGTGGTCTGCCCCCATGCCCAGGATGTTGAGAGATGGAAGCTGAATGGTCCAGACTCTAGATGGTCTCCGCTGGGGAGGAGAGAGTGTTCTCCTGCCAAATCTCCCCCAAAGAGGAAAGGCATGCTAAGTCTTCAAGAGATGAAGCTACTCCTTCGCGGGAGAGAGATGTGTCTCCATTGAGGAAAAAGCCAAGGTTCCCTTACGCTGAAGACTCCAATGGGGTCTGCTCCGTCATCACTGCTAGGGCCAAACATCTCATGGACGCATATAGCATGAAGGTTGGTGGCATGCTCGGATGTTTGGGGGTGTTCTGCCCCGAGCCTCCTGCGACAAACTTGAAAACCATGATCTGCTTCATGAAGCAGCTCAATACCCAATCTAGTTCTGCCAAGCATCAAATAGATGTAAGCATTCTGATCGGTTCATAATTGTATATCATTTTGTACATTTCTAGCTTATGATTTGGTTATGTTTTTGAGTTAAACTTGTGCTTTTAATTCTTTTTGTGTTTGTGTTTCAGTTAATTGAGATTTAGGTAACAATGATGAATTTGGATAGGAAATGATGCAATTCATGCATGTTAAGGCCGGGGTTGGGTGAATGGAAGAAGAGCTTAAAGACAAACACATTTTGGCTACAACCCATTTCCAGCCCAATTTCATAGGTCAGCTTCTTGGACTTAGATCAGCATGCTATGGGGCTCGAATGAGGTGAAGATCTTCATGAAACTTGTTCCAATGGGTGTCTACTACAACATATCCACATTTCAGCCCAATTGGACATTTGTGGAGTGCTCAGCCCGTCCAACACCCAACCTTGCTCAGTAGGATTTCCAGCTGCCAGCTTTTGCCATGTGCCTCCTTTAGCCATGTGCCTCTCCCTAGCTATAACTGACTTTATACTCAACATAATGAGTGAAGTGGGGAGGCATTCCAGGCTATAAAGAGAAAGCAAGAGCATATTTGTGAAGACAAAAATTCATCATGGCAAAGGGGACAAGGAAGAGACAAAGGATAAAGTGCCATGGTGGAAATGAGAGAGAAGAATGAGGAATGATGAGAGGCATTTTGCTTCAGCCTTTGAACATGGGAATTGAATTGGTAGATCACTTTAGAGCTGGAGATCAGCTTTTGAGCTACTAAAGAGAAGCATGTGCATGCATGTGAAGCAAAAGAAGAAATGAAGTCAATTCCAGTCCCTGTTTTCGGCAGCCAACTTGCCAGTGGCCAGAACGTACTTCTACTGCTCAGATGAGAAATACTTCTTCATATAAGTTGTTCCAATGGGTGTCTGGTCTGGCTATCCGAATTTCAGCCCCATTGGATCAGTGTTGAAACCTCTAGCCTTCCTACACCAAGACTGGTTCAACAAACTCGTTTTTCAGCAAGTCAAAGGCACCACATGGGTTGGCAGCAATTCTGATCACCTTTGAACCCATGTGAGGAAAGCTTGTGCAGCAGCAAAAGATGAAGGATGGTGTGGGAATCCATCATGATGTTCCTCCCTCTTAGCCCTATAAATAGAGAAGCCTTAGAGCTAGGGAAATCACACCCCAAGGGGAGGCTCTCAAACACTTCTCTAGAGCTCCCTTCCCTTTCTCTCCCTCGAATTCTCTTAGTTTCCTTTTACAAGTTGTCAATTGTTGTAGTCAATTTGATTTTCATAAAATTTCCTTCAAGTTTTCAAGTTCTCTTTAATTTTATTTGTAATGTACATTCTTCTTAAGTATTTAAGTTTAATTAGTTTCCAAGTTTCA